>CM028352.1:22861338-23461338 GCA_016618105.1 Dendrobium huoshanense | reverse complement strand
AGCTTATAAAACGTTATGCTGAATGTTATTTCAGGTAAAGAAAAAGATGAAGTAAAACCCAAACAAGGTCATATTTTGATCTACTACTCCATCTTTTAGGTGTATAGCTTTGTTGCAAGCCGAAACTTATTCAGGCATATCTATTATGAAATTTTCATGATAACAAAGAATTATGATTTGTTTTTAGAATCATTGCAGTTTAAACAAATGAAAATTTTTGGAGAAGTGCTTACGCTCTAATGAACTTGTAAATTTTAATTTCTTCTTATTTATAAATTATAGCATATAAAAAGTTAGTATTTGCATCTCTATTCACTCAGGTCGACTAAAGTGGTCATCGTGGGGTGTGACTGCCAAGACCATTATAATGCCCAGCACTCTTACAGAGGCTATCACAACAGAGTTGTCATGATCGCAGAGCTTTTGAGGAACCTGGGATCTACGAGGTTTGTTGATATATGAAAACGTAAGGCTACAAGTTTTATGTGGCGAAGAAATTTGCTATTTACTAACAAGTAGCAACAAATCGGAGGAATGAGGAGACACTTGTTAGATATATTATTACTCGATACACCAAATGGTCGGGATGCCAAGAGAGGACTCGACTTAGCCAATTAAAGTATTGGTTGTTTAGACATCATGGTTGACATCATCATCAGTGTCGTGAGCTAGCCCAAGTACTTGGAATACAAGTCCAAAATTAACACGAGTAAATTAACATCATTCCAAATTAACTTTGAACAATCAAATAAAATTAGCATCCCAGAACCTGTTTAAAAAGTCAATGCTAATCAAGATTTCCACACTCTTAGAGTTTTCAAAGAAATATGAGCAAGAGGGTTGATTGAATGATCTGAATTGTGCAAGACAGTAGGTGGAGTGATTTCTAGAATTAATAAACTGCTATCTGTAATTTCCAGAAGTGATTCCTGAATTTATGAAAAGTTGGCTGCGGCTTTCAATGCTCCAGATTTCAAGATTTCCACATACTCTTAGAGGAGTTTTCAAAAGCAAACCATCACGAAAAATAGAAGGCAAAGTTAAAAATCTAACTACATTTGAAGTTCCAAAGCTTTAACTTTAAGAGAAAGTTAAACAAGTACTTACGTATATGTTTGTCTAGTGAAAGAACAGAAAGAACGATATATGGGAAAAAGTATAAGAAATATGAGAAAAAAGTCAACAAAAAACAAAGAACGATAGTGTTAAACAGGATGCAAAAAACAAGAGAAATAATGACAGATAGAAATAAAAGGTCAGTACAAATGATCTCAAAGATTATTACATAAAAGTACAGCAAAGCACTGAAAAAGCATTAGTCCAAAGAACAAGAGTACGTTAATAGATAGCACGCTAATGATAAAAGTGTTATGTAGAGAACCAACTTCACACTAAAACGGAAACAGAAGTTTGATGGAAATATGACAAAAACACTATACTTTAGACCATGAATGGCACTGGTGAATTTTCCATTGCACCAGCTTCATGAAATAGGCAATATCAAAAAAGATTTATGCCTCTATCTCAACTCCAAAGTCAATGTCACAAGCACTCCCTTGAAAAAAAAAAATTTAAGATATGAAGAAATCACTGACCTAATTTTTCAAGAATTTTTGAATAAACCCCAAGGCGATCAGATCTGGGAGGTAGCTTCCGAAAATCATATTGATCGCTTGAGGTTATACAATTACTTAAAGGGCTTTGCCACTGTGGTATTGTAATCTCCACTGGTTCACATATCGACAGTAGATTCTTTTTTACATTCTCTGACAGACATGAATCCTTATCCTCTTTCAACCATATGGCAGTTTGGACCTGCTGAGCAATTAGCTTCCAACACATAGCTGTAGTCAGATTAATCAACTTTTGCCATATGACTGGATAGTCTTTATCCTTTCTATACACAGGTGGAGCAGAGTACACGAAATATCCCTGTGGTCGCAAAAGACGGTCAACTTCTTTAAGAAGTATGCCATCTGAAAAAAAAGAGGGGAGAAACAATAAACTTCATGTCTGGGTGGAGTCTTTACCAAATAATAATAACTTAAATAAAAATAAAATCACAGTTAATTAATAATTATAAAGGCCAATACATTATGGAAATATACTTTAACCTTCAAAAGCAGCTCAGTTCGGTAGAATTAGTTGATATCAAAGCTCAAGAATATGCAAAGGCAGTAAATTTATATAACGTCATATAGGATTATATAATGTCAACAATGATAGCACTATACCATTCCCTTTTTATGTATAGAAATCTCAATGAATTGATTGGTTCTCAAGCCCTAAATGAAATTAAGAATAACTGCTAGAGATAAAATGTAGTATGCCTCGTGCTAGTTGTTTTAATCTAGTTAAATCAAAAAAAATTAAAAAAAGTAAATCTTAGCTAGCTTCCACAAGTTTCTCACACATTACAAATTTAAACCAATCCTAAGAATGATAACTTATCCATTGCATCATCCCAGAAACTGTCCTATAAACTGTTGTACATGTATTTTTCCATAGGGAGATTAATGATAAGTTACCATTTTGCATGCCAATCAACACGGCATCGTGAGCAATGAACCATTTCAAAAGATCGCCGAGGAAAGGGCAACTGTTTCGTAGCCAAAACAGATATCATAGCACCAATTCCACGCTCCAAAGCAAATTGGATCTGATTTTCATGGCCATCTTTAGGAGCGAAGGACATTGTTTGAATGTCTAAAGGTTGTAAATAAGCCGAAAAACTGGCAACACCACACCCAATATCCAAAACCTGAACAACTCCAGCTGAACGTAAATCACCTGTTTCATTAGTTGTCATATTTCCAAGCCTGCAAAGGCCAAATAAAAAAGATAGAGAGAGAGAGAGAGGAGAGAATGAAAACTCAGAGTTTTAAAGTATTAAAACTTTGCAATCATAAAGAATATTTCTACCTCTAGTTCCATGGATAAAGAAAATTAACTCTCATTTAATCCTAAATAATGCCGCACTTTATTTCATATATGATATGTGCAATGATAAAAAGAGACGACAACACGCTGATTAATATCCAAAACAATCTGAGCATATAACTTTCGCTAAAAGTAAAAGTTAGGAACTCTCAAGAAATCTGTAAGCCTACTTGTAAAGATGAAAGGTGGCATTAATGTGCTCAGAAAAAAATTTAGTTGAGGCTAAAGGCAAGTCACCGCCTTCACAAAAAAAACACCAATTTTCAAATACAAAATTGTAATCGATTGATCTTTTGGAGGCATTTTCCCGTATCATAGCAGACTATGGTCATCATAATAGTAAATAAATTAAAATAAAAAAAGTGTAAGATATACAAAAATAACAGATATTGTCGATTCATTCAACCCAAAAAACAAAATATTAGAACAAGCGTTTTAGGCAATATTTTATCTAATCACTTAAAATGGTAAATCTTTTATACCTTTATTTTTCAAATTTGTATAAGAATAATAATATAATTTTAAAATTCAAAAGAATCAAAACAAATATGAGAATAGCATGATAATAATGTAGGTTAATAGAACAAATATTAACATATGCGCTACAAAGGGGAAAAATAGGCATTCAAAACATGCAGGAGAAAGAAAAAAGCAAAATGTGAAAAAGAAAAGGAGTAGTTGATAGTGTCCTCCCGTGAAAGAAGATAAAAACAAAAGATGGTGAAACTTGAAGATGTTAAAAATAAAAAAACAAAAAGTTGAAGCATGGATAGCAAAATTATGATGATTTAACCTTACCATACAAAGTTTAATTTTCAGCTGAAGATACATTGTTAGAATTCACAAATACACAGCTATAATACACAGGTTATAATATGGTTATACGGTAGTACTGGCTGCACCATTTCTGCAGCTCAGCTTGAAAGGAATGCAGTGCACAGCCGTAGTGCTGATTTGGAAAGAAGAAGAGGGGAATGTGATGAAGGGATCGGGTATGATCGTAGGAGGGAAGATCGTGACTACTGGGGAGCACCTCCTCCTAGAGGAATGGGAGGTTATGGAGGAGTTAGGGGGCACGGTGGTGACCCGAGAGTGAGAAAATTGAAGATGCCCATCTTTGAGGGCGAAGACGCACATGGCTGGATCTACAAGGTGGAGAGATACTTTACAGTCAATGGGTTGACTGAGGAGGAAAAGTTGACAGCTGCAGGCTTGTGCTTAGAAGGGAAGGCTCTGGCATGGTATCAATGGCGGGACATGAGGCAAACCATTCGCACCTGGAGGGAGTTCAAGGACTGTCTACTAGAACGCTTCCGAACCAGCAGGGGAGGAGACTTTTATGAGCAATTTTTTGCCTTGACACAGGAAGGGACAGTGGCAGAGTATCGTGATCAGTTCGAGTATTTGGCCAGCAGACTGGATCGGCTCTCAGAGACAGTGTTAGAAGGAAACTTTATGAAGGGGCTGAAAGCGGAGATCCGGGCAACAGTTCGGGTGATGAGGCCACGAGACCTTGGAGAGACCATGGAGCTAGCTCAGCTGGTGGAGGACCAGAAGCATCTTGAGAAGGGGATTAGGGGAAGCAATTCTGGGGGATCTTACAGGATGACCACTACTTTCTTAGCTTCAAAGGCACCGGCAACAGGGGGGTTGAGGGAAATACCCAAAGAGAGAACTGGAGGGGGAAATTTCAAAAAGCTAACCGAGAAGGAGATACAGGAGAAGAGGGCAAAGGGGTTGTGTTTTAGATGTGATGAGAAATACATGCCATGACATAGGTGTAAGGACCGAACTCTTCAGGTTCTCACCATCTGTGATGACGAGTAAGCTGAGGAGGGAGGTGGAAGTGGGTTAGAGATGGAGGATGAGGAGAAACTACATTTGGATGTAGCAGAAGTATCCCTAAATTCTGTGGTGGGATTCACTCCAAATCACACTATGAAAGTGAGGGGAGAGATGACTGATAGAAAGGTGATAGTGTTGATCGATAGTGGGGCAACCCACAATTTCATCTCCACTCAGATAGTTGACTTGCTGGGGGTGAAACTGGAGGATACAGACGGCTATGGAGTGATGTTGGGCACAGGAAAGGTAGAAATGGGAAGGGGAGTTTGTAGAGGAGTAGTGCTGATGATTCAGGGGATCCAGGTGAAGGAAGAATTTCTTCCCTTGGAGTTGGGGAGCACTGATGTCATCTTGGGGATGAAATGGCTGCAGACCTTAGGGGAGACCAAAGTAAATTGGGGTGCTTTGAGGATGGAGCTAATGGTGGAAGGAAAGAAGATGGTGATCCAAGGCGACGCAGGGCTATCCAGGACCGACGTGTCTCTCAGATCCATGATCAGAACCATACAGGAGGTGGGAGGTGGATATTTGGTAGAACTGCAGCGCTTGGAGAGGGTCAGTATAGGGGATGAGGGAAGCCTTCCTCTGGCAGTGCAACCACTCATACAACAGTTCAGTGAGATGTTCCAACCGCCTCAAGGCTTACCACCACTCAGGGAGCAAGAGCATACAATCATTCTGAAGGAGGGGGTGCCACCAGTTAGCGTGCGACCCTACCGCTACCCCCAAATTCAAAAGATCGAGATCGAGAAGCTGATTAAGGAGATGTTGGACGCGGGGATCATCAGACCAAGTGTGAGTCCTTTCTCTAGTCCTGTACTACTGGTTAAAAAGAAGGATGGTAGCTGGAGATTCTGCGTGGATTACAGGGCATTGAATAAGGAATGAGCTACTGGATGAGCTGTATGGAGCAGTAGTGTTCTCTAAGATGGATTTGAAGTCGGGCTACCACCAAATCAGGATGAAAGGGGAGGATATTCAGAAGACGGCATTCAGGACACACGAGGGGCACTATGAGTTCTTGGTGATGCCATTTGGGCTTACCAATGCTCCAGCCACTTTCCAATCCTTGATGAACAGGGTGTTTCGGCCGTACCTGCGGAGGTTTATACTAGTTTTCTTCGATGACATACTAGTGTGTCGATCCGAGGAGGAGCACCAGGAGCATTTGAAGGTGGTCTTTGGAGTGCTAAGGGAGCACGAGTTTAAAGCCAATCTGAAGAAGTGTAGCTTCGCCCAGAAGAGTGTGGAGTATCTGGGACACCTGGTATCTAATGAAGGGGTGGCAACTGATTCAACCAAGATCGAAGCTATGCAGCGGTGGCCTCTACCTAGGAGCTTGAGGGAGTTGAGGGGATTCCTGGGACTGACGGGCTACTACCGGAGGTTTGTGAAAGGGTACAGCAACATAGCCTTGCCCTTGATAGAGCAGTTAAAGAAGGATAGTTTCATGTGGGGAGAAGCGGCTACTCAAGCTTTTGAGAAGCTTAAGAAGGCAATGACCACGGTACCAGTTTTGGCCCTACCAGACTTCAGTCAGACGTTCGTGGTGGAGACAGACGCATCCGGGTATGGGTTGGGGGCGGTGCTGATGCAGCAGCATAGACTCATTGCCTACTTCAGTCAGGTGTTGGCAACAAGAGCAAGACTGAAGTCTGTATATGAACGGGAATTGATGGCCATAGTATTGGCAATTCAGAAGTGGAGACCCTACCTGCTAGGACGACATTTCGTCATCAGGACGGATCAGAGGAGCCTGAAATACCTGTTGGAACAACGGATTGTGACAGAGGAACATCAGAGGTGACTGTCTAAACTATTGGGATACGATTTTGAGATCCAGTACCGACCAGGGTTGGAGAATAAGGCGGCTGATGCCTTATCCAGATGTGGGGGAGAGCTACAAGCGGTAACCATGTCGGTACCCCTAATGGTGGATTGGGGGGAAATCCAGAGAGAGTGAGCATGATGAAGAATTGAAGAAGATCCGATTGGATCTATTGAAAGATAAGAGCAGCCACCCAAGCTACACCCTTGAGGGGGAGAGATTGTTGCACAAAGGAAGGTTTGTGATACCACAAAATTCCATCCACATTCCCCAGCTATTACAGGAGTTTCATGGGAGCGCCATTGGAGGTCATTCCGGAGTAGAAAAGACATACCGGAGGCTGGCCGCAGAATTATACTGGAAAGGAATGCATAAGCAAGTGCAGGAGACAGTGGCGAGGTGCGAAGTGTGTCAGAGAAATAAGTATATGGCGATGGCTCCAGGGGGGGTTACTACAGCCCTTGTCGCTTCCAAATAGAGTATGGGAGGAAGTGTCCATGGATTTCGTAGATGGCCTACCACGATCGGAGGGATTCACTGTTATTATGGTGGTGGTTGATAGACTGAGCAAGTATGCACATTTCACACCCCTTAGACACCCCTACACTGCAGTGACAGTGGCGGCTTCTTTCATCAGGGAAGTGGTTAGATTACATGGAATTCCAGAGTCGATAGTGTCTGATCACAACAAGGTGTTCCTCAGCCAGTTTTGGAAGGAGCTATTCAGGTTACAGGGGACTATTCTCAAAAGGAGCACAGCCTACCATCCGCAAACAGACAGGCAAACAGAGGTTGTAAATCGGAGCTTGGAAACTTACTTAAGGTGTTTTGCTTCTGAAACACCAGGGGTATGGGCCAAATGGTTGGCCTGGGCAGAGTATTGGTACAATACCTCGTACCACTCAGCTTCCAAGATGACCCCTTTTAGAGTGATATATGGAAGAGATCCACCACATTTGGTGCATTATGGAAGGGGCAGCACACCCGTATCTTCAGTAGAGCAGCATTTGGAAGAAAGGGATAGGATGCTGGAGGAGTTGAAGAAACATCTGATGAGGGCACAACATATCATGAAGAAACAGGCAGATGCACACATAAGGGATGTCCAATTTGAAGTAGGTGAGAAGGTATTTCTAAAACTACGACCCTACAGACAGAGGACCTTGGCCAACAGAAGAAATGAGAAGTTATCCCCAAGGTATTTTGGCCCCTATGAGATATTAGATAAAATTGGGGCAGTGGCATACCGTTTGAAATTACCACCTTCGGCCACTATACATCCAGTATTTCATGTATCACAGCTGAGAAAAGCCATTGGGGAGTATGCAACCAGTGCTGAACTGCCAACAACATTAACTGAGGAGATGGAAGTGATCCTAGAACCTCTGGAGCTGAAAGATGTGAGACTTGACCAGGAAGGAAACAAAGAGGTGTTGATCGCATGGAAAGGGCTCCCTGAATTTGATGCTACATGGGAGCCATTTTAAAGAATGAAATATCAATTTCCTTCATTTCACCTTGAGGACAAGATGAGTCTTTGGGAGGGGAGTAATGTTAGGCGGACCCCTCCGGTCCTTACTTACTCTAGGCGGGCCCCACATGGAGTTAATTCAAGGGTTGGAGGGAAAATTTGAATGGAAAGGGGGGGAAATTTGAATAGAAGGGTTGTTTAGGGATTTTGTATGGGGATGAGAGTTAAAGAGGGGGAAAGGGGGGAATTAGGTCCTCATCTTGAATTTGAATGAAAAGTTTGAGATCTCATTGTGTGCTTGGGCTCTAGGGTTTGCTAGAGACTTGTGGAGAGTTGTTCTTCCTCTCGAATCGAAGAACGTTGTATCTTTCTTTGTTTTCTTGCATCTACTAGTGAAGATCTTGCTTCGTTCTCTTATTTCCACTGTTTGGTGCAAAACAATCTACTGCGAGGATGCTGTCAAACTGCTGGGACAGCTGTTTTTCCTCTGTTTTTGTGCTAATCTTGATTAGGTTTGCTTGCGAACCTCAAGTATTTCCTATCAATCTCTTTTTATGCTAAGATGTTGATTTATTCCCTTTTTTCACCTCTGTAAACATATTTATAGGTCCAAGTTCCAGCCTACTCAAGCAATGAAGTATTCTAGTATTTTGTCTCTCATCGCCTCTTCTGCACATTGTTTCTAACATGTCATGACCCAGCCCGGATACTCGAATTAACAAGACGGGAACGGACGGTCGGATTATTAATTCATTTCTTTAACGAATACATAAACAATTAATTATAACATCACTCATAAAACTGGAGAGCCACTAACAAACTTACAAATTTGAAGTGAATATATGCATAAACTTGATTTTACCTGTCTTAATTTGATCGTCTTCTTCTGTAAATGTATTTCTCTCTTTCAGTCATTTCTATTTATCAGAAGATTTAACTAAAAATTTATTTAACCGTTTCAGAAAAAAATCAAACATTTTTCACTTCTCCTCCACCCATAGCCCGCATTTGGAATCGAAACAGCAGCTTGCCGAGAGCAAGCTTTGTTCTAGAGGAGGGGGGCCGTGGGGGCTGCTATGGCTGAAACTCTAAATTCGGCGAAGGAAGAGGAGGAAAAAGAAGGAATAAGAGGAAGGAGGCTAGGGATTAGGTAAAGAATCTAGTTTGAATGAAGAGAAATACAGTTGAGGTAAAATTATTTTTTTTAGATTTATCATAAATTGATTTATAAATTAGGAATTATTTATAAATTTCAAAATCGTTATTATCTAGGTTGTCTATAAAAAGAAAAGAGTAGACTAAGGTGTTGGGTCTCAAAATCGTTAGAAAAAAATTATGAATTTTATACCCCGATTGAGAAGGAAACTATTGAGTTATGACTCTTCTGGATAAACAAGAGCTAGGTTTCTAGTACGGAAAAGTTTCTTAGGAAAACTGAACTTACGAAGATACTAATTAAGTATTATTGAGATTTTATTGATATTGAACATTTCCAGATGAATGGAAATGCATCTTTCTTCATTGTTTCCTAAACTCTATTTCAGGATATTCTAAGGTATCAAATACATCCTACTAAACTAGAAAATGAGGTGAGATACTCAATCTCCAGTGCGGGAAATAACAATTTTTTTAAATCTAACTTTTATACTATTTCTTCATATTAATCATGAGATGAAAATTTTGGCAACAAGAATAGTTTCAGTTTTATGATCGCGTGTTCATAATGAATTAATGTAATATACAATGTTTCATATTCTTGATTATTATGTATTATTACATGATATTCTTGACGTTTGCTATGCTAGTTTGGTTATTATTAAGAAAAGACATTATGGGGGATAGGTCAGCAAGTAATGACCTGAGTAAGGAAAGGCGAAAGACAAGATGAGATAAGCCTTAGTAGGGATCATACAGGATGTACTTGACTCTCTTCTAAAAATTTAGAATTTTTATATCCAACCTTGAAGGTAGGGGACATGAACGTGCTAAAGCTTATATGTATCATATGACTTTTTTAAAATAATATACATAAAAAATAAGAAACAAGAGAGAAAATATGAAAGATTTCATAAAATAAATTTTTTATGCTTTGATCATTACAATTTATTTATTTTTTCCTTTTCGAATTATATGTGTACCGCTTATGACTCTCATATTAGTTCGAAATATCAGCATACATGTTAATTGATTATTGTTCTTGTATTAGGATTATGTATTTCACTAAGCATTTAGCTCACTAGTTGATGAATTACAGGAAAAAGAATGGAGTTAATCGAGCTTTAGGCAAGAGTTTGACTGCCCCGTGTACATAGTCATTTTGGGTGCTCAATTTTGGGAGTAGATAAAAATCTGATTAGTAAGTTATAGATTAAAGCTTTTGGGTATGTAAAATTTTATTTGAAATTTTTAGTAAAGCGCCTATACTTTATTTTAGGTATATTGTGCATGCTTATGAACATGAAATCATAAGATATAATTCTATGGCCAAAATATATTTGTGTTGGGATAATTCGAATAGATTAATTTCCTACTAACTCGATCCTGTGAATGTAGTTCAGAAATGGTGTTAGTGAGAAATGTACTTGTCTAGATTTTACTTCTCTCGTTACTAGGGGTATCAATTCGGGTCAACGAGTCGGGTTCTGGTCCAACCCGAGTTGACCCGGGTGTAAACGGGTTGACCCAAACCCGACCCGACTAGCTAAATGGGTCAGGATTTTCAACACGGACCCGACCCACGCGGGTTACCGGGTTGACCCGGCCCGACCCGTGAACATGATTAGACTGAGGCGATGAGGCAGGACCGGTGAGGCGGATAGCTTGAGTCAAGATGGAGCAGCCGCTTGACCTCCTTGACGCCTTGAGGCCGATGGCGGTGAGGCCGACATGACGACGCCCAACGATGGCGGTGAGTCCAAAACAGTAGATTTTACTTTATTTAGAAGTCCAAATCAGTATATTATACATATTTATGGTTATATCAAATCTTTTCGTTACTCAGCAGCTAGCATGTTGGCCAGATACAAGGGTGATTTTCTCGATGGGACAGATTCCAATGAACCACCCTTTTAGCAGTAAATATCAAATTTCAGAGTTAAGAAAACCTAAATGAGAAAAATACAATTACAAGCGCATGCTGAGATAGATAACATGTCAAATAAATAGCATGGGTATTTTCATTTAAATTATCCTCAGACCACCAATTACAGATAAGATTGCACAGATCAAATTGTCAAGATCAACTACAATACAAACTGGTCCTACTTCTCTTAAGGAATAAAAAAACATATCTACACAAACTTCTAAGATATAAAGTAGCAACGGTATTAGAAATATATTTATATGTTAACTTTGAATAAAAACAATATGCATAGCTGCTAAAACATACCTCTCAATATACTCAGCAGCTCCATGCTTAAAATGTGTACCGCCACACCAGGGAACCACCATAGCTTATCTTTCTCATGAACCCAATTTTGTCCTCCTTTCACTTCAGCGAGATGTGAATGATTCACATTACTACGCCAAACATAATCTCTACTAAGTGGCCATTTTATTGGTATTTTATAGTCAACAGGTGGTGGAACCAGACAAAACAAGCGGTCCTCTAATTGAGGACAATGGCTCTCAAGCTGCTCTTCTCGAGAAGTGTCTAGTTTTGGGAGCAACTTCATTAAATAAGATGCATCATGACAAGGAATATATTCATTAAATTTCAAAGGGCATATATTCACTCCCCTTTCTGGTATTGTAACTAATTTTGTCCTGTAGATAAGAGCAACTCTATTTGTGTAGTGTAAATCACCTGCCAGGTAATGATTAATAGAAACAATCCTTTATAATAGCTTTGGACAACTTTACTAATACTCTTGCAACAAAACAATATAGGGATTTGAATGTCAACACCATTAAGAGAAATGAATTTCAAAAAAAAAAAGGGAAAAATGGACGTAACATAAAAAAGGTGGGATTTACATGCATACCACAACATTTTATATATTTACAAATCTAACATCAAAATCTGCATATTCACTTACATAAAAATTTGCTAAACTCTAAGAACTTTTAAAGGACTGCAACTCAAACTACTAATGACAACTTGGAAAATTCTCTCATATATCAACAAAAATTATTTTATTCATCATCACATAAAGAACTACAACATTCATAGCAAAATTACAAGGTAAATTTAGGTAGAATTCATATTTCATTTCACCATAAGCATAAGTTGTCTTGAATTTGTAAGACTTCTTATGGCCAAAAAGTATACGATTTACAAAGCACTTTGTGAAATCATCTGCTCGTCTTCGTCAACTTCAGAGAATTCTTCCAAGCTTTGAAAGAAGTCTTCAATATCAACTCATAATGGCCCTAAGATACCTTGTTTCACTAAATTCTAAAGATATTAGGAGATTCCACCATAGTTATCAATGACCAGGTCTAAGTATTTTTTAGACTTCACAAATATGCTAAGCAAGTCAATTTCATCTGTAGTTTGAGCCAGCTTGGCCATCAACTCAACCTTTTTGGCTTCCATCAGTAAATTTTCAATCTATAATAGTCGAGTAATGCTAGTATTCAACTCATAAGCAAAGTTCACATAAGTTAACTTGGCCTCCATGAGAGACAAATCAAAATTATTGACAGCGCTTTAGAGTTCCATGATCCTATAATTGCTCATTTGAACTACACCTCATAGAGGTTACTGGTTAGATATCAAAACTTAAACTCGCATGAACTTTTTGTGCAGATTCAAGCTCTTGCTATGAATTTTCTATTTAGTTCATAGTCATAGTTAACAAAACCTCCTTCTCAGATGACTCATCTTCAAAATTGGCATGGCCTCTTCAACTTTTATTCTTTCATCTTCTTGCGTCTACACTCATCCAAAATTATGTTTGCTCCCTATTGAAGGAGACTTCCACATCCTTCTTCTCTTTATTCAAAGAATTAAAATCTTCAAATTTCTCATACCTGAAATATAACCTCTTATGACTTCTTGTAAGGTAGAAACCCACTTGCTAACACTTAATGGGCCTAAGCATAATGGTCGTGTGAAGATCACTAGTCAGCAGTTCCTTCAATCTCTTGTGGAGCCAACTAGAGAAGCTTCACAATATCGTGGTCTTACCTACAATGGAGCGTTCAACTCTATCTTTAGCAGCAATAGGTCAATATTGAAGTCAAACATAACATTTTCAAAGTCCATCACTTGGCAAAAAGCGACTTTATCCTCTTCACTGAGGAAGGAGGTTTTTAAGACCTGAAGGGATATAGTGGTAGATCATTGGCTTCTTCCCCTTTCCATCCTTGCTCTCCTTTGAAGTCAACCGTAATGAAAACAATTGTTTAAAATTGCGCAATGAGGCTTGCCTTGAGGCCCCGCCTTAGCGCAATTTCAGGGAAAAACGCCTCGAGGCTTACGCCTCATCTTGGCTGAGGCCCGCCTCGCCTCGCTGGCATGAGGCATACGCCTCACTCTATTTATGTATGGCTTTATTTAAAACTTAGCTAAATTCTATACAAAAGCCCCAAAAAAATCATGCCCTTTGGCGCTCCAAAGCCGCATTAACTTCCTCTCAACTCTCTTGACCTCCAGTCCACCGCCTTCGTCGTAGCCACCACCATCATAGTCGCCGCCGGGGATCACTTAAAATTCGCATACCGCAACCAAATCCTATAAAAATTTAAGTATTACTCTTATTTATGTTGATGAAAAATATTTATGAAAGAAAAAGATGGTTGAAATAAACAAAGAAGTAGATTGGTATGTATTGGACTCAGATAAAAATTCCCTTAGTAATGATAGTACGGATGATTTCTGATTTGTTATCAATTATTTAAACTTTATTAGTAATTAAATGTAGATGAGTAGAGAACTGAGAAAGAAGAAATTTAGAGCTAAACTTGATGTTATATGATACGTTTATGCAATTCATATCTTCTATGTAATTTTTTCTCATGTGATATTTAGATTTCAATTCTATTTCATATAGTTATTACTTATCATTTTACATTTTATGTAATTTTTTGTTTCATATATATATATATATATATATATATATATATATATTATATATATATATATATATATATATATATATATATATATATATATATATATATATATATATATATTTATTTATTTATATATATATATATATATTTTTTTTTGTTACTTCATAGTCCAATTGAAAGTTAATATATCATCCTTTAACATATTATTTGGGTATTATATAAAAAATCATTTCTAACTTTTATTTTTTACTTTATGCAATTTTTAGATTTTGAGGCTTACGTCTCAAAACGTCTTAAGGCTTACGCCTCGCCTTATGAACGAAAAACGCCTCAATACCAATTACGCAATTTTAAACCTTGAATTGAAAACTCATTGTTTCTTCATTGGATTCCTACCCTCATAAATGAGAGTACCTGCTCTTCGATAGCATTAAAGAAGGTACCAAAGTCAACATTTATTCCCAGATCAAAGTCAACATCAATGATAAAATCACTAGGAATCCCAAAAATAGCAAAACAAGAAATCATAATGATGTAGACAAACTCATCAGATAAGTGAAAATTCAAATTCAAAGTTCTAATACTAGATGAAATGTACCTTTCGCCTGAGATTCAAGGGCGAGTGTCACCTAGATCATCTTCTCATGCTAATACATCCTGCAATCTAAAACATGGTCTTTAACTTCCGTAAACTACCTACACTCATCCACAGAGATACAAGACCAGGTCAAATAGTCTCTCAAAATCTTTATCACCCTAGTATATATCGACCATCCTGGAAGGACTTGACAAGGAAATATGTATTCTTCAATCTTTTTATCTTGTTGTCTAATCCTTCTATTTTCATAATATTAGAATAAAAGAGAACAATATATTACTAAAATCCTTTTATTGCGAACATGTGCCTGAAGAAACTCAAGCTCCACTTTGCCCTTTTGTCACGGAGGAAGGTTATGAAGGAGACCATACTCACAAACAAGGCATGACTTGGGTTCTATGATGCTCCGACACTTCTCCTCAAAGAAGCTTGCAGTGTCCGACACCGTATCCGACACAACATTCATCCGACACTCCTCCGGCACGTGTCGGACACGCCGAAAACGTGTCCGATTAAAAAATATTAAATAAAAATTGGACACGCATATCTTAAATATTTTATTTTTTTTAATATAATTTATTGTATTTGACGGCATTTAAACTAAATTTTCTTATTTCCTATCCACAACACCAAATCAACGTCCGCATTTAATACCCAATCATCAAATATTCTCATTTTAATTTTTTTTTTATAGTGAAGGTATTTTCATCTCCTCTCTTGGTGACTGATAAACGACATCGACGCCTGACTCTCGACATCTTAATACTAATAATTTTAAGCACAAATTCTAGTTAAATGACTTATTATTTTTAAAATTATACTTTTTTAATTTTTATACACTATTTTTTAAATATAAAAACTATAATATTGTGTCCAACCGGTGTCCGTGTCCTATATTTTCAATAACTGACGTGTCTCGTGTCCGTGTCGTGTCGTATCCGTGTCGTCGTGTTCGTGTCTGTGCATCATAGCTTGGGTTGTAATGAGGATGAAGCAATTCATGATCTCGACAACCTCAATAAATAGTATAAATTGTAGGTCCGCTGTCAAATGGTTTCACCAGAAGCACAATTCAATGTCCTAAAGTGAATTAAGTAACTCGCTAAAATCCGGAGCTAGCATGGTAAAGTCTTCACCAAGGTTTAACTCATTTTAGAAGGATCTTCACAGTATTCTCTATAACAAAGGAGGAGAAACTCCATTCCAACTTTGTAAAGCAGTCAGTGATGTTTACAAAGTGTGTCATTGATAAAACAAAAGGCTACAAAGAAGGAAGAGAAGAGATCAGAAGAAACACAAGGATGCAAAATAAGCAATAGAGCTCGAGAGAACAAAATAAGATAAAGAAAGAAAGTCTCAAGAATAAGCCCTATTTATAACTAAGGATGTGATACATCCGGGAGCAGGAATCAGCAATCAAGCGCAAAAATCACACAAGAAATAGCAAATTACAACTGTTGTAGGGGAAATAATGACTGATTTTTTTTTATAAGAACTTAACAAGAAACAAAATATACAATCGATCTACACTTATAAAGGTAGATCATCTCTCCCAATCAATCTAGATGCCACTAGGAAGCCCTTGTAGAAAATTGCAGAAGAAAAATAACTCCAAAAACATCCCCTAATACAAAATAACACCTATATTTAATCCCCCTTTCCCTCCAAAACAGCCCTAAAAGAACTCCATTTCCTTAATTAAATTCTCTCCTTTTAAAAAAATAAAAATTCCCTCCTTACTTTCCCTCCAACTGCAGGACCGATCCTGTTGGACCGGTCGTAATAGGATGCAGAAGATCCCCAACCGCCTTAAATCAAATCAACATGATCATTGATTGAGATCTCCATCATGACCTTTCATTCAAAAACAAAATTTCAGCACAAAGCTTTACCATTGTTATATATCAACGCTGAAAATTAAAACAATGCACTTCCTTTGACTCAATCAAATGCTAAAATCAAGATCAAAGGCCAACTTCATACTACAATATGACTTCTTACTACAATGACTTCCAGGGGAAAGGATGACTCCAAGTATTTAGCCAAGAGGGGAAGAAGAGCAGCTTCACACTGAAGGCTAACTTCATGTTAAAGGCCGACTTAACGCTAAAGGCCAACTTCACACTTAGGGATGACTTCAATATAAAGGCCAGTTTCACAGTGGAGGTTGACTTCATTTGAAAAGACTTTTCGAATTCAAAAAAACAAGGGCAATTGCATGAATAAAGCAACGAGAGGTCAAGTTTAAATTAAGTATTACAAAAATATGCATTTTCTCATTTTTTTTTTTTTTTTTTTTTTGTTGAAATCAGAGAAAATAAACTTAGAAGACAAATCAAAAATTAATCTTTATTTTTTTATCCTTTTTGCAAAATTCCTTTTTGGCTAGATATATCAAGAAAAAATTTTAAAAAAAAAAAAAGAAAATTAGTTATTAAACTACCAAAATATCACTTGGGACTTGGAGCATCCTTGAACTCATCATGCCACGATGCTAAAGCTATTCCTAACCTAAAATGGAACCTAGCTCAAGAGTAACCTGACAAGGAAGGTTGCTACGCATGATCAATTGTCATAAGATAAACTTAGCACGGGCTACAAATTGACTCATCTTGGAATTTTTTGTAAACTCCCTCAACAAGATGACCCCTATCCTCAACTCGTTAACCTCTTGTCAAAGACTTTGGGCAAAGCTATTAATCAACTCAGAAGTACAATTACTATGACAGCTGAGAATAGCTTCTATCTCATTCAGACATTCTCTGCAAACTGGACCAGTAGGTTCAAATCTTATAATCATACCCATGAAGTATTATATTTGCTATATAGCAATGACCTTCTAAGCCTTCATGCCGACTTCAAAATTTATTGTCACCATCTTCAAAGATTTGATCCTAAAAAGAAGGGCTTGAAACTACATTTTAGGAACCATCATCCTCAAGTCTCCCTTAGGTGACTTTACTACATAAGATTGTATCATTAAACTCTCTTATCTGCTCACCAAAATCTTCGAATTCTCTCTTGTTGAAAGACAGACTTCAAGTGACTACTCGCACTCACTACCATCGCTTGTAGCACCACCAGCATGGTTAGCTCCACAAAAAATATCGATGTCATCAGTGGACAAAATACTCGTGACACTCACATCACCAATAATTCTACCCTTAATGGCAACCTCCTCAAAAGCCTTCCCTCAAGCTATCTTGGCCCATTTGCACACTTGAGGACAACTTCAATAGGATTGTACTCAGGTTCCAATGATGCCACCACATACATTTAAAGTGCCACCATCGTTGACCTTTACAAGAGGTTAGACATCATCTCCTAGACCAAAACCTTGCTTTGAGATGTGTTAATCTAGGAAGCTGTAAAAAAAATTACTAATTTCTATAACAAAAAAGGAGTCTAGAGTGTTAAACGCCTCCTTGGTCCAACCTCCTGAGGTGTTCCAGCCTTAATATCCACCTCTTGAGAACCCATCATGATGCCTTTGAGCATTGTCACCTCAGTGTTTGTTGCCATAGCAACCACCTTTATACCATCAAGAGCTTTCACAATAGCGATCTGCTTAGTCCTAGGGGATTCTATAACAATATCCATGCTTGGTTCAAATCCCTCCAGACCTCCTTCATCAACCAAATCAATTTTCACTTTCTTCATCGAAGACATTTCTACAAGCTTAGACCGCTTTACACATAATAAAGTTTTGTATTAATTATCTCCTTTTAATTCATTCGGCAACCCTTAGCTATAGCAGCAGTTGTAAGACGATAAAACTTCTTCATTTTTTGAGGTGGGGCATGAGCTTAGAAGCAATTTTCAAAGCAAGAATGATGAATAGTGACTAAAGTAAAAGTAGCAAAGCTCCAAAATGAACTTAAAGCCACACATTTATAAACACTACTGTTGTCATGTCAATCATGTGTCCGAGATCTAAGCATATATACAATGCTACAAATCATATCGAAGTCACTTGAGATGAATTGAGTTTTTCAGAACTTCGATTCTCATGTCATTCTCTCATCACCTGACAAGGAATAAAACAATTGGGAAACTAATACAAACCCATATACATTTGGGTGAGGTCAATCTAGTCATTTGGGGATCTTGAATTAGGCTCAATAAGTCGTTGAATGCAAATTGACTCGAACCTCCTAAAACCCAAAAATCATCAAACTTCAAGGAGTTAAATATTGTCAACTCACCCAAGTATCAAATTTACTAAAAGTGCTTGAGTTATTGAACACGCCCAATGATTCATGAAATCGCTCACTCACCAAGACTGTTCAACTAAGGAACTCAACCACTCGCCTTGAATACTCACCAGCCGAATAAGGGTTCAAAGCTAGAATTTTCCAAGGGTACTTAATCTCAATTCGGAACTCATTCAAAGTCCAAAACTAGCAATAGACCACAAGTCAAATGCATCTGCTAAACTAAGTTTAAGTCATATATTCTAATGTAATTCATTATACAGTCAATTATGTACCGCCAACCTTATCCCACACCTATAAATATCGTGCCCATGCACATAAAATCTATGACATAATTATGTACTATGACCGAAACTCTATTTCATTGGTCTTTCTCGGACTTACTCCTGGATTCTCCACAGAATATCTTCTTTTCTCTGTATAAATCATTAACGTGACTCAATTTGATCAAGGAGAATCATTGAGACTCAATTTTCTATCATTTCCCTCTCTACTATTTAGGCTTAATTTGTATCTGCAATAGAACCTTCGATCTTCCACTGATCCAAGAATCACGTTGTTATATTACAACTTTACAAGCATGAAAACAGATCCCATTCTCAAAGTAATTAAATAACGTTCTCAAGAAACCGCCATTTTGTCATTTTCAGCTGAAACCCTGGTAATACATACACATTCCAGGTGCTAAATTTCATTGGAATTTCTCTCCATCTCAACTTCAATCAGAAACTAGGGCAAAGAGTTTAGTTCTCAAGAAACCGTTATTTTGTCATTTTCAACTGAAACCCTGGTGTACCTACCTACACATTCCATGTGCTAAATTTCGCTGGAATTGCTCTCCATCTCAACTTCAATCAGAAATTAGGGCAAATTCAGGAGGCACCTTTTGATGGGGTAGACGGAATGGTATCGCCCGAGCCAACCAGTACAGTGGGGCTTGAGCTGAAGAGGGTGCCGACGTAGAACGAGACAACCATGAAAAAGAGGCCAACGAGTATCAGATGTACAGTACGGGAATCAAACGCCGACGAAAACATCTTGGCTTGTCGATCTTCGAACTCTTCCTCTCCAATTAGTTCGCAGATTCGTTTTGAGTTGGATCTGGTAGAAAGAGCCCAGACGCAAAAGCCAAGCGCAGTGTCACCAACATGAACGGCGAGGCACGGCTCGGCCGGAATGACCGGAGAAGTTTGCTAGATGGAAAAGAATTTCGGACTGACGTGCCTTTATAATGTTTGTTATTTGGAGAAATATCAAAACTTTATTTACTATCAAACTAATCTTTTTAATATAATTATATTCTTATTTTTTAAGCAATGTCATTTTCAATCATTCTCCATTATGAATCTCATTAAGATTGTTTTATAAAAATAGGATAAGAAGGTCACAACAATGAAATTAAGTTGTAGGAAATATTTTAATCAAGCTTTATATTAAATTTTAGCATGAGATTAAGGCTTTGTTTGATTTAATTTATTTGTTGCTTCTTAAAGCAGTTTTTTAGTACGAATTTTAAATTTTTCTAAAAAATTATTTTAAGAAACAGTAAAAAAATTGTCGTAAACGAAACCTTAAAATCATTTTCAATAAAACTTATGGCATAATAAAATAGATGATTGAAAAGACATATTCAAATAAAATTTTGATCTATGTGAAACTATTTGAATATGATTTGAACTTGATTTGAAAGTTATTCAAATATTGTTAGATTCTTGTTCAAATTTTATAAATCATGAATAGGATTCAAACATTGTTCAAACTTTTTTAGTAGTAGACCAAACCTTGTTCATTAATTCTCCATTTCAAAAAGATTTCACATCTATTAAAGCTCATTCAACCTTTATTCAAATATCATTTGAACCTTATTTGAATTAGATCTTAATATTGTTATTGGTTATATTTATAGTTTTTTTTTTTGTTCTAAAAGATAATCAAGTATACATATTTTAGTGTTCTACAATTATTACGTCCTCCGGCCGGACATAGAGCTACGTCCGGTCAGAGCTAAAATCGTGCCAAAAAATGAGAAATACCGAGCAAATACCGAGCACTACCAAACAATAACAAGAAAATCTCGGTATTTTTTTATACAACTCGGTATACCTCGGTATTGGGTCTTCACATGATGGTATTCCTCGTTATTACCAAATTATACCTAGCAATATCGAGCAAATACCGAGTTTTTTGGCGGGATTTTAGTGCCGACTGGACGTTCCTCTACGTACGTTCACCGTTGTATAGAGCAGAATAAAAAGAAGAAAGACAAGTTGGTTGGGCTTTTAGGGGGTCATTTGATAGTAAAATGAAATGTGGTGTAAAAGGAATTCAATATATTTAAAATATTTGTAATTATTTGGATGAGTGTAAAATAAATACAGATTATTATTTTTTATTTGACTTGAAGTAAAATTAATATAATGTAAATCCCAAAGATTGTGGGGGCCAATGGCCAACGAAAATTGGCTGGTGGTGATGGTAGTTGGTGTTGGAAGCAACAACGACTAGTTGTTAAGGCATCTGGAAATAGTGGTCAGTGGTGACTGACAACGGCAGCAAAAAATGGGTAACAATGGACAACTGGTGGCATAAGTGGTAGCAATGACGGAGAATTCACAGTGATTTGAACATCAATTAAATTTAATGATTACAAATACGTCAAAATTGAACAAGATGGTTCATTCTCAATACTTCAAAATATTACTCTATATTTCTTCTACAAATATCTTCAAATCTTCTGTATTTGAAATATTTTATACACATTTTACTTCAAACCAAATAACCCATTAGTAAGAATTAAGCAATCTATGATTTAAAGAAGTATTGCATTTAAAGAATACATAAATTTAAAAAATATATATAGTTTGAAAGTGTAGGTTGTATTATTTTTTGTGGAGCACAATCCATAACAAGATATCTATATCTATTTAATGTTGATCTCTCATTTGTGTGTTGAATGCTTCCAAAAAGATTTCAAAGTGCTCATACAGGCTTATTTTATGTGGTTTCAAATGAGATGATGTAAGGTCAATCAATCCAATTCTTCCATTGACATAAGAGTTGATGAAGGTTGATGCCAAAGATATATATAGGATATAGAAGTTGGTGGGTCCATTGATGCTTCATTACTAAGCATTTATTAGAAATTACAACCCCAATATATGATATTCCTAAAAATAATAAGTGAAGCCTTTTGATTTTTCATGTACTTAGAGGCTAAAAGTAGCATTGATGATATAGAGAACAAATGATTGGCTCATGTCCTATAAAGTCCAATGCATGAAAGCACCTTCAATTCAATGGTTGTTAAAATAATGGCCTTACATTCGAATTTGTCCTTCATGCATATAGAAGTTGGAGAAAAACTTAAAATTCAAGTTGACCAAATCATGGAAAGATAACATGTTGCACTTCTAAAAAGTAGGCATGGAGCTTTTGAGCTATGAAGTTGGCACAATCAAATTTGTTTCAGACTAGAGCCGTATATCACGACACACTTGCACTTACGATGATAGGATAAAAAACCATCAGCAATCTCAATTATAACTTATTTGATGTATAACTAAGTAGAAGCTTATTGCATTTGACATTACAAAAACCAAAATTTTGATACGATTCAAAAAACTATTTAAAATATTTATTTGTTGGGTTATTTCTATATCAAACACTCTAGCAATTCTAGTCCCATTAATCATTGTACTTGTATTGTGCAAATCTATCTAGTGAAGCATTAGTCATACCATACTACATACCTTAAGTTGAGTTTGCTATGTATAGTTGTGTCCTTTTTATATTAGGCTTTGTATCTTCTTTTGATATTAATGAAATGAATCAAGATATTCTTTATTATGTTCCTTTTACTTCTATTTATAAGAGGTCTTCTATGGATATTGACTTGTAAGAAGAAGCAGAAGGAGAACCTAACTTCCTTCTGACTGATGGTGGTTGTTATTTAGATCTAGATTCTTACAAGTAAATGTTTATAGAAATTTATTAGAACATTAAGGGAACATAAGAAGCTGGAGAACTTGATCCTAATATTCAAGATCATATTGGTAAACATGATGATCCATTAGACCAGATTCATGAAGTTTAATAAAGAAGTGGACCTCCTAAATATATAATCAAAGAGAAGGGCAAAAATATTATTACTTGAGATCTTAAATAACCTCTTGCATAGTATATTTAAAAACAAATATATATATATATATATATATATATATATAACTTTTATTTTGTATCCTGAGGTAGAATAATAGAATGTGCTAGCTTAGCTTTATAGAGAAAGCTATCTACTTTACATAGTGTTTATGATGCGTTAATGTTGTCTCAAGAACTTTGTAAAACTAAAGCGAAAGAACTTAACCAAAATTATGATATTTCACTAAGTAATTAACATGTAATAGCAATTTTTCTTGATCTGTTGGTCGGGAGTTTTGACTATCAACTAAAAGGTTTTGGGCTTGATTCTTGTATATATGATGTGTGTGTGAGTTTGTCTTAATTGAACTAAATGACCAAAAAAAGAACTATAACCTAGAGTTTTTCAAACATATTTTATTGATGAAAAATTGAAAGTAGGCCTTCAAGTTATAGGCTTTTGACAATTACTTTCACTAATGATGATTTGTTGCTTAAAATTACAAACCATAGCGAACCTTTATATATTGTTGTCTTAGTCGTTAATAATACCTTAAATCATACCTTAGTAGGCTATAACCATGATTTTTCAAAAATATTTTGTTGAGGAAAAATTGAAAAGAAGGTTTTCCTGTTGAAGGCTTTTGACAATTACCTTCACTAATGAAGATTTAGTGCTTAAAATAATATATCATAACCAACCCTCTTATATTGTTGCCTTAAGCTTCATTTGGGATAGCTTTCTTATTGCTTTCTAAAATAATTTTTTTTTTTACAAAAAATTTTGTATTAAAAAGCTACTTTAAGAAATAATAAGAAAATTATCCCAAACAAAATCTTTGTTGATGACAAGAAAAATATCTCAATAGTCCAGAAATCATCTATTAGTAGAATTATAACTAAAAATCTTGTTGTTTTGTCTTTGAACACTAAGAAATTTTGTTCAAAACTAATATTATTACTAATAAAAAACCTACTATTGCATGCAATAATTAATTAAATTCCAAAAAATTAGAGAATGTTTCTAATGCATTTATACACCTCAAATTATATAAAACTTTTGGGGATAATTTGTCTATATTTAGAAATTGAAAAAAAAAATTATGTTCTTATTTTTAAAAATGCAAACTAACTAAATTTAATGTGATAAATTGGAGATATTAATATATTAAGTGAGACATTTCATAATTAATTAGAATTTTAGCTCTCCTATTTGCACATATTTTGTATTGTTCTTATTTAAATACACATTTTTAAAATTACTAAATTTCTCTTATATGTGCATATGGCCATAACATGCATCCCATATGTCTTTAATGAATGTCTTAAGCATACCAAAAACAAATTTATATTTGTTTGGGATAATTTACTATTTTTAATAATTGGAATATCTATGACTTCAATTATTAATTGTAATAAAGGCCTTACATAGCCTTAGAAAATTTGGGGTTGCTTAAACACCTTTATACAAGGCATTGAGTGCATTTGTGTGTTCTCCAAAATCAAAAGCATATCTTCCCAATTTTCAAGTCAAATTCTATATTTTCTTAATTTAAAAAAAAAAACAGAAATACTTAGGAAAATCAAAATTTCAAGCATCGTTTTGACCTTTGAAAATCATCATGGACTCATTTGTGTCTTCAAAATTTTAGGATTTTTAAAATCTATTTAATATTTTAAATTACTAATGCAATATTTGCATTAATTACTAAATTGTTCGGGAGTGATCATTTCATGTGCATGGCTATATATTTCGAAATTTCAAGTATGTTTAGCTGGTTATATACTATCATTTTTAAAAATCATTCTTTTAAATAACAAAATATATATTTTATATTAAACTAATTAAACAAAATATGGTGCCCATTTCAACAACCTCATTTGACAATTACTTATATAATAAGATCTTCTGAAGAAGATGCGATTGTAATTTAGATCATTAGCAAGTTGAATAGCAACATATCTCGGATCAAGCAAACCAACAAAAAAATTACCATATAGTTTCAGGTTACGTAAAAAAGCCACATATAACATCTAGGTTATGACGAAGAATAGAAAACTCGTCCACAAGAGTAAACTGGAAAGGTGATGCAAGTTTTACAATACTATAGGAAAATGTCTATTTACCAGCAGAATATTCGATGGATAATTGACCGCTGGTACAAGCGGCAGTCTATCCGACGGATCTTCCGTCGAAAAATAAGCAACGACTTTTTTGGCGAAGAAAACAACAAAAATTTACCGGCATAAAAAAAAAAACTATGGTTTAACCGCCAGAGTGTGTAAAGTCAGCATTTAATTCCGGCAAAATTTAAGCTGGAAAATACCAATGAAACTTCCGGTATAATTTCTGCTAGCTTAACTCTAACCTAATGAAACTGATCCAACATAATATTCGCCAGAAATGTTTTCATCAACATATCCACCAGAAATACCATCGAAAAGAGCCCTATTTCCCTTTTCGTTGTGACGCTCTTTTCATTTCACTCTATTTCACTCTCGCACTCGCCTCCATCGCTTCCCTTCATCTCCGTCGTTGTCCTTCCCCTCTGTCGCCAACGTGCATCTATTGCCGATGTGCCTCAATCGCCAAAGTGCCTCCTCCACTGACGTTCTCCGCCAAAACCTCCATCAATCTGTCATTGTATGTCACACATTAGATTTTCTTTGCTCATGGATGTTCTTGGTAGACATTTGTAAGTCATTGTGATGATATTCTTCTTCTTGATAAGACTGGAGAGGGAGTTCAAACATTAAGTTTTCTTGGTTCTCGATAGGCATCGGGAGATTAAGTCAATAATAAGAGTACATATTTTAGATATATTGGATATATTATTAAAAATAATGGTGAAATTGATGGGGATATTATTAGTAGAATTCAAATTGGATGGTTGAAGTGGAGGAATGCATTATGCCTATTGTGTGATAGAAAAATATTAGATTTGGTTTATGTTAAGAAGTGGAGGAATGCATCATGTCTATTATGTGATAAAGAGATGAGAATGCTCAGATAAATCATCAGCCTCCCGATGTCCCAATTAATTTGGAATGTATATTTATGTTCAATGTTTGGTGATGATTATGATTAGATGTTTATATTTGAATGAATATAATTTTGGAATATTTCTAAGCAGATTGTGTTGAAGAAAATATTTTCTTAAAAGGGAAGGTTGTTTTTTCTTTGCTAGAGGTTTCTGGTGGATTTCTGACAGAATATCTGTCGAGAACAACGATACGACAAAATGTATCGGCGTTCCGACAAAACTTTACGGCCAATAATTTCGACGAAATATCTGTCAGGTTCATTTATCGATATATGTCTGGCGGAATAGTTCGGCAGATACTCTGCTGGAAATTCTGGCGGATAAAACACTGGAATTCATGCCTGGAAAACATCATTTATGCTGACCTTTTTCCACCAGCAAGCCCACTAGAAATATTTTCGACTGATAATTTTTGTTGAAATAGACTTTTCGATGCATGATTTACCATGGAACAATGTTCTGTCAGAAATCCGTCAGAAACGTATAATTTCTGACGGATAATTGTCGTTACTGGCAGATTTTGTCCACCGATAACAAGCAACTTTCCTGTAGTGCAACCTCCTCATTAGAAAATAAAATCGTCGAAAATCCTTAAACATAAGATTTTTTAAATGAAAAACCAACATTGTTTGAACCAAAAGCACCAGCTATAACATCCTTAAAAGAACGAGAGGAAGTTGGTTTCTCACCATCAATTAGAGACAAAAAAATTTGATTTAGAAGATTTAAGATCTGCTAGAGGAGAACCCTAAGGGTTTGCCACTATCGCCAAAGCAGCCATGGCAAACGAAAACTAAGGCCAGAAGGCCCTAGGGCTACCACTTCGCTGATCCAAGAAAAAAATCGTGAAGGATGACCTAAAACCCCGAGAGAGCAGAGCTTGAGAAAAGGGGAGAAAAACACTGGCCAGAGCCTTTGTGGAGAAGAGAAGAGATGAATTTTAAAGTTTTGGTATGCCAATTATCTTAATTAGGCTAATGGATAAATCTCACCCTGCAACCTCTGAAACACTTCTCTACCTTTCTCTCAGCTCCTTCTCTAGGAGGAGGAGGGTTTGAGTGAGGTGAATGGTTGAGTGAGGTGAATGGTTGAGTGAGGCGAGAAAATGGATTTAGAGTTTGCTACTATACACAATGCCATTTTGCTCCCACAATTCAACCTTTCAAACATTGAGGGAAGTGGTGCAATGCTCCTAAAAGGATTTTTCTAATTTAATTCTAATTTTTTCCAAAGCAATTCTAGACTCTCCTTGTTTCAACTTAGTACTTATAGAGGTGTAGAAAGAAATCTTACCAGGTTTCATAACTGTAAAAATTACATCTAAACCTTTTGAAATCTTATGAAACACTCTAAAATCAATGTGAACACACTCATCTACCTATTTCAAGAGTTTGAAAGGCCTGGAGTTTCCAAAGATTGAAACACCAAAATCCTAAATACAAGGTTGGGAATTCAGAGAGAACCTCCTTTCTATTATTACTAGCAAAGCTCTTTCCATAAGAATTTAAGACAACTCTTAAACCACACCTATGGCTACTACACTATCTCTAACACCTTTTTGAATCCTTCAAATTCCAATTCAATCACCACTCAATAGCCTAATCTTAGGACACATCAAATTGGTATTACAAAAAACAGACAAGTCTGATGAATAATCATTGATGTTTGAAGAGGTGTCACATAATCAGTCATGAATTGCCTATAGAACAAAATGCCAACAAACAAAACCAATATGAAATGGTATTATATAAGGAAAAAAGAATATTATTCATCATACTTTATTTAGTGGTCGATTAATTTATTAGATTAAATGGACATTGGTGTGAACTCTTATTGTACCTTTTGAGTTCAAAGGCTTTTTAAAAAAATCTTCTGTCATGCAAATTTAATGATAAGGGTATATGTAGAGATATACATTTGCTATCTTAATTCCTATGAGCAACTGAATATGATGCTCGATTGTTCTCAAGGGAGGTAGCTTAGTGGGAAGTTAAAAAATTATAGAAGTCCTATAATAATTATGGAATTAATTGTGGTAGATAATCTAGCTGGACCGCTACCTCCCTAATATGTTTTGGGATTTGAACTATGTTGAAAGTTGTATTGATTATTTTAGAGAAACTATTATGTGCAAAGATCAGACACAGAAAACTGTTAGATTTTGTCTCTGTGAACAAACAAACAAAATCGAATTGTTCTCTGCGTTCGGTCTCCGCATGTAATAATCTCTCATTATCCTGACGATAGAAATCATGCAGTAAAATTGCTAAAAAAAAGAGAGAAAAAAAAAACACTTATAATGAAGAAAATTATTTCCTACATTTTCAATCAACACTTTGAAAACTTAAATACGTTCATTCAAGAACAAGCCTAATTTGAATGAAATTATGTGTTGGACCACTATTTATAAGAATTTGAATATCTTGTAATGATAATGCCTTACAAACATCTTGTACTTTATCCCAGTAAGGTGTTGTAACAAATTTTTGAATTGTCATGTTATTTTTGTGTGTTTGAGTTGGGAGGAATATGATTTAGGCTTTGTAACCAGAAAGTCTTTTGATTGACCTCAATCCTCCTTCACAAAATTGCAAATATGACAACCATGAAGGTAGACACTCTTAGATCATCGATCAAATAGTCATTAATACAAACCTAGAGTTGTACAGTCCATATGCTCATATGTAATAGTTACATATTTTTCTTCGGATTCATTATAGCTGGAGAAGAATTGGTCATTCATAAAAAGCCAACCTAATGTATTATTTCCATTGAAACAAAAGCATGTTTGTTTTTATAATTGTTGGATGAGCAGGACGCAATACCTGGGTTCAACTAATGTTCTTGAATTCCCCAATTAGGCTATTTTCTGCTATTGATTTAGGCTTTGTTTGAGTCGGTTTCTTTACAGCTTTCTAGTACAAAAATTAAAATTTGTATATTAAAAATTTGTTTTAAGAAGCGGTAAGAAAGCCGTCCCAAACGAAATATTAGGTTTCGTTTGGGACGGCTTTCTTACTGCTTCTTAAAGCAGCCTTTTAGTACCAAAATTTAAATTTTTGTACTAAAAAACAGCTTTAAAAAGCAGGAAGAAAGCTGTCCCAAACGAAGCCTTAGCCTAACATGTTGCTCCAATTTGCTTTCAATGAGGGTTGGTGAGATGCTATTCTAGTTAATGGCAATAGATCAATCTTGCTCCTCAAATTTGACTACATGTGTCTTGCATTCATTCATAGTTCTTGTCAAGATTCATGTTTCCTCTACCATGGAAGACAAAAAATAAAGTGAGGGATTTACTGGAGAAGGTGGAAGAACGTATTAAGATAAATACATAAAGTAGAAATCACTGTGTGAATGAACCAGCTTTGGATTGACGAGAGAAAGAACTTGACAGAAGTGTTGGATACAGTGAGCGATACCTGGACCTTACTCACAATATCAACAAGAACTCAGTAGAAGAGAATGAAGTAGGGAGGAAAAAAAAAGCTTTAGGAATTATATTCTCAACACAAGAAGATTATTGACTTACTATCTATATAAAATACACCGCATATCAAAAGTATCCGACCATGCATTTATAGGGCTAAGGAAGCTGAGTCTTTACTTTATTTTTTTGGGGAATAGGTATCACCCACTGTCACCTCTAAAAGAACGCTTAATGGCGTGACTAATCTTCGACTGATCTAAAAGAGGCACTCACCCTAAAAAACTCCTCTACCATAGAAGTTACGTCTATTATATTCTTGATAAATGGTGAGAAAATGCATGATATAAACATTTGCTGCTTTCTAAAACAGCTTTTTAGAAAATGCATAGGTGAGTGTCTAGATGACTCCGACGAGCCAACTAAGCCTTCACTTGGGACTGTTTCTTTGCTGCTTTCTAAAACAGCTTTCTAGTATAAACATTTCTTGAATTTAAATTTTTTTTATAAAAAATAGCTTTATAAAGTAACAAAAAAGTTATCTCAAACGAAGTCTAAGACTTATTCGCCGCATTTGAATATGCATAAGCGAGCATCTCCTATTAATCAGATAATGACTTCCTTCGTCGATATGAGTTTCCTTCTGGCTAGGATAAGTGTTCTTCTAGCGAATGCCCCTCTTAGGGGCAAGTACTCCTTAGGCAAGTTCCCTCCTTGTTGGACAAAAGGCATATTGATAGAAACCCAATTCTCAGTTGTGATCTGCAAGAGGAAAAACATACAAAAAGACCAGAGCTTTTTCATTCAGAGTGAAAAAAAAAAAAAGGAAAGTGAAAAGAAAAAAAACCAACTTTTTTTGCCGCTTTATGATTAATAGTCTCGTAAAGAAGTGGTTCAAGAACTTCCTATTCACACTTTAAATGCCCACCTTAATGCCAGCTGCTCCCCACTATTCTAACCTACAGCAGTGTTTGTTGTTGTTATTATTATTATTATTTCTCATGCTTTCATCCAACCAGGCAATTGCCATAGCTTGGTCGTCTCTCCACGATAGCATAATGTTCTTTGTAATAAATTCATATAATTTAGTCCGTCGAGGATTAAGAGTCATCAACAGCTTTTTCAATTCCTGACATCAAATCATTGTAAAAGTAGAAAGCCTTAATTAACGCCGAAAATTAGTCTAACAGAATACTCCCTCGCAATCTCAGTCCATGACGAAGCTTCCTAGCAGCTCACTTCCACTTCCTCTCTCTCTCTCTCTCGCCAACCCACCCATATAAGCAACGGCTCCTCCTCCTCCTCCCCTTCACACCTCCGCCACAACTCTTTTTCTCTCTCTAAATCTGTGCTTTTAAGTGCCACCCATGAAGCTAATCAGCATCAGCAGCTTATTCTCCAAGAAATCCAAATCAAACCTAAAGAAGAATCGCAGCAACAGTTCCCGATCATTCAGATCGATGGCAACCACCTCCTGCTCGTCCTCTGATCTCACAACCTCCAAATCAGCCCTCCGCCTCCATAATACCTGGTTTCCTTACTTCTCCACCACCGCCGATCTTTTTGGCGTATTCGACAGCAACGGCGACGGGAAGATCACGAAACGCGAGCTCGAGATCGTTCTCCGGCGGCTTAGCCCTAAACCTCCGACAGAGGAGGAGCTCGCTACAATGGTCTCAGAAATCGATCGCGATGGAGACGGCTGCATCAGCCTCGAGGAACTCGGTGCGATTAGGCCCTCCGCCCTTGCCCAGCCAGCCTGCTGCGGCGAGCTCCGCGATGCGTTCGCCGTCTTTGACGCCGATGAAGACGGCAAGATTTCCGCGGAGGAGCTCCTCGGGGTGTTCCTCGCCCTCGGAGACGGCGGGTGCACGCTCGAAGACTGCCAACGGATGATCGCCGGCGTCGATTCCGACGGCGATGGGTTTGTTTGCTTCGAGGATTTTGCAAGGATGATGGGACGGACAGAGATGATCGTCAAAGAAAGACAAACGGTGCTGCCCCGAAGAATAATAGGTGTAATCAATTAAATAAAATTGAAAATTTCCAATTTTCTCTAAGCGATCCATTCTTTAAAAAAGTTCAGAGACAAAATCTTCTACACTCTTTAAGAGTTGGCTTCTGTGCTAAAGTTTAGCTGAAAAGAAGTGGTTTGGCGTGTTATTCTATGTGGTGAAAGGGAGTTACACGGCCAACCGTATATTTTGGGTTCTAAGGCTAATAAGAATGTGTCATATTATATTTTTATTATTGCAGCTTGATATCACTGAAGTGGCTACATCTGATTCATCTCAGGATATAAAGCTTCGTTTGGCGTCCACACAAAGTAATTTCTCCTTCTAAGAAGGTGGTAGCAAGTAGATTCCCGTTTAAAAACAAATTAATAATTTTGGGAACTTGGTGAATGAATTACTTTGGACAACTTATTAATAAATGTAGATTATTATCTTTTAGTTTCATTTGATAATCAATGCACTACATATTTGACCACATTTATAATTTAATTTTATTTGAAATTTATTATGTGATGGATCCAAATTTATTTATGTTCGATATCACAACTTAGACCGTCTCCATTAGAGAAACTCATTTTTCACTTTCAATTGCAGTAATAAACACACCAAATAATGCTCATCTTCAATTGAACTTCATTTTTTAACATAAAAAAAAATATTCTATTTGAATTTTTTCTGATTATTTATTATATTTATTTTTAATCATATATTTATATTTATTCATTTTTAGAACTTTTCTAAAAAAACAAATTACATTTGTAAACAGTGCAATGATAAAATTGGCATCGCATTGTTCATCATTGAAATTTGCATTCGGGTAGAGCTGGCGGGGGACGACAAGCGGTCGTTTAGCATTCTGTTGGAGATGGCCTAAGGGGCGGATCTACCTAAAAGTTACTATATGATTTTATAGGTAGTTTGTCCCCCGTCATCTTATTTTTAGTCTTTATTATAAGGATTTTTAGGCAATTGTCTCCCCCCTAAAAGTTTTAAAATATTATGGTATTTAGGCAATTTCCCCCAACATAATTAAACACATTGTGTAGAGTTGTTATTATTAAGGAACAATGAATCAAACACAAAGAGAAATAATAAAGAGAATTCAAAATATTTTTAAAACAAAAAATCAAATCCCGCTTGGGCTTAAGAGAGAAAAGCTCTACAAATTTTGATTAGATTGTTGTCATGGGGATCCATAATGTAGTGATCTGCATATTCAAATTGATCTAAGCCTTATTAAAAAGCACACTCACACTCTCCAGCTTCTCTCTCTACAATAATAAAATTATAATTATAATTAGATTGATTTAAAAAATAATTTGATAATTTAATATATTTAAATTTCAATAAATTATATAATTTTAATTAATAGATATATTAAAAAATAAAAAAGAAAACATTTGCTATAAGCCATGTGACAAAAATTAAAAAACAATTTATGATATTTATCAAGGTTTTCAAAATTGGACCGGCCGGTTTGACCGGTTCAACCGCAAACCAGTCCGGCAAGCGGTCTGGTTTGATGCTAGAATCGGCTGCCTTTGGAACCGGCTAAAAATCGGTACAAAACCCGGTTGAACCGAGGAATCGTCGAACTGGGCGGCTTTTGAAGAATCGGACGGTTCTAAAATTTGCTAATCCCAGCCGTCCATTCACGATCAGACGCACGTGTGGGGATGTTTTGTTCACTATTATGGCTGCCCTATTTGTAAGCTGCGAGTATTTTACTATTTCGTGTCTTCTACAGTTCTACGCCTCAAGCCGTGCACGACTCCTCCATCCACAAGCAGAAGCCAAATGACTCTCCTACCATCTCTGTTCATCCCAGCCGTCGACACACTCCTCTCCGATCTCACAGCCACCGGCGCACTCCTCTGACCTCACAGCCGCCGGCACACGACTTACTGTGAGATATAACTTTGTATTTTAGTATGTTTAATTTTCAACCATGCACATTTGTTGAAGTGTTGAAGAATGGCAAAGAAGGCAGAGCGAACGGAGAAGACAATGAACAGTAAAAGGTATATCTCTTTATTATTATTACGGAATACATTGCTTATAAAGAAATAGAGGAAGTAATTGTAATACAAGAAAGTACACATTACGTGGCAGTATTAAAACTGCCTGAATCCTATTGGCTAACTTAACAGCGCCCCTCAAGCTAACCGTTGGGACACCTAATGGTTAGCTTGGATCTTAAGGCTTGAAAACGAGTACTCGGAAGGGATTTTGTGAGGATATCGACAATTTGATCCTCGGAACATATGTGAGCTATGGATATATGACCCTTTCGTATGTGATCACTGATGAAGTGATAATCAAGCTTGATGTGTTTGGTCCTTGCGTGGAAAATAGGATTATTTGCAAGTGCGATCGTAGAGGTATTGTCGCAATGAATGACCGTAGGATGAATTTGCGAGATGCCTAAATCTTCGGCTAGCCGGCGAATCCACAAGATATCAGATGTGGCGGAGGAGAGTGATCTATACTCAGCTTCTGTAGATGAGCGCACGACAGTTGTTTGCTTCTTAACTGACCACGAGATGAGGTTGGGGCCGAGATAAGTGCAATAGCCGGACATGGATTTTCGGTTAGTGGTATTGGCCGCTCAATCAGCGTCCGTATACGAGCTGAGCTGCATTGGTCCCTGTATGATAGGTAGGCCGTAGCTGAGTGAACCTTTGATGTAGCGTAGTAGACGCTTTAACGTCTGGAAATCTCCATTGCGTGGTTGATGCATATGCTGGCATATGCGGTTTGTGGTAAACGCAATATCCGGACGTGTGATGGAAAGATATTGCAGTGATCCTGCCAACTTTCGAAACATCTTCGGATCTGCATAAGGTTGTTCATCGAAGGCAAGTGGCGGACGGGATGGAGCAGGTGTATCGGCTGGCTTACATTCCGCAAAACCTGCAGTAGAGAGTAATTCCTGTGCATAGTGCGATTGACTTAAAAATACCCATTGGTAGTTTTAATGACCTGAATGCCCAAGAATAGCGCAATATCTCCGAGTTGTTTGAGCTTGAAAGCTTTTTGTATATGACACAGAACCTTCTGGATTTGATTTGAGTCGTTACCTGTAATTAAAATATCGTCAACATATATTAATATAAAGATACATACTGTATTTTGAGAGAGAATGAGTAGTGATGGATCAGCCCTGCTGAATTCGAATCCAAGAGTTTGTAGAAAAGAGGTGAGTTTGTGAAACCATTGCCGTGGCGACTAACGAAGCCCGTATATTGATTTGTGAAGTTTGCAAACTTGGTCTGGGTTTTGAGTGTCTTCGAAACCCCTCGGTTGCCGCATGTAAACCTCCTCGTTTAAGTCTCCGTGCAGAAATGCATTGGTGATGTCCAGTTGAGTGATAGTCCATTGTTTGTTTAGTGCCGCGGTTAGAAGCATCCGAATGGTAACCATTTTCGCAACCAGGCTGAATGTCTCGGTGAAGTTAATGCCGAACTCTTGAGAGCAGCCCTGGGCTACAAGACGAGCCTTATGGCGATCTATTTGACCATTTGGAAGTAATTTTGTCTTAAAAGTCCATTTGCTGCCGATGACAGGTTTGCCCGCTGGTAAAGGAACAAGAGACGAGGTCCCCTGTTTCTGCAGCTCTAAGTATTCGGAAGACATAGCGGATCGCCAATGTCTGTGTTTTACGGCATCTGAGTAGGTGGTAGGAGTGATACTGTTTGTTTTGATAGCCGACAAGTTGAACATTTGTTTGGGCTTGGTAATGCCTGACCGAAGACGGGTTTGCATCGGATGTGTTGAGAGAAGCTGATTTCCCTTGTTTGGAACACATTCTGGCTCGGGTTCGGGTATGGTTGATGCTACAGCAGGAACAATAGGGGTCTGCTGAATTATTGTTTGAGACTGTTTATGTAAGCTCAGGACAGTAGAGGATGGAACAAGAATGGATGGTGGCACATAGGCTGAGGTCGGTTCAGTGTGTTTAACCAATTCTTCCGATGAGAATGGAAATATGCTTTCGTGGAACACAACATGCCGGGAAATGTAGATGCGATTTTGTTGAACTTGGAGACATCTGTACCCTTTGTGATGACTGGAGTAGCCGAGAAATATGCATGCCTGGGATCTGGATGATAGTTTGTGCTTGGCTTAAGGCTTCGTCCATGGGAAGCATAAGCAACCAAAGGTACGCAGGTGTGAGTATGATGCGTGATGGCCGTGTAGCCTGTAGTATGGTGTTTGATCCTGAATAGCAGATGACGGCAACCTGTTGATGAGATAATACGCAGTTGAAACGGCTTCTGTCCAAAATGATATGGGAAGGTGAGCAGCGTGTATGAGTGTCCGGGTAAGATCCAAAAGATGACGATTCTTTCGTTCGGCGATGTCGTTCTGCTCCGGCGTATGAGGGCAGCTCATTTGATGAGTTATGCCGTGACGGTCCAGGTAAGAATGAAACAGAAGGCTTGTGTACTCACCGCCACCGTCAAATCGAAGCGTACAAATTTTAGTATTAAATTTGTTAGTAACAAGATTAGTTAAATGTTGAAACTTATTTAGTACTTCATCTTTAGTATGTAGAAGGTACAACCAGGTAAAACGACTAAAATCATCAGTAAAAGTGACAAAATATCGAAAACCATTTAAAGAGCCGATCGAAGCCGGACCCCAGACGTCCGAGTGAACTATCTGGAAAGGTTTATTACAAACAGAGGTGCTAATAGGAAACGATAGTTTGTGACTCTTAGAGACATTACAAGAAATGCAAACAGATTTAGACGATGAGGGAGTAATATGCGGATCAAGACTGGAAAGAATTTGAAGTTTTCTGCCGTGAGGGTGACCGAGCCGAGCGTGCCACAGAGGTGGACACCGCGTTGTTGCAGCTGATCGGAGCTTTAATGTGGTAGAGCCGATTGTGTTTGGGACCCCGAAGAAGAACTTTGTTGTCCTGTAGATTCTTTATGATAAATTCGTTAGCAGTAAATGAAATAGATATGTTGTTGTCCGAAGCTAAACTAGACACCGAGAGAAGATTATGATTTAAAGAAGGCACATGATAAATTTGATTTAGAGATAGCTTACGCTGAGAATCGAGAAGCGGTAGCAATCCTTGGCCTGAGTTTTGGATAGGTAGATTGCTGCCGTTCGCGATTGAAATGGAGTCGTAGCCATTGTAGGGAACAGATTGTTGCAGGTTGTTAGCGTCGGATGTAAGATGGGAGGACGCTCCAGAGTCGAGAATCTAATCGTTAGTGGCTGCGATCTGTTGGTGAGCAGAGAGAGCCCTGTTGTTCGTGGGAGGTGCGTAGTTTAGATTCTGTCGATGCCAACAATTGCCGGCTGTGTGTCCGAGCTTGCCACAGATTTGGCAGGTTGGGCAATTTTGGTGATTACGAGATGTTGTTTGAGCCTCGAACGGAGGTTGCGATCTGTCATTTTGCTGGGAACGAACATTCGAGGATTTACCATTAGATATATTTTGACGACCACGGTAGTTGTTCCGATAACTGAATAATGTCGTTGAATCGGACGGCAAGTTGTCGTGACGAAGTTGATGTTGAAGATTGATCTCCTCACTGTTGAGGAGGGAGTACAGATCATCTAGGCTTATGGGTTGTAGGGATGCGCGTATAGCGAATTTGAACGAATTGTAGCTGGTAGGGAGCCCGTTCAAGATGTATAACACGACGTCTTCGGTATCAACTGTGGATCCTGCCGCTGCTATGTTGTCCACGAGTTTCTTGATTTGATCAAGATAATGCTGCATTGTTCTATCTGCCATCCGAATTTGATGGAGCTCGTTCTTGAGTTGGATAACACGAGCACGATTTGTAAGTTGGAGACGCTGTTCCAGTGTGGTCCAGACATCGTTGGTGGTGCGAAGTGTTATCACATAGGGTAGAATTCCCGGAGAAATAGTAGATAGAAGTGCCGAGACAAGATTACGATCAATCAGACGCCATCGATTGTGATCAAGAACGGCTGATTCCAGAGGGCATATGGAAACACCAGAGAGGTGATCTTCATATCCGTTGGAAGCGAAATGTTGATACAGCTGAAGGCGCCAAATCGAGTAATTTTCGAAAGTTAGAAGGGTGGGAACAAGGTTCTTGGTGTTAGAGATGAGAAATTTTTGTTGAACCGGAATGATCAATTCTGAATCTTGACCGGAGATGGTGGATTGTTGGCGATGAGAACCAACAGAGGCTTCGTCACCCATTGAAACAGGAGGAGGAGGAAGGATACGAACAAGAAAAAAAACTGTTGAGGAGCACTAATACTCTGATACCATGTTGAAGTGTTGAAGAATGGCAAAGAAGGCAGAGCGAACGGAGAAGACAATGAACAGTAAAAGGTATATCTCTTTATTATTATTACGGAATACATTGCTTATAAAGAACTAGAGGAAGTAACGGTAATACAAGAAAGTACACATGACGTGGCAGTATTAAAACTGCCTGTATCCTATTGGCTAACTTAACAACATTTACTTTAGGGCACAATGTTCTTTATGTTTTTGTGCTTATTTGATCATGATACATATTTTTGCAAGCATCAAAAAGATCTTATTTGCATTATTTAGGATATTTATCAAAAAGTTCAAGAGGATTACTGCTCAATAAAATCCAAGTTACTTTAAAATGGAATCCTTTATTTTTATAACAGGATGAATATTATATTATCTTAAGTTTCTTAACAAGAAGAGTGTTCTAGTAACCATGCTGAAAATATTTATGTGTTATCTTTTTGTAGGTCAAAAGTCACACAATACCTTGCTTCTATTCTAAATTTGAAGCAGTGCATCTTCATTAATTTTTTGTATAATTCAGGTTGTGACATAGAAATTGATGTTTTCTTGTATCATACTAACTTTGGGCATTATTAAACATTTGTTTTGAATGTTTTTGTGCTTGGCATATCAGTGTCAGATTGTAGTTTTATACTTTTATTCAAGGTTTTGAATCCATGTTGGCATATCTTTAAAGATTAATTAAATTTTTTTTGTTTTTATTTAAAGAGATGCTTCTATTCCTATAAATCCCTGTTGGTATTTAATTTTTTGTTGAATGTAGTAATTAGTCTTTCATTAAAATAAATTGTATATGGAAGACAAATTTTGAAATGCTTATGGCAAAATCAAGCAACACTACAAAAATTCAAATCGTATTATAGAAGGTTTCAATTCCCAAGCAACACTACAAAAATCCAATTCGCCGTCGTCGAGCTCTAGGTAAGCCATCGATTTTGTTTTTTATAGTTTGTAATTTTTTTTAATATTCATGACATTACTAGTATAATGCCAACTGCCAAATTTCTTATATTTGTTATCTCTAACATTTATCATGTTATGATTATCATATTATGATTATCATATTAGCTTTATAACCTTATATTCATCATCTTATTTGAATGACAAGCCTTAAGATCCTTTAGTTTTCTTAATATTGAGATGTTTAGTAAAAGTGTATATTTTGTATCATCTATTTAAACTATTTGAAAATAGATGAAGGAGTATCTATTTGTATTTAAATTCATAATTCATATGAACATAAAATGTTGTTGATTTTATTTAGTTGATCATATGAGAATGGAAGCATCTGGAACTCATAGTGTAGCTTCCAGTTGTAGTGTACATGAGAAAGTGGATATTTTGTGAAATCATTTCATTGAGATGAAAGGATCTAATGGAAAGAGACAATTCAAATGTTTGCATTGTGGTATAACATACAAAGGAGGAATAAATAGAATGAAACAACATTTGGCAGGAGTTAAGGGCAATATAGTAGCCTATAAGAAGGTTCCACATGATGTTCGATTTCAAATGCAGGAGAACTTAAAGGAGATTTCAAAAAGAAAACAACAAGTACAAGAGGAGTTAGATAGTATACCTTTTCCAATAGATACTGAAGTAGAGGAAGGAAGGGATTCTTCTTCCCTACCTAAATCATAATCATCTGAAGCAAATCTATCAAAACTTGCAAAGGGGAAAAGAAAGCTTATTGAGATTGACACTTTCTTTGCTCCAAGAACAAAATCAGGTTCTCAACCTTCAATTAGAAGTGTCTTGGCATCTAAAGAAGTAGTTCACCGTGCGGACATAGCTATAGCAAGATGGTTTTTCGATTGTTGTATCCCTTTCAATGCCTTAAACTCACCATATACATAGAAAGTTGTGGATGTTATAACTGCTATAGATCTTGGTTACAAGCTCCCCTCTTACCATAACATGAGGGTTAACCTATTAAAGGATTGTAAAGAGGAGTGTAGGTTACTCATTGATAGCTATATAAATACTTGAAATGACATAGGTTGTAATCTCATGGCAGATGAATGGGCATATGAAATGAGTAGAACATTAATAAATTTTTATGATTTATTATCTCCATGGTGTTTCTTTTCTGAAATCAATGGAAGCGTAAGATTTCATTAAAGATGCTACAAATTTGTGTTCTTTATTTACTGAGGTTGTTGAGTAGGTAGGGTTAGAAAATATTGTTCAGTTTATCACTGGTAATGCTGCTAATTATAAGAAAGCAGGAGAGGTCTTACATGAAAGATTCAATAATATATATTGGTTACCTTGTGCTACACATTGTTTGAATTTAATTTTGAAAGACTTAGACAGCATGCCACTTATAGAGGACTTGGCTAGGAAAGCATCTAAGGTGATGATTTTTATTTATAATCATATTTATATACTTGCTTGGCTTAGGAAATGGCTAGGGTGGAAAGATATTGTACGTCTAGGAGCTACACGGTTTGCAACAACTTTCATAACCTTGAAGAGTGTTTGTGACCATAAACATGATCTACAAGCATTAACTACTAGCAAGTTCTGTGCATATTCAAAGATATCAAAGACCTACAATGGGAAAGAAGTAGCTGCAATAATCATAAATTTGAAGTTTTGAAATGATTATTTAACAATTTCAAAGCTAACAGGTTCTTTGATCAGGTTGTTGCGTATTATAGACTTAGATGAGAAACATTCACTTGGATATCTATATGATGGAATGCATATGACACGGAAGGCAATCAAAGCTATGTTTATATATGTTAAAAGATTATATAAGCCATTCACTAGTATAATCAAAAGAAGATGGGGCATTCAATTGAGACAAGGCATCCATACTTTTTGAATCCTCAATTTCAGTATGCAAGGAGAATTATTGTCACAAGCCAGGGTTATGCACGATCTTGTTGAACTACTTGGCAATAAGAATATTTGTCATAAGCCCACACTTGCAGAATGAGGTAAGATTATTCCGAGATAGCTTATAAAGTTTTGGAAAATCAATTACTTTAACAATGACAAAAGAAATGCAACATAGTACTTATCTTTTCATTGTCATGCAATATATATATATATATATATATATATATATATATATATATATATATATATATATATATATATATATATATATATATATATATATATATATATATATATATATATATATATATATATATATATATATATATATATATATATATATATATATATATATATATATATATATATATATATATATATTTGTTAAGTTCTCTAATAGCACATTATGTAAATGAAAGGTGGAAGACGTTTGGATCAAGTGCTACCAATTTGTAGAAAGTAACTATAAGAATTCTAAGTCAAATGTCATTATCATCATGTTGCGAAAGAAATTGGAGTGTTTTTAAATAAATTCAATCAAAAAGATGCGATCATTTGGAGCATCAACGCTTGAACGACCTCATTTATGTTCGGTATAATATAAATTTAAAAAATAGGTATAATTTTTTCATAACATAATTTGTGTGTCAATATATAATATTGTATATATATGTACAAATGTCACTAAAATTATTGTTTCATTCTTAGGTTTCAACTAAAAAAAGAAGTTATGATCGTCTGGACTATACTTGTGTTGAAATGGTAGATTTTTTAGTGCTTGATGAGGAATTACCTGCACATATTGACTTCGAGGAGTTGGAAATCGAGATATGAAGAGGCTGCAATACCTATTGTTAAAGAAGCAAATATAGAATTCACTCAGCTTACACTTGGTAAGCTAGTGAAATATGAACATATCATTTAAATAAATTAGAATTATAATTTTATTTAATATTTTTTAATTTATTGGTGAAAGTGAACTAGAGAATGAATGAGATGACATAATTTGCTTCAATGATTTATGTGCATTTGTGGCTGCAGATTTTGGTGAACTGGGACATGTAAACTCAACTTATGAGGATATCTTTCACGAAGAAAATTAGGACATATATAATTTTCCTTTTGTAGAATTATTAAAATTATTGAACTAAGAAAGAGAAACATTAGTAACTCTATATATGTGTTATGAATTTGTTTTTTATTTAGTGTAAAGTGTCACAATTTTACTATAATATTTTGCTTATTTATTTCAAAATATATGCACATTTTCATATATTTTCGCTTCACTAATTGGAGATAGAAACTATATGATCTCAAAAAAAAAATTATACATTTTAGAGAAAGATAACTGAATATGATCTGCATTCCTCAACATCCAACACTTAACAAAAGGTATGCATTTCTAAAAAATTTCTTATTTGGTTAGTTATTTACTTATTTATGAAATATTTGTTTATATTTTATTATTTATTGACTTATTTGATGCCACATTTATATTGTGTGTTATTTTGTATGTTTTATAAATTTAACTGATGTAATATTTATGTTATTTGATTAGTTTAATATGAAAATGGAATGTAGAGTGAAGTTATTAGAGGAAAATGTCTCATTCATTTTATAAATTTTATAAGATTATTATTTATTACATCATCCGGTTCGATCGGTCGAACCGTAAACCTCTCCTTCTTCCGGTTCGTTGTCCGATCTAATTTTTAAAACCTTGATAGTTATATTTAATCAATAACATAAAAATTATATAAAATTAACATATGATAAATTTTAGGGCCATTATAAGATATTCCTAACCTAATTTTGATTTGGAATATCTCAAAAAAATTGAAGCGTGATATTTCTATGAAGTTTAGAAGAAATTAAGTGAATTAATTTTGCAAAAGAAGTTTAGAAGAATGAAGATATTTACTATCAGGATATAAGAATATTTTATATAATAAGTAAAATAACTATCATAAAAAATTAACACATCAATTTTTAAAATTATCCTATAGAAATTTGATACAAGACTTAATACAAAAAAAATATCATAAATAATGAGATATCCTACTTTGCTTATAACATGAGTTTAATATAATATGATATGATATGATATAAACATTATATTGGACATGGCTGAAAGAGTCATATAACAAGATGAATAAGACAAATATGAGGATATATGATGCAAATATATATAATACTTATGAAATACATCATAGATTACATTTGATATAGAATATGATATACATGCATTGGTACTATACGACATGCATAGAATATATATAGAGCACTTGCTTGATATGACAAACATAGTGATATACTACTGCATTATATTTAACATGGGTTTATAATGACAAAATATATTGATCATTCATATGACCACTGATAATTAATTTCTAAGTTACATTGCTTGTATTTTCACTTACTGCTCATATGAATTGATACCATTCATATTAATCATCACATGATCCTATTGTTACATGGTTATACTAATCTAGATTGAATGATTACATGCGTGTTGTTTCTATTTTCTTGCATTGATTGCAGTTTTAGGTTTTGACAACCTATTGAGCTATTAGCCTACTTTGTGATTTTTTTAATATTTTTTTAGGAAAGAGACATGATACAGTTGAGTGAGGCTACTCTGAATTCAGGTTTAGATTTTGTATATTACATTTTAATTTTTTTTAGTGAGAAGAATGAAAAATAGGATGATTTATGGATTGAACTTCTAGCAATTATAAATGAATTTTGATGAATGAAATCAATACTAACACGGATGTCTGACATCACTAATATTGATACTCGATGTTGATATCAAGTTGAAAATTATGTTCACTCTTTTCTACCTAAAACATATACACTCTCATATAAGATTGGAGTAAAAATTGAAAGAAAAGAAAAGATAATAAATTCTTTTTTTTTTAACTATCCTAAATGCTTCAAACACACAATAAATATATTGGCAACTAATACAAACATTTTTCCATAAAAAAAGAAATCTCAGTAGGAGCCATTTAGTTTTGAAAGTTCAACATAAACATTTGAAATATATATTAAATGCTAAGATAAACTCCTCAAAGTTAACGAGATTGTCACCGTCCTGATCGACGCCATCAATCATCCTTTGGTATTGCGCCAAATACACCCCATCACCGGATTCGTCCGGACACCAATTCAGACGCGCGACATCACCAAAATATATTGGGACCCAATGTATTCGGGTGACGTGACGCATCAGAATTGGATATCCGGATGTTCGGTGACGGAACATAATAATTCGGCCCGTCACGGAGCCCACGCATCTTGCGACCAACTCCTCCATCGAGATCGCCCCAGTATGATCCAAATCGAATACTGAGAAAACCAGAAGAAGGTGGTTCACGAGTGTCGTCGATGGATTGACCATTTTAGTGTTCAAATTGACGATCGAATTCCTTTAGGCTGACGAAGCCATCCTCGTCTGCATCAGCTTCGCCCATCATCTGCAATGGCTTGTACGTCCTCCATCAAAGGCTGTACGAGGCCTCTCGAAGATTGCTCTCAGCTCAGTCGCCGATGATATCTTACCATCACCATTTTGGAATCAAACTTTCGGAAGACTCGTTCCGGCCAGTTCGTCCATGTGCTCTGTCATCATATCCAGATACATCGGCTTCAATGGCAGAGATTCTGATATGGCTTCAGTTGATGCCGCCAATGATTTTGACTTGTGACGCTTGAAGAGTGACCGGAGTTGAAAGATGGAAGAATTGTGGGAAGGAATCGTTTGTTCGCAAGCCAAATTTGGCGTATCAGATTTAGATAACGGAATAGCATTTTACAACCATTTTATCTCTGGTACCAGCTATTATAGGGCAATAATCCTCACTGAATTCCGTTAAGATTGGACGACTAAAAGAGATGGGAGCAGCGCGCAGCAACTAAAAGGCCGGGAAATGCGTTATTTTCAAACTTGAACTAAATAATCAAGAATAATATGATCATGATGCAGAACTTGTCAAGGAAATGATTTGATGCCATTTAAAAATTACTTAGAAAAAAAAACGAGGAATGAATTAACATGGCAATAATGGAGAGAAAGGAATTTGGATTTTCTGTCTAAAAGTTAGAGGAGATGGTTATTTCTTTATGAGTAAAAATTATCGAATATTTTCGATCCGGGATTGATTCAATTTTAGCCATTGCATCTGCAGGAAAAAACTCTAAAGGAAATTCGTCAATTACCGGCGGATTTTTCTCTAGCTTTCTGACATATTATTTTCTAGTGGTTTTTCAACATATTTCTGGCGGAATATGTCCGACTAACTTTTCTACATATTTTTCGGCAACTTTTCCAACAGCTTTGATTCCCGTGATTTTAATTTTTATATTTTAAATAAAACAATGTGACATTTAAATACTTTTGTCCATCCAATAAATTGGTTGGGTTGTTGAAATCAATCTCACTTTTGAATCCTAGCGATGCCGACAGCACGGACGAGCAGTCGAGCATGTTACGCAGGAGGTGGGCAGGTAGCGAGCAGCCTAGTTTTTTATTTGATTTTTTTTTTTTTATTTCCTGCGGTATTTTTCCACCAGAAAGTTGCCGGAAAAATTTATCACCTGAAAAGCTGTCGGAAAATTTTACCGTCGGAAATTAGCCACCGGTTGTCATTTACTACGTGATTTTTACCCGCAGAAAAATATTCGCCAGAAAGCCGCCAAAAATCTTAATTTCCGTAAAAAATTTGTCAATTTTTGACGGAAAAATTTGTCGGTAATATACGATTTCCCTGCAGTGAAATGAAAAAAATTAGATATAAAAAACATATTCAAATCACCCCACACGTGACAATCACTTACCGAGAGAGAATCTCCAAGATTGGCTCAATCGATCCTTGTAATGTCCGGTGCGAGAAAGGACTTAGACATCATGACCTTAAACTCCTCAAAGTTAACGAGGCCATCACCGTCCTGATCGACGCCGTCGATCATCTTTCGGCACTGCGCCAAAGACACCACCTCACCGAGGTCACGCATAACGAGAGCCAACTCCTCCGCCGATATTACACCGTTACGATCCCGATCGAATACTGAGAAAGCTTGCCGAAGGTCCTCGAGCGCCGTCGATGGATCGACCATTTTGGTGTTCAGATCGATGAATTCTTTCAGGCTGACGAAGCCATCTCCGTCCGCATCTGCTTCACCCATCATCCACAGTAGCTCCTCCTCCGCCAAAGGTTGACCTAGGCTCTCGAAGATTACTCTCAACTCAGACGATGATATCTTACCATCACCATTGGAATCTAACTTTCTGAAGACGCGTTCAAGTTCGTCCATTTGCTCTGCCGTTGTATCCACATACATCGACTCCAATGGCGGAGATTCTGATTTGGCGCCGCTGGCTGTGGCCGGTGATTTCGACTTCCGACGCAGCTTGAAAAGTGATCGGAGTTTTCCCATCGATGTTGACAGAGAGAAGGATCGTGGAAAGGAATCTTTCATAAATTCATCGCTTCATTAATGTTGGCTGCCGTGCGAACTATTATTGGGCAGTCCTCGCTGAATTACGTTAAGATTTGACGGTGGAAAGAGATTGGAGGAGTGCGCAGAAGCTAAAAGGTTGAGAAACGCGTTATTACGTTCGAGATGCAGAATCCTTTACTTTGAGAAAGCATACAAAAGAACTCCCATTTAAAAGCGTGTGAAACGGGAAACGGGAAACGAAACGGTCGAGTAGGAAATAGCAAGCGAGCCGAACGAACCACTTGTGAGCGAGGCTATTTTTAAACAAATTAAAGTCAATATTAAGAATTTGATTATTTATAAAATTATATTTTAAACAAAAAATATTTATAAAAAAATATATAAATAATTAATTTACATATCACATATTATTCCTCAATATAATAAATTATTAAATATAATTAACATTAAAAATAAATACAAATATATTATTTCAAATATAACTAAAGTTTTACTTGGGATAACTTTCTTATTATTTTGTTTTGCATATCATAGCTATATTTTTTATTTGGCTATTACTTTTTATTGTTTTTAAATACTTTATGTATTAGAAAGCAGGTTTTTTCACAACTTTCAAAAAAGTTATTTTTCTTATAGCAACTTTATGAAAAACTATAGTCATCATAAATAAGCCCTATGACATTTAAAATTGAGAAAAAAAATATTCATGTGTGGACAACGACCGTTGTCCAAAGATCAATAAAAAAGCACCACGTCACCCTTTAACGATTCCGCGGTTCGATACTGCTTGGTACCGTTCGGTATGACGGCATCTATACGTAAAACTGTCCAGCGTATGCACAAAATAATTTCTCAAAATTGAGACATAAGTAGATAACTTTTTTAGCTAATATTTGACCCTGATAATATTGTCATATATGTTAGTATAAAGGTTGCTATGCTTATAAAAATAAAAATAGTCATTAGAGTCTATGAATAAGAAATTACATATTGTGTAAGAATCCTTAATGATTTTGGTCCCGTCTTTAACAAAAGTCATTGGGGGTTGCACTTTTTTTCCCAAAAAAAAAAAAAGAATCCAAAACTGCCACAAACAGTACGAGAGAAATCAGGTTTTGAAACCTCATGTCGGCCATAGGTGGATCCACGGCAATGTCAGGGTGGGCAAATGCCCACCCTCAAATAAAAAAAAAAAACATATGAGGAGGGGTACTTTCGGTACTTTGCCCCCCTCTAAAATTTTTTTGCCATATTCTTGCCCACAGCCCACGGGATTTGCCATTCCAGCCGAACTTCTGTCCTCTCTATTTCGCAAAATCCCGCGACGGCACGGCATTCGCCTCAATCGCTCGACGTCTTTGTAGCCGTAGGCTTCGTCTTCGTCGGCTTCGTCGCATCGTCCTCACTTCGTCTTCCTTGGTTCGTGCTTAGCAGAACGGCAACGCAGGTGGCTCACGACCAACCGCACTCCTCTGTCCTCACTTCGTCTTCTCTTGGTGCCAGTGCTCACGACATCAAGGTAATCCTCAAGCATTCTATATTCATTGTTTTGCACATCAACTCCAATTATGTTTGGTGGTAGTTGCAAAAAATCATTGGCAAGTAAAACACTTATTTGAGATGACTTCAAGAATTGTAAACACTGTTGGAGCTTCATGCAAGAGGAATGATACACTAAAAATTATTCAACGTGATAAAATACTTTTTCATTTAAGCAGTGGAGAGTTAGATAGTGGTCGAGGTTTGAACAAAGAAACTAATTTGCATCGTGCTGGTGACACCCGCTGGAATTCGCATTTCCAAACATTAATCAGCCTTACAAAAATGTATGCTTCTGTACTTGAAGTACTAGAAATTATGAAGGAAGAGAGTATACATGATCAACAATCAGTTGAAGCTGGTGTTTTAATAAATGTCATGGAATCTTTTGACTTTGTCTTGACACTGCATTTGATGATTGACATTTTAGGGATTACAAATGAATTATCTCAAGCATTACAAAGAAAGGATCAAGATATTATAAATGCAATGAAATTGGTACAAGTGTCCAAACAACGATTGCAAATGATGAGGGAAAATGGATGGGTGCCTTTACTTGAAGAAGTGTCATGTTTTTGCAATGTTTTTGAAATGAAGTTCCAAATATGGATTCTAAATTCAAGGCTCGTGGACGATCTGTAAGAAAATGTGAAGAAATTACAAACTTTCATCATTATCGAGTAGATTTATTCTACGCGGTTATTGATATGCAACTTTAGGAATTGAATAACCGATTCTCAGAAAGTAGCACCGAGTTACTTCTTTGTTTGACATGTCTAAATCTGGGTAATATGTTTTCTGCTTATGATAAAGGAAAATTAATTCGTCTTGCAGAATTATATCCAGCAGATTTCTCTATGATTGATCTTGTGTCTCTTGAGCATCAACTATCAACTTATATTGTTGATATGCGTACTAGCGAGGAGTTTACTTCTGTAACTAGCATTGCTGCTCTAGCAAAACAGATGGTAAATGATAAAAAAAATGTTGTGTATCCACTAGTTTATAAACTTATTATTTTTGCACTGACATTACAGTTGCTACTGCTACGGTGGAGAGAGCATTTTCTGCAATGAAGATCATTAAGTATCGACTTCGTAGCAAAATGGGTGATGCCTGACTTAATGATTGTCTAGTGCCATATATTGAAAAAGAAGTATTTGATCATGTTCCGAATGAAGTCATTATGCAACATTATCAGAAAATGCAAAGTAGAATGCAAAGTCAGTAATTTTCTTTTTAATTTCAAAAATTATGATGAAATATAATGCTTTGTTTTGAATTTTGTTAGTGAAATATTTTTATATTTTTTGTATTTATATTTTTATATATATCGAGTTTGCCCACCTAAAAAAAAGTGCTGGATCCGCCACTGATGTCGGCCAACCTGTGAGAATCGGGATGAGTTTGAAGCAAGCTTGAAATCAACGTTATGGAACCGAAAATCAACTTCCTTGTTGCCCTTCCTACTACTGGACAAACAATACCGAAGTTTAAACATTGACCAACCAGATTTTGTTGGCCAAATCTGCTACACTATGCCTTGCGACATTGTCGTCTTTCTTTTTTGCTCCGGTTGCTTTCTTGCCTTGGCTAGGGCACATGCACCACCAGCACGAGAGGAAAAGGGGAGATTTTAGTTTAGTGATTTTAAAATTGTGAAATTTTATGACGGTTTGCAAAACCGCTTCTATAAAAAGAGCTACAAAATATTTAAAATTTTGATAATTTTTTAGCAGTGGTGTGTATGCGTTGTGTGTGCGAGTTTGCCTTAAATGGCCTAAATGTCCAAAAAAAAAATCTATAGCGACGGTTATAAAACCGGCACTAATAAATGCTGTGGAAATATCATGTTTTTAGCAGTAGCATAGGAAAGACTAAAGAGTTAAATGGTTAGTGGTAGAGTAAGACAAATTTTTAATAGGGACATAGACTTAATTTTTTAGATATTCCCTCTTTTTTTTTTTTTGGTGTTTGAGACCAATATCGATAGCTTTAAATAGTTTTTTATTTAAATATGTTATTTTAAAAAATTTTAAATAAAAATGATAAAAATTATAAATTATAACACATACTCTTTATATTCTTATTGAATGATTATTTTATATTATTACAATTAAATATTTCTGTATCAATATACATGATTAAAATATCATTCTTCCAATGATATTTAATTGTATTTAGTTGTTGATTTATAATAACCATAGCACAAAAGAACTCTTTTAATTTATGTTACATGCATTGATCTTAAAATAAGTTCTAAATTTTTTAATTTTGTGTGATAAAATTTTAATTATAATATATAAATCTAATATATTTCATTATAAAGTTAGATGTATAAGATGATGAATAAAATAATTAAAATGATCAAGTATTGTTTTATTTTAATAAAAATTAAAATAATATAAAAAATAAAATATAAAAAAGAATTATAATTTTCTTAGGAGGGCCAGGGCTCCATAGACCCCTCCTTAACTCCGCCCATGAAAATGATGATGAGCTAGTATGCCAATCTCAAGAATCAAACAGTTGAAGGTTTATAGACAAGGTGGTATCTCTCAAGATGCTTGGTGGCATCAATGCAAAGCAATATGATGGCTCAAGAGATATGGAATAGCCAAGAAGATGGAGTTGAGTGCTTCCAATAAAATAAAGAACTTAGTAGAAGTAGTTTGAGGCTCTACAAATGCGGAAGATGCATGATTGTCAAAATATATATTTGGCCCATTATATTTACATAGACTTGCGACCATTTGACGATCATAAATATTTGCATTATTTAGGTTTACATTTTCTATTCATTTATTTTTTTTTTAAACAAATTTTTTAAAATTTTGAATCCCTTTTTCATATATGTTGCCTAAATATTCAACAATATTGCTAAGTTATTACTTGATATAATGAAGGTTAGATGACTCATATTTCATAGACAAAGTTACCATAAAATCACATTATTCATAATTTAAATTGATTTGCTCCTAGTGAAATAGACACTTCTAAATTTAACATGTAGTTTGGAAGCACTATTGATGAGCTACAAATATATATATTATATATAATTAATACTTAATATTGGCTCAAATTATGTTTGAGATTATTGCAACTTTTTATAGAGGTAGCTTATTGGTGCATGAAATTGTTAACTCAAACTCGGTAGTCTCCTGCAAATAGTTTTAAGAGGGAAGAAAAAATGTAAAGGAGACGTGTTGGCTTATATAGGTTGATTGGAGAATATGTTGTGCATAAGATATGGAGAGAGAGAGAGAGAGAGAGAGAGAGAGAGAGAGAGAGAGAGAGAGAGAGAGAGAGAGAGAGAGAGAGAGAGAGAGAGAGAGAGAGAGAGAGAGAGAGAGAGAGAGAGAGAGAGAGAGAGAGAGAGAGAGAGAGAGAGAGAGAGAGAGAGAGAGAGAGAGAGAGAGAGAGAGAGAATAATATGATATAGAGTTGTTTGGTGGTGTTCACCTACCTCAATTATAAAGACACAATAATTCTCTAGCAACAATAATAGTTGGTAGGAAATAGTGATTGAAGTTAAGGAAGAAGAAGAACAACAATACGTAGGAAGAAGAAGAAGAAGAAGAAAAAGAAGAAGAAGAAGAATTATCCATCAAAAGACCTACTCCTTAGGGTTTCTTAGTGGAGCCTTCCAAAGAATTATACTAAGAATTACAGTGGGGTTATTCTCACATTTTAGAGGGACAAACTTTCTTTGGATGGCATCTCCAATATTCTTAAGGATTGATGTCTGTTATGTATCATGTCGCATGGGTCAAGCATAAGGTGATATCTGATCTCTCTTGTTTAGTTGGCCATGGTGGACATTCCTACTTGAAGATTCTCTCATTGGGTCACAAGAGAACCACTCATGAGCATCCATAAAATGAAAGGTTTGCTTCAACATATATTCGATGTTGTCAAGTTTTTCTTTGATTTAATAGTGCTTGAAAAGGGGGTCACAAAGGCCTAGAGTGAAACCCGTGTTGGTTATCCATGGCTCTGAGATGAAAACTTCCAAATAAAATTGATTAATATATATATATATATATATATCCTCTCCCCTATCTAATATATAGTAGGGTTTTAACCAACTTTAACCCTAGCTTCAAAACACTAAATTCTTCCATGAAGTGCCATCACGGTCTATTGAAGGACATATCATCATTTAGCACAAGCTTTACAAAAAACCCCTACCACAACATCCTTAAGAGTCGGGAAAATATGTGGTAACATAGGTTGCCATATACAAGAGTTCAAGCCATGACATTAATGAAGCTCTTGAGGTGCTCAATAGGCTTAGTAAGTTAGTTAGACCTGTATACTGGTCTGAAGAAGGGATTTTTTCAACTTCTCTTATGGAACTTCATGCACTATCTCTATGAAAAATATGATATAGTGTGGTTTGGCAGTCTTCATCTATATCCACTATAATGATTTACTAATTCTTTGAGTATAATAATAATTGGGAGTAGGAGAGGGATGGTGACAAGAGTCAAGGAAAAAAAAAAGTCATAAGGAGAAGGAAGAACAATTGGAGAAACAATTCTCATAAGACTTGCTCCTAATCGAGCCTTTCACGAAAGATGTTAAGAGTAAAACCTTTTAGTATAATCACCTCTCCTATCTTTTACAGGTCCTTGAGATAACACTAATAAATGCTCTTCTTGTGCTTTATGTATCTTCCTAGTGTCATAGATTATACAAAAGGTGATGACTACAATGTATGATGCATCACATCTTAAAATCATAGATAGGTGGTCATTCTAACATGCCATTCTAGATGATAGTAGCCCTCTTTAACATGCTAACCTACAACAAGTAAGAGCTAGCCTTCTACGATATATTGACATTGGTGGACTAGTATAAGTTGACCTAACTCTTATATTTCTTTTGAGTGAAATTGATTTGGATGGATGATTTTGATTTTTAGTTGAGTGAGCTATTTGACAGCTCAAATCTTATTAGCATTTGACATGTTTCTCGGATGAATTTGAGTTAGTTGGTATGTTAGATTGACTTGATCTACATTGTAGAATAATCACTTCCTTGGGATACTTAGCTGAGCAACCTTTGATGTAGGAATTTATTTCTAAAGAAATTGGATAAGTTTGAAGAAATAAAGTCTACTTAACCATGTGGATGGGCTTGATCAAACATTAAAGAAAAGGTATCACATAGTTGCAAACTACTGAGAAGAAAATATATATTTCAAAAGCTGTTGAGCATTAAAATATCTTAAAAACAAAAAACAAAAAACAACTTTCATATTGCCACCATACCCTAAAATATATCATTATAACTTTTTTTTTTAGGGAAACATTGTAAGAAGTTGTAGCTCATCTTTTGAATTTCTTAAAAATTAATAAGAAGTTTGTATCCAAGAATAATTAACATAGCTTTTTGAAATAATGTAATAAAAATCCATCACAAATGAACTTTATATTGAAGCAAATGCTGAGCAACTCACTTAATGTATTTGATGTGTAAGAACAAAAGTAATATTTTTAGCTGTACACAATACTCTATCCACTTCTGTAGTTTGATAATATTTTAAAATAAAGTTTGAACTATACATTTTTTTTCTTATCAACTAAAAAAAGTAAGATATTTTTCATTAATATGACATTAGAAAAGTTGTTTCTTCAAGTAAGAATCTCACACAATATTTGAATTGAAACTATCTTAAATTAAATTCAAAATCATATTAACTCTAAATTCTACAAATTTATAGTCGACATAAATGTTTTGATGAGATAAATCCAGTAACATGAAAAAATGCATTTGTTTGAGCCCAAAAGAACCTTAAGCATTTAAAATATAGTCATAAACTTCATGAAATTAAATGAAAGACAAAAATAATTTCCAAATATTATGTGTTTATACTCAAAATGAGCGTTTTGATGATGAGAATCTAGAGAGTCCATGATCACTCGATACGAAGATCATTAAAGAACTTAAATTTGAAAGAACATTTTATGATCAAGGGAATTAGTATGATTTGATGATGGATTGTTTTAGGATCTTTGATATAATTACTAAAATACCACTTCTAAAACCAGTATATAGCCCCCCACTACAATTCACTATGTGAGGACCTTGGCCCAAAATTTAAGAGAGCTTGTAGACTTGAAGAAGTCGTGAGCCATTTTCAATAGCCAATGCTAATGCTCATCATCAACAATGACCATTGTTTAACCACTATTATCAGGTTGTTATCATTTACTCGTAGTCAGCCATCCTCACTGTTTGATTGCTTTTTCATGACCACCATCACCTGATTACAATCTCCTAACTTCTATCACTTAGATCATCATTGTCTGATTATGATTTACACATCATCATCACCCAACTTTCATTAGGGGATCACCATGATCAGCTTTCACTACTCAAACATTCTCTACTATAGCCATAAGAAGTCAAGCTAGTAGTTTAAACTTTGCAATCCCATCTTCATAATTGAGAAGAGAATCACATTTTTGTACTCTCATTATATAGTGGACTATTTCAACTGGGTGAAGCCCCATATTTTTATTGTTCTAGGGTATATATAAAAACTCCAATATCTTATTTAATTATTTTAATCTACGTGTATTAAATCTTTGTATGAAGTTAAGAAATAAAACTCTTATTTTACCATCATTGTAACACACCATGATTTACTTTTGGAAAATTTGCCAATTTTAATATTTAAATAAATTAACTATAGTTTTATGAATTCATCAACATAAAGCAATCTAGAATAAGCAACTAAAAATCATATACATCAAAATATAAAATTATATTCATCAATCAAAATTCATGTACATAAGTTAGAAGATCAATCATTATAATTATTTTAACTTTCTAAGCTTCTAACTAGGAAAGAATGAAACTAAATAAAATGTATTGCCATGTTTGGATGTATTGCCATGTTTTTATTTTCTTTTGCATTTTTATATTTTGTTTGTGATTGTTATTTTTTTATGTTTCTCATTTATTTTATTATTTTTATATGGCTATTTTAATTTTTTTCATTTTTTTGTTTGTATATTTAAATTATCTTATATTATCTAGGGCATGATTTAACGACAATTTAAAATTATGCTACAAAATTCACTACAGAAAATTCATGAATTACCGGCGGTCACGACTGGTGGTTATGTGACCGCCGGTAATAACGGCGATTTAACTAGTGGTTAGGCCGCCGGTAAATACCGGCGGTTTTTTAAAATACCACAACCGGAAGTAGCGGCGGTCAAATAACCGCCGGTTATTCTGCCAGCAGTATTTATTACTGTCGCGTTGCGGTTTAAACCACCGGTGTTAAGTGATTTTGTTCCGGTGGTCCTAACCGCCGGAACGCCGCTGAAAAAAGCCCTAAAATAACACATCCCCAGCCTTCTATTTCATTTGCTCGCAACTTCTTCTCTCTCCCTTCCGATAGTCGCTCTGTCTCTACAGCCCTCTCGAGCGATCGAGACGCTCCTCCGGCCGCCGACAAGCCCCCTCCGGCCAAAGATCTCGACCCCGTTCCAGCATCAAAGCAAGGTCGATGATCTCACCAACTCCGTGAATCCGTTGTCGTCCGTAGGTTTGTGTTTTTTTTTTTTTTTTTTCAAATCCATATTAGCTTCATTTTGAGTTGCTAGTGCAAAGGCCCTCAAATATGATGCATTAAAGGCCCTCAAATAAGCTAAATCAGCCCATAAATGCTTGAGTGATCATAGTTCAATTAGAATAAATCATATTACATCGTCACAGATATGAAGCAAACCTATTTCCAAGCCTTTGTAGGCCCATTACTATTGATAACAAGCTTTATCTTCTTTTGGATAAGAATAAATTTAAATTTAAATTCAATGGGATTGTGTAGGGATGCATTTCCATATTTCTATAAATGAGAATCGATGATATTATTACTTTTTATTGACTGATTGAACGAATGCAAATTCGTTGTGCCAACTAGATTGTATTTTAGATTCAAGTTCTATATAAGTTCTTTTCTATATTTGTGGTCAACCATTTTTTTGTATTAAATTAAGGTTTATGGAACCTTCATTTTATTTCTATAAGCCTATAATTTTTTTTGGCGGCCCTGCAACACATATAATATTATCCCGAACCACACAACATATCCAAATCATCCCATTTTGCTATCAACACACACCTACACACAATCATACGTCATTGTTACCCAATTTGTGACAACATTTGCACACTCATTACACGGTTTGACCGCCGGAAACTATGATGCCGGACGGCTAAAAATAGCCGCCGGACGTTTATTAACACCGCCAGTAAATACCGGTGGTTTGCCGACGGTATCCGGTGGTACGCAGGCGATACGCCGGCGGTCTCACCGACGGCAATTCCTTCGGTTTTGACCGCCGGTAATTACCAGCGGTCTAAGCTGTAATAACGACGATAACCATACCGACAGTTGAACAACCGGTACGCCGCCGATAAAAAAAACTGGCGGATGCTGACGCTCTGACCGCCAGAAACTAAACGGTGGTATAAACCGTCGGAAAACCACAGGTGTAAAAAACCGCCGGAAAATGTTTCCTACGTGATTTTTATAGGCTGTTTTTGAATCGCCAACAAGCCGTCGGTGTTTTACAAAACCGCCGGAACAAACCACCGGTAATAAGTGATTTTCCTGTAGTGATTTGAGCAATTACAATTCAAGAATTAGAGTTGCAAAATGAGTATAGTGAAATTGTACTATATCATCATGTATGAAAGCACTTCATTCTATATGATTCCAATCATATTATCCATTAATTGGCTAGATTTAATCATTGTAAACCACACTTGTTAACATCAAATTCTAATGTATGATTCATATCGTACTATTTGATTGTCTGAGCCAAAATAGCTATTTTTAGAAATATTGAGATAATTATTAGTATTTAAGATGATTAGTTATTAATATTGATCGTATTATACAATTATCATCCTGTTGTATGATATCCTAAGTATCAATTTGTCTATAAATAACACATGCATTTCACTTCTTTTCTCACTATTTCTTCCAACTAACTAATCTTTTGGAGTGAGAATTCTTTGTAAGCATGCCAAGAAAGTAGGAAAGAGAGCATAAATTCAAAGAAAGTTGGGTAAGCCACAAGAATAAACACACAACAAGAATATGTTTAACGTCATAAAATTGGGAAATCTTCTTGAAAACTAAGACATAAAAATCTCATTCAACTAACATGAATATTCTAACATACAAAAAATATATTGATGATTACAAAATAAATCTCAAAATTGGGCTTAAATTTTCACCCTAACTGTTTGGTCAAAAATGAACACAACTTGGAATATCAACGATCCAATTCAGTCCAATCCAAAATTTATTAAGGTGCTATTTGATTGGTTAAAAAAAGAATGCAATATAAAAAGAGTGTATTGCATTTGAAATATTTTTGACTTATTTTGATGAGTGTAAAATAAATGTAGGGGATTATTTTTTTGTTTGACTCAATATAAAATTAATGATTGTGGTTGGTGGTAGACAATGACATTGGTGGTCGACGACAGTGACATGTGGTGGCGAGAGTCGATGAAGGATTGGTGGTGATGGTGGTGGGGCATATAGTGGTAGCTGGTGGTGGTGTTTGGGGGGGGGGGGGGGGGGGGGGGGGATGGGGCAATGATGGGCGGTGACCAGGGCAGAGGGAGGCGGTCGCAATGTCTGGTAGTCAGCAACAGTTGGTGGTGGTGGCTGGCATCGAGGGGGGGGGGGGGGGGGGGGGGTGGCAAGTGACCAGTTGTGGCAATGGTGGCGACCAGCAGAGCGATGTTAGGTGGTGACCAAGGCAGAGAGAGGGTGTAGCAATGAATGGCAGTTGGTGGCGGTGGCTGGCAGGGACAAGACAGCTTGAATGCAGTGAAAAGGGAATTAATTCAATCAAAACTGATAAAGGTTACTTTAAAAAAAAACAAACTAAAATATTTTAAGTTACAAAAAAAAAAAACTTTATACTACATTTCTTTTTTAACAAGCCAAATATTAATATTTTCAAAACCCTTGCAAAAAGAATAATTTACTCTCACTTTACTTCAATCCAAACAACCCTAAATCAATTCATTCCAAACAAGTTTTTGTAGCAACTTTTCGGCTTCATTTGGGACGATTTTTTTCTGTTTCTTAAAGCAGTTTTTAGTACAAAATTAAAAATTTTGTACTAAAAAATTGCTTTAAAAAGTAGAAAAAAAGCTATCCCAAATGAATCCTTTTTGTATAACATGTTGATTAGCTTAGACAATATAGAAAGAAAATTTGTTGAGCACTTCTTGATCAAAATTTATTCAATTGGAAACAAACTCTTACTATTTTATAAAATAGTTTTAAGGGTTTACAAATCTTCATTTAAAATTTTTGAGGATTAACCAACTCAATAAATATTTTTTTCCACAAATATTGCAAAATATATCTATAATCACTAAGATATGTCTTCCATAAAATATTCAAAATTATATTAGAGCTTAATTGAACATTTTTTTTTTCTTGCAACATCATAACATAATAAAATATTTTTGAAGTATTGTCTATATTGAGCACCGAATTATGATAAAAATAATATTTGAAAAAGTTAAGTCAGAATGTTATGATACATTTTATATCAGGATGCGACAATTTTTAATATATGTTATCCCTCAATTTATTTGAACTATTAATAATATAATTAAATTTAAAAGATAAATATAACTAACTAATTTGATAATATAACTAAAATATATATAAGATATTCACAAATTAAACACAATGAAGTTATTTGTCTATTATTTTTATTGTGCTGTCTAATAATTAGTTGAATGTCTGAAAAGATGGATGTTGTTAGATATCCTTCAATCTTTTTTTTTTTTTTTTTGACGAGGAAGCACTGTCCTTAAGTCAGGATGAACTTGAGATTCAATGAGCTTGATCTCATAGTTGGGAGATCTCCATAGTTGGACAAGGATAAAGAAGATGTTGCGGATCGAAGATGGAGATTTGCGGTAAGAGGTCCGGAAACGGGTGAATGCTTAATATTTTATTGGAGTCCAAATTTATCTTTATGTCCGGTGTCTGGACCTAACAAATTTCTCTCAATGAGAGCACGATTTGTTCTGAATAAAATATTAAAAACACAAAAAATATAGGAAAAATAGTAAATCAATTGATAAATGGATTAATGTAGCTTGCCTAAAGCTCTAACTTGAGGCGGGTGAATGTTTTGGCAATGATATGATGCTCACAACTCCATATAGATCTGCGGGGAGTGGGCGAGAGTTCAAACTCCATTTGATGAGAAATTATTTTGTGTGGATGACGAACACAGCTCTACGTATGAAGATAAATAGAATGAGCCATGTCAGCGATACCGAGTCGCGGTACCAAACAGTACCGAGCCACAATACAGACATTACTCATTTTGATTAACCTCCAAATTTCATTCAAAGTCCGCACAAAATAATTTCTCTTTTTGTTTCCCTATCTTCTAAAGAAAAAGCTTTTATAGTCTTCTAATGATTCCATAAATACCTAATAAAAAACTTAAAAGCACAGATCCTTTCTGAACTAATATAGTAATATGACTAACAGATATAAATTAATTCACCCATTATCCATTCTCTCCCACAAGCGTCAGTCAGTGGATGGCTTCGATCCCGCCATCAACCTGGTCTTCGGTTCCTCGAACTCTCGCTTCTCCTTCCTCCTATGCCGACACATCTTCCGGCGCCAAGATTGTCTTGCTCCCGCCTAAAAGATTCAAATACTGCAGAACCCTCACGGCTTCGTCCTCCGAAGATGGCGCATCCACCGGAGAAACCGAAGTCCCTGACCACGTACGGCTCGCGTTCTCCAAGGCCAACGCCTATAGAAAAGGCAAGATGTTTTCTACCCCGCAGGCGCCGGTAAACGCTCCGAAATCCTCCGGGGAATCCGACGTACAGGCCCAAGGAAGTAGCGGCTCCGTGCCGGACGTCCCGATTGCCGTTAAGCTCGCTATGGAGAAGGCCAAGGAGAACAAGAAGAACATGCAAGCCTCAGTTGAAGAACCGAGAGATCCCGGTAATGTTTTGAGAGTATTACGTTATTTGTTCAGTTGCTTTCCGCTTGTAGGTGCAGCAAAGAAGAAGGCATTTAATTGTTTGAAGGTTATGCTAACTAACGAAGTGATTGTTTAGTTTGTTGGAAAAAAGGATGTTTTGGGTTTGGTAGATGCAAGAGGGTTTTAAATTGTATCAATTATTTCTGGATTTTATGAAAGATGACGTGCTGGCACATTCTGAGTGTTGTGATTTGTTGATGTTGCTTTATGTATATTATGTATTTTGATGATTGATTTTGGTAACGGGCATTGTGAGTATTAGCAGCTTAACTGGCTACTACTTGGGCTTTGGATATATCTTGTCCATAGATGTTGTTTCAGTGTTAAGGGTTGTAGTGCTGTAGGAGCTGTTTAGCTTGCTAACAACTGCTATTTACTGTTATGTGATGAGCAGTGAACATCATCATTAATGTTATGTGATGAGCATTTATTATCATCATTAATCTTATCCAACTAATTGGGGTTTGCTTTATGAATGCTTAATATTTGTTTTCCAATTTTACTTATTGAGTGCTACCTAAGGTGTTAAATCTATCAATTGCAAATATTTTTGAACAACTTCAAAATCCTTACCCCTTCTCCTTCCAAATCTCTTGATACTGCTTTTATTCATCTTCTAATGGTTGCAATTTCTTTCCTTCATTATAGTCTAAATTATTTTCAATTACATATCTTCAATTTATATTGCTCTAATTATTCCTCTAATTTAATATTTTCTTAATTTATCCTTTCTAATTTTAACATATATTAATCTTAACATTTCTTATTTTACATAGTCTTAGTTAGCTATCATGACATTTTTATCACTTTACATTTGAATCTATATAACATAGTCAACTTGGAGATCGACGATATTGTCGACGACTACGTCGACCGAATCCTTTTCACCTTGACGTCTGCCATCGACGAACTCCACACCTCCGGACAGTGCCGGGTTATTGGACATCCACCAACTTCTTCCCCTCCAGCTTACTTTTTATTGGGTAATGTTGTAGGCGTTCTCTTTCTTTTGGTGGCATCTTTACGTTTTGCTGAAATTATACTCCTGCTAACCCCACCAACAAGAGTGAAAGTGAGGGGAACTCGAGGTGAACTTTCTATTTGTTCAATGGTGGATTTTTATTATTTATGCAGCTAGCGTTATTACAAATTTGTTCTTATTTTAAATTGTCCTGTTAACTTTTTTTGTAACTGTATGCCAAAGCACAACTGCAACTAAGAAATCCTAGACTTATCTTGGTGAAACATTGAGTTTAAAATTAACAAAGCTTAACAACTTGTTATTAATCCCTATGCAATTCTTGTTTCCATATATGTTTCACATCAATTAGTGCATGAGGCTATGGAATTACCCATGTCTACATTTGTCTGAGTTGGGCCCGTTAGGGATCAATATAACATTGAGAGGTGTCTTTGAATCAGGCACAACGTCTTATAACTGGGCTTAAAATATGTTGGGATAATATGCATATATTAGAATATCTTAGACTTCGTAATGTTTCACTTCTTTAGCATGATCCCTAACTCATTCTCAACATTAGATGCTTGCATGATCTCCTATGCAAGTAGCCTGGGCTTGTGAAGCTTGTGCGCATATAATTGATCTTCATCATTCTTAACATAGGTAAGTGAGGCAGTTTAATTGATGGAGCTAATGAGATTTAAATTTTGCTTCAAGTTAAATGAAAATTAATTGGATAATACAAGTTGCATCAGGATTGTTTTGGAGCCTAGGGCCACAAAAATATGAATGAATATGTTTTCGTGCGAATTTCAGGTTTGTTTTATTCATGACCTTGAGAAATTAAAACTGAAATTTACAAAATTTGTGCGCTAAAATCTGCTATTGATAGCTTGAAAGGCTTACAAAAATGGAGCATCTTTTATAAAATATATGACATAATTATACATTAAGTACAATTTGTAGATCGTCAATTAAAACAAAAATGATTTTCTGTACTTTTGACAAGGGTATGGAACAAGGGCACTTTCTGATTTCTTAAAATTTGCATGAAACCTTTATTTATGTTTTTGTTGGTGGAATTTTGAAAATATGTTTTGAAAATATTGGTTTTCTTTGGGACTTAAAATTGAATTCTAAAATCGAATTGTCTCGTTACAAAAAGTATATCACCTCGAGAGGTGAAAATAAAATTTCATAACGCTATTCAGATTTAGAATTATGAAATTCATCTTGAATATCGTGACCGGATGCTAAAGAGAATTTCATATGGCCCCGAAGGGTCAAAATGAGATTCTACTGTATATCCAGCCACAATATTCAAGAAGTGTGATCGTTGATTTCACATCCAAAGCCTTATCAAAGAAAAGTGTATCTCCCCAAAGGAAGAAAATACCATTCGATGATAATTCTTTGATCGTGATAATAATGATCACTAGTATTTTAAGTTTTCACAAAGAAATCCAATTGAACTTTGAAAAATCAATTTTAAAATCAGGTGTGTGTGGTTCTAAATCTCCTACGAGCACAAGCCCTCGTAGTTAATTACATCGTAGGGAGATAAAGCCCCCTACGAGAACTCTCGATTAAAATAGTGACAAAATTTTGTCAAATTTTTTAGGAGTGATATTAAAAAGAGAAGTGAATTTTGGAAACTCAAAAGGGATTGGATCAAAATTGAGCAGTTATTAACAAAATCAAATGGAGAAGAGTAGTGGACACTTTGAGATTCCGGAACCATCCGGAAGTGTCCTAACTTAATCTAAGTGTTGGGCTTTATGTTTTGGATTGAAATGATATTTAATTAAAGTTGAGCATTTTATTAGAAATTTAGGATTATATTCCTGAAATTTGGGGTCTTATAATCAAAGATCTGTCATGGATCCTAAATCTGCTTTGGACACTGGATCACAGTCGTCCAAACCTAACTAATGCAGTGCAAGGTCTGGACTTACCCCGGCATGGATTGGGGAGCCAGCTAACCACCTAATCGATTTTAAAGAAATGAGTCCGGTCTTTTATGAAAGAGTGGTAGGGACATTGTATTTAAGGTTTTGGAGAGTTGGGGCCGACATCTAGAGATTTTCCTAATTGGCCCCATTGACTTATGTTGGGTGCAAAAATGCTAAGGACTAATATAATTAAAATTTTGACTCTTTAAGTTTGTATCTAATGCAATACGTGCTGGTTAACAGCCTCAAATTCAATATGCTTGAAATTTTAAAAACAGACTTAGAAAATAATTTTTTAGAAGATTGGACTTCCCCAGGTCCGGCACCTTGTCCTCATAGGTCAGACTATCCGGACTCTTCCCGCAGACGGGAAAGGGTCTAAAGCAAGGAAAGAGTAATGCAGAAATATGCATGCGACCCCGGGGTCGATCCCCGGCTAATTCTCTAGATTCGTTATCTTTCTATGCTATTTAGACTCACTAAAATTTTAGACTTTTAAAGTTATGAGTATAAAACTTTCACACCCTCACGAGCCTCACGTATCCAGACGAAAATAAAAGCGGCACACAATCGCCAAAAAACTAAGAAAAGCAACCAGTCCTAAAGGCAATCAATTCATCACATCAAATATTAATTAATCAATAAATGTCCATAGGCAAAGTTGTCTTGCTTATTACAAACCAGAATTTTGCAGAAAGTAAAGTGGCCGGACACCACTGACAACAACCCGGATTCTAAAACTAGTAATGACGCAAGTAATTTTGAGTGGGATATTCTCAATCTTCAAGTCTTCAATCTTGTTCTTTTTTGGGCTCCTTTTCTTCAAGCTCCTTGGATTCTTCGCAGTAGACTACCCAAATAAATAAGAGGGCACTTCCTTTGAGGGGAAGGCCACTCTTTCCTCTTTGGGCAGAAAAGAAGTATGGTCCAAATTTGGATCTCCAAATAAAAAATGTCTACTCCCCTAAGAGGCATCCTTTTCTCTTCGGAGCCTAAGCTTTGGACCTGTGTATCCCAACTCAAAATCTAACTTTCACAATGCTTAACAATTATACAAATTACATTTATATCAAATCAAAAATCTAGACTCTCCTGCAAGGTTATCCTAAGCAGTTAATAAATAAAAAGTAGTTATTCTCAAGTAGTTATATATATGCAGAAAAGAAAGTAAACACACTGGCCGCGCTCCTTTTATTTAGGGGCTTTAGCAGTTCAAGCACCTGTGCAAGCATTTATAACAATTGATATTTATTATTAACTTAGCCCCCCCTTTTATTGCCCTGCATGAGCGTGGCCATCTGCAGAAAACTGTGTGAACATCGAAATCGTACCTAACCTAAGGGTAATCTAGTCGCCAAACACATCAATCCATCCACAGAGTGCAGAAAAGTAAGCATACATAGCAAAGGAATTTTCATCTACAACATGCAGTGAAAACTACGAAAAATCCGGCACACAGCAGTAAAATAAACACCGATCTAACCTAGATCTAGAGTTGGTTATCCTAGCAAATCATCTAAAGTGTGTGTAAAAAGTCGTGTGGTTGGGGTAGGTCCTAAAGTGGTGATTAGTTAAAGTTGTCTAAAAGTCTGGGTTTGTTAAGGCTTAAAAGGGGGATTTAGGTTAATGTTTAAATATTAATATATTAAGAATTTTGATTAAGTATATTTTAAAAGTTAATTGATTACTACCTTTGTTTCACACCGAGGCCGTGAAGTTTAATTCACCTTCCTTGGGGCTAAGCTAATAGCCTCGTAGGCCTGGGTTACCCAGTAACAATCAGGGTTAATTAAGTTGATTTAAATTGGTTGGAATTAAAAGAATGGATTAATATAAAAAGGAGTTGGTTACTGATTTTAATGGGTTGGCTGAGAATTTTATTATCCTATTAAAAAAATTCTGGAATTTAGGGGAGTTAATAAGTTTTGGAGGTTATCCGGATATGTTAACTAAGGGGTCAAAATTTGATTTTTAAAATTAGGATTAATCTTAAGGGTTTCAGATTTTTAATAAATACTAGACCTTATTATGAGTTGTTAGACAGGTGGCACATTCAATTTGGAGTTTTCTATCAAAAGTTATGATTTTTAGAAGTTTTGACCTAGAGTTGACCAAAATGTTGACTTTTTGACTAGATTTTGGGGATTTGAAATTATTGTAAAATACTATATTTTAATTAGAGTCATTAGCCACTGAGTTTGATTGATTTAGAGTTTTCTACAATTAGTTATGAATTTTGGAAGTTTGGGTATTTATTGGAATTATTTAATTATTTCAATTAAGGGCCCTTTTAATGATTTGAACCCAAATGAGTCGTAAACTTCTTGAAATCAACTCCAAAGATCAGAAATGATCTAAGGAGAGATCAGCAAGTGTTTAAAGATTTTTTGGGATTTTTAACAATTTTTAATTAATTAAAATTAAATCAATATAATTAAACATTGATTTTGATTAAAATTAAATTAAAGTATATTTTAATGTCAAATTAAAGGAATTTCAATTTTCAATGATTAAGAGTTGAAATATGGTTGATTAGAGATATTATGGGTATTTTTTTTGAATTAATATAAATTTATTATGATTTATTGAATTTTTTAAGTCCTTAATGGGGTTGAAATTTAACATGCTCAATTTTCTAACCTAATGACCTCTAAATTGAGTAAAATTTAAACCTAAGGTATTTGATGTCACTAAGTTTACTATGTTCAAGTTTCACCCCTATTGGGTGTATGTACAATCCCTTATGAATTTTTTAAGTTTTCTAGCATTTCCTTAATTATTTTTCCTAGGTGTCTCTACTATTCAAATAGGCATGAAACTTGGTGTGTCTAACCCTGACATACATTCAATCATACCACAGAAATATCACAGCAAAATACTAAAATCCTAAGGAGTTATGAATTTTCAAAGTTTAGGGTCAAAAATAGACCCTTTACCTTAAAAATTCATATCACAGAAATCTATTGAGCATATGAACCTAGAAAATTTATTAAACATGCCTAAGATACTTAATAATCATTCACCAAAATTTGGGCTTCATTTGATCACTGGATTGTGAGAAAATTGCAATAAATGAAATTCAAATAAACTCAAATATTTCACAATACAAAAATCAAATCAATATAATTTTAATTTTAATAAATACTACATTATATTATCTTTCCAACGAGCCCAAGAACGCCCCATTTGGTGGAGAACTCGATTTTATGTGAATTTTGAAAGATTTGGAGCATTTAAAGCATTTTTTTATTCAGATTTGGGTCAAATCAGCTGACATTGATGTGGCGGCGTGGCATCATGCCACGTGTCAGATCTCGGATGGACCCGCATTTGACCCAGAGGAGGATCGCACGATTTGGGGGGGACGTGGCCGATTCTGGGCCGTCCGATCACGTTACAGGCTCGATCGGACGGCTCTGGTTGAACCTGAGTTAAAAAATTTCAAATGCCTATATCTTTCAAAATACTCGACGAAATTGCACGAAATTTGAGCTGTAGCTAGAGGGCAATATGATGTTACAATGCCTGGAGTTTGGATGTTCCATTCATTGTAAAATAGCTACAATTTTAGATTGAAATTTAAATTTCAAATGAGCATAACTTACAATCCAACCGTCGGATTTTTGCGATTTTTAGCTTGTTGGAAAGCGGCAGCAATCCTCTACAACATTACTGAAGACTCCAAAAGCCGGATCTTGCTGGATCGAAAGTTATATTGGAAAGTCCTCTTTCTCTCTCTAGAATGCTCTCTTCTTACTAAAATAGTGATTTGAGGCTTGGAAATGGTTGGGAGAAGCTTGGGAAGGCCTTGAAATGTGCTGGAGTGTATGAGAGGGGCTCTTAGAAGGTTGAGGGCTGCTGGAGTTTGGAGATTTTGATGATATGAGAGGGAATGATGAAGAAGCCACCTTTAGGTCAAGTTTTCCCCCACTTTACCTTTGGCTTTTAGATTAAATGATTGAGATTTGATTTGGGGTGATTTTGGATGAGTGCCAAGTGTCTCCTATGCTGCCCAAAGCTAGGAAATAGGGTTGGTGGTGAGTGTGACTTCTCTTGGTCCATGTGAAGAGGGGACCACACCTTTTTCCTCATTTGGATGAATCAATGCTTGGCTTGGTTAATAGAGCTTGTTTAAGGATCAATTAGGGAGGGAAAAAGCATATTCCCATCAGCCAAAAGGAGATTTTGGCTTGGAGAAAGAGTTTGCTTTATGGGATGATGAGGTGGCCAAGCTATGGTCTCATTTCAAGGGTAATTTTTTGACCCATTGACTTGTTGACTAGTCAATGGTGACTAGGATGTGCATGAGGGAGGTCAATAGTGCTACAAGACATCATGCCAAGGAATTTGAAGTCAATGGTGTATAATTAATCAATTTTGATGGGTTGAATTGATTCAAAGTAGCTTGAATGGTTAAAATTGGTAAGTGTTGGGTTAAAGTGTTGATTTGGTCAACCAGGTCAAACCAAAGAGTAAGTTTAGGTTCAATGTGTTCTTAAAGTCATTTAGGATCCATTGGAATGACATTTGAAGAAGATTTCAAAGGTTGATAAGTCAAATCAAGTTGAGTTTAGGCCAAAAGTCCAAAAATCCTCATTTAAGGGCATTTTGGTCATTTTGGACTCAAGTCAATTCTGGGTCAAATTGAATCTAAAAAGATGTAGATCATTGCTTAAAAAGTCAATATCAAGGTATTAGGAGCGATCAAAAGATTTGGAGGGGGATCCAAAGTCAAATTCCACTAGGTGAAAGGCTTAGTGGCATGGATTGTAAATATTCAAAGGTTTTGCAACATTTGGAGTTTGATTAAGTTTATGCGGTTAGAGTACTCCAATTGGGTTCAAATTTGGAGGGTTGACACTAAAGACATGTCACATCAATGTGAAATTGACAGACTCTGAATCAAATGCCAAAAGACTTGGTTTCAAGGTGATGGAAAAATCACCTAAAAAGGGCTTTAAGACCTAAGTCTTTAACCTATAAGTTCTGGGTTTGGATTGAGTTAAGATTTGGATTGAGCTTAAGGGCTAGGAACTAGGAAGATCCTAGGATCTAGGACTCAGGGAGGAGTTAAGAGTGACCTCATACAAAAATGAGGTCAACAGTTTTATCAAAACCTAGAGATCATATGAGGAGATCTTTGAAGGCACTGTCTTCCCAGATTTTTTCAAATTAAGCTTTGGAAAGATGATTAAGGCCTACTTATGTTAATATTGCTATACTTCAGTTTTACTTCCCAAATATATGTGTTTTTTTCATTTATGGTCTCGATCAGCTAATGCAAGCCTTTGTATATAAAAAACTGATTTAAAAGAGATTTTGGTGCTATCTGAATGTGAATATAATTTATTAATTTATTTATTGATTTTTCACAGCTATCTAAACATTTTACATTGAACTTCTGATAATATTATTTGTAGGTGAAGAAGACAAGAGTTTAAGGAACTCAAGAAAGGGTTTGGTAGAGAGCAAGTTAAAGAAGAAGGACGAGCTAAAAATTTCCAGCAAGGACTTTTTGGGGCTTAATTTCTCTGAAAAGAAAAATTATAGAGGAAAGCCTCCTGGTTTAGTAACACCAGTGGGTCCCCTTTTGGAAGGTGATGTGCCAGAAGTGGAAATTTTTGTTGGGGATGTAAGCAAATTTGAAAGAACACCACAAGCAAGTAGTTCATCTGAAGTAATCGACAGAACGGGTCTATACAAACCCAAAGTCTCCACATGGGGCGTCTTTCCAAGGCCCAATAACATCTCTAAGACGGTATACTATTGCTACTATTTCAATTTATATTGATAGTAATAGTCATTTACCTTTCTATTTTTCATAAACTAATCAAGGGTACATGAGAAAATACACAGGAGAAGTTTATTTAGCCTTACATAATGTATATTTATATTATGTTCCATATGTGCACCTTTGCGCATAAATATATGCATTTACAGAAATGCAAATATGCATGCATGTCACCTAATTTATAATGCATATGGATTTCTCTGTGTTTTGGTACTGAGCACATGGGAGAATCATATTTTCTGAAATTTCATGAGTTGTAGTTCACCTATTGGCTATTGGAGGGAAATAATTTGATTAGCACATCTGACTAATTATTTGATGGATCATGGCAGCATATGTGCAGTATAAAACAAGCTAATATGTTATGAAGTAAGATTTCCTTTCAAATAGCTAGACAAGTACTTTAAACAATTAAAATACAAAGCAATAGGGTTTGATGGAGAAAAAAAAATGATAAATTCTATTTATTATTATGCATGCCACGCTATGTTACATATCTAATCTGCCATCAAGCATTTTGTTGAGGACACCCTGAATGAATTTTCCAGTTTGTTTATGTTCTGTAGATTATTCTGTTTTCTCTCTACTGCATATAATACACTTTGCTATATTTTGCAACATTGTTATATAATATCATTGAACTTTCCTTTTTTAGTTTGGAGGTGGAAGAGTTATTGAGGCTGGTGGAATACTTGAAACTCCAGAGGCAAAAGAAGCAAAAGAAAAGCGTAGCAGAGAGTTAATTTCAGCTTATAAAAAAAAGATGGGTTTCACAGTTGATTTAAAAACAAGAGCTGAGTGTGAAAAGGTATCACTCCTTGCAACTTCTTGTTTGTTGAATAGTCTGTTATAGCAATGCAGTGATTGTACATATATTGGGATCACTGTTCTAAAATATCTGTGACGAGTACTGTCATGTTCTTATGAGATTTTAATCTTGCTACACAATTAGAATATCTTCAATTTGAAAATTTTTCCTTGATAAAAAAGTTAGATTCAAAATAATTTTGTTGTGATGATTCTTCATTGTTATCAGAAAAAAACTTTCCTTAAATACACATCTGGATTTTTATTTAATATTCTTGAATGCACGTATTAGTTACAGTTTTAAACTCTATACCACGCATGATTCACCCCGGGCTTTTTGTCCCTACAATAGCAGAATGAGTACGGCTAATATTAGGTTTGCTAGTTGTTAGATGACTTCCCTAAATCATGTAGTCAATCTACATTGAAATGGTTCACTGTTGTTCCTCCGAAGTAATATGTATTTGTAAGATGTATACTGAACCGCTTATCAGGAATAAAATTGGAGATTTCATGGACCAAATTGCACAGTTTGAAGCCTTTGATTACAGTTGTGCTTCAGCACGAGGCATTTTAGTAAAGTTATAATTCTGTTGTTTATTTCTAATCTTTTGAGATTATTGACACCGGCTGGTAGGACGGCGAAAGAACAACTTACACCTTGGAGATTAAAGCAAAGCTTACCTTCTCCCGAGAGTTCCACCGAGGATCTTCACCTCCTTAGTCGAGCTCCGATCACCACATGTACTCCTACAGGATACAGTAAATTCAATAGAAAAGAATTAACATGGATTTTGATCTCAAAAAGTCTGTCTCCCGCCTTTATTTGAACAGACTTTATAGCCGCTGAATATTCACTCAGCTACAGGAAAAGCTATATGCTTAGTCATATGGAAAGAAAAAGGAGAACGATTATTACAAATGAAATAAGAGAAACAGGAACAGAGGAGGCGGTGTGACTAAAACAGGGGATACTCCGGTGTCATTCTCCCGGGGTAGGAGAATCATCTAGTTCATAATGAGGCGTTAGATCAGCCACGTTAAAGGTAGCGGAGATGTTATAATCGCCCAGAAGATCAATCTGGTAGGCATTATCATTGAACTTTTTAATAATGCGAAAAGGGCCATCAGCCTTGGGCTTTAACTTCGCGAAAGCTCCTCGTGGGAAACGGTCTTTCCGGAGATGAATCCATACCATATCACCTTCTTTAAATTCGACCCGTCGATGCTTTTTAGCTTGGTTCTTACACTTGGCATTGTGCTTTGCAATGGTTTCTTGAACGGTTTTATGCAACTGCTGTATTTCTCAACTACGCTGTTCACCGTCAATACTGAAAACAGAGGGAGGTGTATCTGGTATGAGGTCCAGAGGAGTAATGGGGTTGTACCCATAAGCGACCTCAAAGGGACTGCACTTGGTAGCTTGATTAACGGATCAGTTAAATGCAAACTCTATCTGAGCTAATATGAGGTCCCATTGTCGGATGTTCTTCCCAACAAAACACCTCAACAGATTACCTAGACTGCGATTAACGGTTTCAGTTTGTCCGTCTGTTTGAGGGTGGGCAGCCGAGCTAAATTGCAAACGAGTGCCAAATTTTCCCCAAAGGGTCCTCCAAAAATGGCTCAAGAACTTTACATCTCGATTAGAGGTGATAGTTCTCGGGATACCATGAAGACGAACGATCTCTCTGAAGAATAAATCCGCGACGTGGGTTGCATCCAAAGTCTTTGTGCAAGCTACAAAATGAACCATTTTAGAGAATCGATCCACTACGACCATATTGGACTCCTTATTCCTCTGAGTACGAGGCAATCCGACTACGAAATCCAAACTGATATCCACCCATGGAGAAGAAGGTACCGGAAGAGGTGTATACAAGCCCGCATTGGAACCGGAAGTCTTAGCTCGTTTACAGACACTACAACTTTGCACATATCGTCCCACATTCTTCTTTAAGGCAGGCCAAAAGAAGTTTTCTGATAACAGACTAATGGTCTTATCCCTCCCAAAATGCCCAGTCAATCCGCCATCATGACTTTCAGCCACAAGAGCTAGTCTGAGAGAACAATTCGGCACACAAAGGCGCTTCCCAAAGAAAAGATATCCTTCCTTTAAATGGAATTGTTTACAGTTGCCACTGTGACATTGTTCCCACATTGTTTTAAAATCTGGATCATGACTGTATCAATCTTTGATCACTTCAAATCCCACAATTTTGTGGTGTAACGTTTGAAGCAATAGATGGCGTCGGCTGAGTGCATCAGCCACCTGGTTGTTGTGTCCAGCCTTATGTTTGAGCACGTAATGAAATGACGACAGGAATTCTAACCACTGAGCATGCCTAGCCTTCAACTTCTTATGATGACTTAGATACCTCAAGGCTTCATGATCTGAGTATAACACGAACTCGGTAGCAAGCAAATAATGGTTCCAATGTTGTAGAGCTCTAACGTTGGCGTAAAACTCTTTATCATAGGTTGAATACTTCCGATGAGCTTCACTTAACTTTTCACTGAAGTAGGCCACTGGGTGACCACCTTGGGTAAGCACGGCACCTACTCCCAGGTTAGAAGCATCACATTCGACTTCAAAAGCTTGAGAGAAATTGGGAAGCACTAGCATGGGAGCTGACGATAAATGCATCTTCAAAGTGTCAAAGCTCGTTTGAGCATCTTTAGTCCACTCAAAATGATCAGATTTTAACAGTTCTGTCATGGGGTCAGCCAGTGTACTGAAGTCCTTTATAAACCTTCGGTAGAATGAGGCGAGTCAATGGAATCGTCTGATATCTGTAAAAGACTGCAGAACAGGCCAGCTGCGCACTGCTTCAATCTTTTCCCAGTCCACACGCAATCCTTCAGCTGATAATTTATATCCTAGAAAGGATATCTCAGTCACAGTGAACTGGCACTTTTCTCTGTTTACAAACAACTGTTGTTCTCGTAGAACTGTAAACACATTTCGAAGGTGAACTCGATGTTCCTAAAGATCAGAACTGTAGATGAGTACATCATCAAAATAAGCTATCACAAATTTATAGAGGAAAGGCTGGAGAATGTGGTTCATTAATCTCATGAAAGTGCTGGGGGCATTGGTTAAGCCAAATGGCATCACCAACCACTCATATAGACCGTCATGCGTCTTAAAAGCAGTCTTCCACTTGTCTCCCATCTTCATCCTGATATGGTGATAACCACTTCTCAGGTCGATCTTGGAGAAGATCATAGCTCCCTACAGCTGGTCCAACATGTCATCAATGCGGGGAATGGGAAACTTGTATTTAACAGTAATTTTATTGACAGCCCGGCTGTCTATACACATTATGTAAGTCCCGTCTTTCTTAGGAACTAATAAAGCTGGGACGGCACAAGGACTTACACTATGCCGCACAAATCCTTTGTTCAGTAGCTCCTGCACTTGTCATTTGAGTTCAGCCTGTTCATCAGGTCGAAGCCTGTAAGCAGGACGATTAGGAATAATGGCTCCAGGTACAAATTCAACAGAGTGTTGAATCTGTCTCTCAGGGGGCAATTTAGAAGGGAGAACATCGGTCATTATATCTGCAAACTCATCAAGAACATCCTGGACCCCATTGTTATAGCTATCGAAGGTATCATTGCTGAATAGAACAACCAGGAGTAGCCCAACACCCTCCTCTTTGAGAGTCTTCAAGAACATGGACCTGGTGAGCAGCTGCGGGTTACTTCCTGTGGACTGATAATCGTTAATAGGGACCAGCACAATTTTCTTGTTCTGATGTTTGAACGAGTACGTGTTCGATTCTCCATCATGTACTGTTTTCCTGTCAAACTGCCAAGGTCGGCCTAACAGAAGATGACAAGCATCCATCGGGACGACATCGAACCAAACTTGGTCCTCAAACTTTCCAATGGAAAAATTAACAAGACATCTCTTAGTGACCCTGACTTCGTTTTCTTTCTGAATCCAAGAAAGGGTGTATGGTTTGGCATGGTTCTCTGTAGGCAAACCCAATTTTTCCACCATAGTAGTAGATACCACATTCTCACAGCTTTCGCTGTCAATGATCATTTGACATACCTTCCCACCTACAGTACATCTCGTTTGAAAGATACGATGTCTTTCACACGTATCATCTCTCTGGGAACTAAGCACCCTGCGAAGAACAGGCAGGCTACCTTCATCGACGGAAATAACCGTAGTCTCAGGTTCTTCAGACAACTGATTGTCTCCCAAAGTAGGTTCATCCACCATTTCTTGATCAGGATCTTCATCTTCTATTATAGTAATAACTCTTTGATTTGGACATCCTGAGGCTATATGTCCAAATCCTTGACATTTAAAGCATTTTCTTGGCGCCAAAGTATTCGTTCCAGGAGCTCTTGGTATCCCATTAAAAAGTTTTTGGCCCTCCTTGTTTCCGGTAGCTACCACTGTAGATTTCCCATCTGTTTTCTTGAAATGGGGTTTGTCCACTGTGTTCTCTGAAGCCATTGTCTTTCCACGATTCCATCTGTTAGATTTTTGTTGTTTTTCCACTTTGATAGCAAGATTAAAGACATCTTGCAAAGTCCAGTATGACTGTAATTGGACTACATTGGCAATTGTGGTCTGTAATCCTTCCATGAATCGAGCAATCGTGTTTTCTTCTGGTTCAGATAAATCACATTGAAGTGATAGCTGTTCAAATTCTGCAATGTACTCTTCGACCGACAACTGATTCTGTTGTAGTCGATGAAGCTTCAAGAACAACTCTTGTCGATACCTCTCCGGTAGGTATTTGCGTTGAAGCTCCTTCTTCATTTTACTCCAGGTGGTAATCTTGCTACGGCCTTCACGAATTCTGCTACGCTTTAAGTTTTCCCACCACACCGAAGCACTTTTTTTTAACTTGATCGCAACGATCTTGACAACTCGATCTTGCGGTATTTCCTTAAATTCAATGATTTGTTCTACCGTATATATCCAATTGACAAACTCATCAGGATCTAACCATCCATCAAAGTCTGGTAGATCTATCTTTAATCCAACATCATCTCTGTAACGACTTACGCGCCCTTGTATCGTTCTTCTTTCTTCCTCCTCACTGTGAGAATCTTGATGAAAAGGATTCACCTCCTCTTCTTCTTCTTGAACTTCTTGATCTGGTTCCCTTTGTTCGAATCTAGCCAACTTTTGCTGGAGCTGATGAATTTCCCTTTGCAAATCTTCGATAATCACGTCTCTCGTCGGACGCTGGGGATTCCGTTGAGGCGGCATCTTTGCCGGCTCTGATACCAATTTGACACCGGCTGGTAGGACGGCGAAAGAACAACTTGCACCTTGGAGATTAAAGCAAAGCTTACCTTCTCCCGAGAGTTCCATCGAGGATCTTCACCTCCTTAGTCGAGCTCCGATCACCGTACTCCTACAGGATACAGTAAATTCAGTAGAAAAGAATTAACATGGATTTTGATCTCAAAAAGTCTGTCTCCCGCCTTTATTTGAACAGGCTTTATAGCCGCTGAATATTCACTCAGCTACAGGAAAAGCTATATGCTTAGTCATATGGAAAGAAAAAGGAGAACGATTATTACAAATGAAATAAGAGAAACAGGAACAGAGGAGGCGGTGTGACTGAAACAGGGGACACTCCGGTGTCAATTATTTTGGAGGATATTGTTGCTCATAGATTAGCTTTGTCCCCTCCCCTAGATCTTTCTCGTCATTATGTGAATTAGTCTTAATTTTTAACAAGGTAATAAAAGTGTAGAATTCGGCCATTGGACTCTAGTGTGGAGCATTTCCACTTATATCTTTCCTAGCATGTAGTTTTAATTACTATTAAAAAATATATTTAATTTTAATTGCAACTTGGATATGTTGACCGCTAACCATTGATCGGCCCCACTTCACGAAATGCCATAATACTTCCCTCACATAACTTCCTCTAAGTGACGCAACTGCCCGTTTGTTTCCTAAAAATCGAAGAAACGCACGAAAGTCCCTATCATGCTCACACATAGAACTTTCCCTCTATGTTCCTCTCTTCATTTGCATGCATGCCACACGCAGAAGCAGCTGCTCCAGCCGATACCATCATTCCGATCTCGCTCCTGCTCTCTTTATGCCAAACACAAGAAGAGTCGTCTGACTTTGCATGCAGGACCCCCAAACGTCTGCTTCTGCCTTCATCCTACTCCCGTATCTCCATCCCAAGCCACATGCCCGACTCCTGCATCCGACCTGACCTCATCCGACCCTCTGAGACTTCGATCTGACTCATGTAGCACGCATGCCTGGCTGATCCTAACCCGCGACCAACTTCGACCACCTTGGCGCCTGTATAGCTTGCCTCCCTCTTACCCAATCATCCCCCAACGCACATGACCCTAGCCAAAGCAACGCACACAGCCGTTCACACTCCCTCTGCCCTATTAGCCGCACGCTCGATCCTCCATCTACGTGCACGACCCATTCTCCCAAACTCCCTCTTCTATCCCGACATCTCCCTCCAGCAGGCAACTGTGCCTCTGTTCGACCCAACTAGCCTGACACCTGTAGCCGTATGTTCGACCGACTTGAAGTAGTCCTTTCGACCAACCGGACCCAATCGTTTAAGGTATAAATATATATAAATATAAATAATATATACACACACATAAGAGAAAAAAAAAAGAGAAAGAGATTCTAATCAGGTAATCGTCGATTTCAAGACCCACGCTGTTGTATCTTAAGATCCGAGCAGGAATGTCTAATTTGGAAACCCCACACAGTTGTATCTTTGATCCTAGTGGGATGATTTTTAAGTTGAAGACCTCGCGCCGTCGTATCTTTGATCCGGGCAAGATGAACAATGGAAACTGCCATGTCAACCTCCATTCGCGGGGAGGGGGCATTGGAAGGCTACCTGATTTTCAAGGAAAAATATACCTAATTAAAAAAATAATAAAATAAATTTAAAGCAACATGTCCTCCAATTTGAAAACCTGCTCCATTATATCTTTGTTCGGGCTAGATGATTTTTAATTCAAAGACCTTGCGCCATCGTATCTTTGATCCGGGCGAGATGAACAACAGTAAGTGCCATCCCGACCTCCCTTAACGGGGAGGGGACGAAAGGAGGTTGCCGAATTTTCAAATGATAAGTGACCCTTACACAATTATTTTCAAACAAAAGTTGTCACTTTCAACGATTAAAAAAGAATGTAATAATAATAATAATATGACCAAACAATTTCATGATTTAATATGCAAGAAAATGCTTCAGTTCTTTATTAGTGTGAGCAAAAAAGATAGAGCTAATGATTTGAAAATAGCACTTAACATTTTCCCACTATACTTTTGTGAAACATGTGCTCGAATTAGAGAGGCATGATTTAGGAAATAATCAGATAGCCTTGATCAATACATTATGCCATAAGGGTGACTGGCGGTGCGACAATACATATGCTCGAGCGGATCCAAAATCCATTTATGTAAATAAGCCAGTGCGACTTATCAGTGTGACAAATGGTTTACAAAGGATATGATCCTTGTGGAGGGCCTATTTTGGAAGGATGTAATGAGATTGATAGATGATTGACTGATGGATGATTATAATGGAAAGAGGAAGAACAAGGAAAATAAGCCTTTGTAGGAAAGCACCAAGAACTACTAGCGATTTTACAGCCTAGAATACGCAATAACTATATCAGTGCCCATGAAATTTCTACTATTCGGAATATAGCTCAAAATTCAAAATTTCTTGTAAAACATGAGAAGAAAATACAAGAGTTTATAGGCTAATGCAAGATGATGTTTGATGAGTGTCATGAATTATGGATGTCATAGAAAACAACCAATGAACTTGATGGATCTACCAGCTCTTCTTTTATAGAGTATATCATGCTCATAAATACAACTATTAATTAGACCTCTTTAAATGAGGAAAAAAAAAGTAGACCTTAGTAATATGTATAAACTTGAAAACCCTTTAGATAGTGTTGTGATTAGCTCTAACGAAAGTTTTTGATCCTGTATGTGCTTTGACAAACATATTTAAGTTGCAAACAAAAATGTTGAGAACTGCGTGGGGTTAAATGCTCATTAATATAAAATTCTATTTCTAAAGTATCCCTTATATGCTCTGATCGTCATATTTCATTCTTAAATCTAAAGATCCGAGATAGCTGCGTGGGTCAAATATTCAAGTTTTAACTATCTCCTTGAAAGGACTGGAGTTGACATGACTTCAAGTTCATGATCATTTACTATTACAAGAAATAAATTTGTCTTAAATAATTAAACTGCATGAAAAATAATTAAAGGAGGAATTCAATAGGTTATATGGTATTGCACCATTTTCTCCATACAACCAATCCTTGGCACAAACTAAGGCCTCAACTATATCATGTTTAAGTACACTTCGGTATTAATCTAATATTCTACCACTATTATTGGAGGCACTTTTAGAGGTTGTTGTTGTTATGGGAATGCACAGCATATCACGAGCCATTGCAGAGATTTCAGAAAATCTATATTGATTGACTTTTTAAAATTGTAAAATATCTAACTCAATTTTCCTATCTAGTTTAGGTTCATCGAGGTAGAGTTTGAGTTTTGACTTTCTAGGCAGAATGCATTCCTCTTCGAATGAATCAAAATCTTGTTTTGGAATCTCATATTTTTTTATTAAATTAAAACACTAATATAAATAGTTGAAAAAGATTTGTAGTATAACAAATACATGAAGAAATTGTGACATAATGATAGGAGAAGAAGAGCTTATAGAGACATCATTCACAACAGGAAAATCTGTTATTACCGACAGCCAAAATTCGTCGGAAATATTATAATTCAGTTGACGGTAAAATGTGCGTCGGAAACCTTGTTCCGACGGAAGTTTCTAACAAAAATATTTCCGGCGGATGTTCCGATGGAATTTCGGTGGAATTGTGCGAAAATATTCGTCATTTATGAGGCACTCTTACCGGCGGTTTATCCGCCAGAACTTCCGGCAGATTATTTCCGACATAAATTTTATACATTTTCATCGTATCTCCATTTTCGGCGAATATTCTGCTAGAAATTCGCCCGAAACCTGCAGCAAAGAAAAAAAAAACACTCCCCTCTTATGTATATGTTTTCTACAACACAACAAACTTGCATAAAAATATACATATATCATATTCATTGAGATATTGAACATAAACAAACATCAGAAGGCCCACGTTTTATGTGGCTAAACCATCTAAGGTGACTCTCTCACTCATGAGCATTCTCATCTCTGCAAACACTTAACTTATCATTATGCTTCTCTTTTGATGCGGACAAAAGATATATGGAGCCTATACCCTTCGCCCACAAAAAGGACACGACAGACTTCTACGGACGAAAATGACTAAGGACGAGAAAACGGGAAGAACAAACTCTTACATTTCAATAAAAAAAATTAAATAAAAAAAACTATGAAGATGACTTACAAACAACACGACAGACACCCTAAAGTTGCTGCACTTAGAGAAGAAGGATACAGATGGATTGGCACTTGTGGATAGACGAAGAGATTAGAAGCCCGAGAAGAAAGGGTGGAAAGAGCCCGCAGGATTTCCGGAGGGGATGAGAAAAGAAGGTTGGAAAGAGCCCGCAGGATTTCCGAGCAACCCGCAGGTTAACTGATTTTTCCAAAAAACAAATTTCATTCAAACTACTTTCAAACATAAACAATCCCCCATATTTATAGGTATGAAAGGGAATACAAAGAGACACATTACACAAAATTCAAAGCATAGAAATCTCCCCCCAAAGCTCTCGGTTTACACCCAAACCAGGAACCAAGGAGACAGCCACGGGAGACGAAGGGAACCGCACGGACCAAAGAGCCACGACCACGGGAAACAGGGAACCGCACGGACCAAAGAGCCACGGCCACGGGAGAAGGAGCCCAGCCGTGAAATCCCAAGAGACACACAAAAAACAAAGAGCCCAAGGTGGAAGCCAAGGGGCCACGCATGGGAAGACTAAACACATAATTTGGGGATTCCAAAAGTCTTATTGGAAACCCAAAATACTACAACATAAAAAGCCTAAAAACATTTAATAAAAGATAACAAATGAACTGAAATCCTAGCTAATAATGAGCTAACTTTTTAGTTCCATTTAATGAACTAAAAACCCAGCTCATAAAAGAGCTAAAATTTCAGCTCAAATGGGTTGAGCTACTAGACTCAAGGGAAGCCAAAATCTGAATTATTTTGGACTTGTGTTGACCCCCCCTTTGTCTACATCATCTTTTAAGGACCAACATTTTACACCCTAAAATATTGCTAGTCTCACCACATCTTATAGAATTTTTGCGTAAGTTTGAAGGGAATTTTCTCTCACACAATGAGCCAAATGCAGTCCTCCACTTTAACCATCAACTCCCTCTTTAGTCTTATCAACAAGAAGAATATCATCAACAAAATGCATACACCATGGTACAATCACTTGCAAATGTCTACTGAGAACATTCATGACCAAAGCAACAATAAATGTGCTACTTATGGCGGATCTCTGGCGACAGAGGCTGAGAAGTCGACGACGGAGTTGTGTGTACAATGGAAATGGAGGCGGCGTTTGTTTGGATGGAGGCGACTGATGCGAGTGGGAGCGAAGGAAAATGAGAAGCAGTGAAATAAGGAAGACATCCACAGAAGAAAAATCTGACATTTTCATAGGGATTTTCGACAGATATTTCGCCGGAACTATTTAATTGGGTCAGACGGCTTTTCGTCTGTAAATTCCGGTGTATTTTCCGCCTGAAGTTACCATGCAAAACCGATGGACTTGCCAACGGATTTTTCTTTGGTATTTTGCCGGCGGAATTTTCGCCGCTATATTACTGGCGGAATATCCGCTGGTTACGCCGTCGGTTCTACTGGTGGATGTAATTTCGCCGGAAAACCAAGGTTTTCCTGTAGTGGTTGTCTCCTCTGTGTTGTATTGGAACTTTCACAATTTCCCCCTGTGTAGTTTGCAAATAATGAGAATAATTTATTCGTTACTTTTTTAAATTGAATGCATAATCACCTTATACAATCTTTTGTAACACCACTCTACAAATGTAAGTTTATATCAAGGATCCAGAATAACTGCTATTGCCAATATGTCACAGAACTTTGACTAGTACTTTTCAAATTTTCCATTCATCCCTACATCCATTCTTTTAATGTAGTCATGACCAAATGAAATTTCAATGTTTAAAGCTGCATAAGCAGTTGAAATGCGAGGAAAGTAAATATTTGTTGTTGGATACTTCGTGCCAGATGTTACACAGGTAATATCATAGAAATGAGCTAGAAATGTACAAATAGCTTCGACTCTCTTCTATTTTGCAACAATATGACAAGCTTTGTAGTTGGAATCACCCAACTTCGGACGTAGGTAAGCCCTTCGATAGTATATAACACTATCAAGCATTATGAAAGTGGAGTTCCATCTTGTTGGAACATCTTGCCTAAGATATCTTTTCTTCTACACAACTCTGTTTAATACAATTTAGAAATTTCTGCTTTCTTGCTTGAGAGCCCTTCACATACCCGATGCTCTCTCTAATTTTTAAGATTGCAATATCAATCTCTTTCAGGCCCTCCTCAATAATAAGATTAATAATATGTGCAGTGCATGCATCACACATGAAAAATTGTGTTGTCACATAGCAGACCACGTAAATTAAGCTGATTTTTCAAGAAGTCTACAAAAACATTGTTTGTTGAGGCATTGTTCAAAATAATACTGAAGAGCTTGGACTCTATTTTTCATTCAAGCATAAGATATTGTAACTTCTCAAATATCGATATACCATCATGAGGGAGTGGCATGAAAGAAAAACTTATGATCTATTTATGTAGGTGCTAATTATTATCAATAAAATTCATCATCAAGAGAATAAACCCATCAATGTTTATCGACGTCCATAAGTTTGATGTTAGACAAACTTTGCTTGTGCACGTTGATAACTGTGATTGTATGTGTTTTTTCTTTAGTGAATACTTTCTTACAATCACTCATTGCAGTATTCCTAGAAAATAGTTGAAAGGTGCGAAAAAAGTGCTCTAACACCAACTCATTCAACACATTGGAAGGGCAACTCATGCATAATGATACAAGTAATAAATAAATCACGAAATTTTGCAGAGTCAAAGTAACAATCAGCCATAGAGGTAGATGAGTTAGAGTTAGTTTGCAGTATAAGTTGGCTTATATGTTGCATATCTCTTTTCTTATAATTTTGCAAGTTGTGTCTTAAATTATTAGTATCATTTTTGCTATAACATTGATATTGTGCACCATATTTCTTACATTTATATATTTGTTTACCATCTTTGACATTTAACATCTCAAAATGATCCTAAACTGTTGAATTCATCATTTTACTCTTTTTAATAATTTCTGTACTATCATTACATGCATCATTAGATGGCTCTACCACATTATAACCACTGTCCACTTGCTCATGCACTTCAAAAAAATTCTTAGGAATTGTGTTTGAATCCATCTAGCCAACCAATCAAACCACATTTTACAAAGCAAAAATGTCAAATATGAATAACTATTTTTATATGTCAAACTAGTACACAAGAATCTAACACATTAAATTTGATTTCAGCTGCAATAGGTAACAATAAAGTGCAAACACAATGCAACACAAAAATAACAAATGGTGTAGAATGTGAGAATACATAAAAAATTTGCATATAACAACAACAACAACAACAAACTGAAAATGTAAAGTGCAAAAGGACAAATGAAATCAGCAGCAGCAACAACTTAATTAATATATCATAGCAACAACAACTTAAGGTTTCTCCATTGGTCCCACCTTAACTAAATATATAAAACATTAAAAATTACGAACATTTATTCATTTGCCCTACGTTTAATCAAGTTATCCAACCTGAAGAGTGAGGAGATTAGATGCACTGCTGCTGCTACAAGAGTACATGTTATAGGTATAATCGTATAAATAACTAATAAGCCAAGTAGCTAAGAACAACAAGGAATACATTCCTTTATTCCTTTAAGCGAAGAGCTAATTAACTCTAAAAAAACACAACCCTAAAAAATTGAAAGTATAACTTGGAGAAAAATGATACCCTAATTGCAAATGAGACAAAAAACGGGAGGTCCAACACAAAACTTGAATGAAATAGAACTAAAGTAAGAGAAGTGAGGAACCAAAACCAATGAAATCTCTAGGCTGGACTCTAGAGGTGGAGGAGATTAGAGACGGATGAGAGGAGAGAGGAGAGAGGAGAGAGGAGAGAGGAGAGATGAGAGCTGACAGACGAGAGAGTAGATACGATATGTGTTGTCAGTGTAGAATAGAAATGAATAGTGAGTCAGACTTGATACGTGTAGAAATGAATAGTGTAAGTGTAAGTGCGTAACCTAAATCAGACGGCTCTCCGCTCATGTGCTCCATGCTCACATGATCTGAGATCTCACTACTTGGCGCCCGGGTCAATCCGGGTTAACTTCGGGTTTTTGGGTTGACCTGAACTCGACCCAGAATTTCAAACGGGTCAGATTTGGAGACCCGAACCCGATCCATTTTCAAGATGGGTTGACCCTAACTTGAAAATTTCAAGTCGTTTTCATGTCGTTTCAATTTTTTACATTCTTATCTAAAGTCAATTGTATTCTCATAATATTCATTGAAAAACTTATCAAAATATATCATCCACCTTTGTTGAATATCTTTACTTCTTCTATCTTTTTGTTTGGCTAATTTATACATATATCTTTCACCCTCATTTGTATCTAATCGATTATATAAATCATTAAAAATTAAATTATTTGCATCACATATTATTTTCTTAGACTACTTACGAGCCTCTTTATATCTTTCTCAATTTTTCAACTTTTTTACATCTAAGCCAATTTTTATAACAAAGTTTTTTATTTTTGATATTTTTTTGCGCATTTTGATTTCACCACAAACTATTTTTACTATTATGAGCTTTTTCTTTTGATATTTTAAGCACATCTTTTGCAACATTTTTAATATCATTAGCTATTTTTTATCACATAACATTAGTTTACTCATGTACAGTCATAATTTTATTCTAAAAATATTTTTTGTTCACTACAGGAAAAATGTCAAATACCGGCGGTTTGCACCGGCGGTTTATGGACCGTCGGTATTACCGGCGGCGTCGCCGGCGGTCTACGAATAAAATTAAACCGCCGGTACTTTACCGGCGGTTACCGACGGCCGCCGGCGGTTCTACGATGGACACCCGACGGTTTCAACCGTCGGTAATACCGACGGCTATAACCGCCGTCCATCGCCGGTAAAGTACCGGCGGTCTAACGGCGCCGTCCGGCGGTCTACGAACCAGACGACGCCAGTTTAAACCGCCGGAAAACCGCCGGTTACGTGACCGGCGGCTTACCGGCGATATCTATACCGGCGGTCTAACCGCCGGAAAACCGACGGTTTAAAATTCCGGTGTTTACCGGCGGTAGTAGCCGCCGGAAAACCGCCGCAACAATAAACCGCCGGTAAAACGCCGTCAGAAATGGTTTCCTACGCCAATTTTTCCGACGGCTTACAAACCGCCGTGAGACCGCCGGTATCATTCAAAACCGCCGGTAAATCTAGACTAACATCCGGAAAAAACCGCCGGTTCTCAGCGTTTTTCCTGTAGTGGTTAGTGTTATTTAAAAGCACCCATCTTTTCTTAGGACAATATTTATTTTATTTTCATATTCTTCTATTTCATCTTAAAGTCCAAAACTAATAGGCGCGGGTACATAAAATTTCACCAGGTATAATTTTACAATATTTGCAATATAAATTATGTATTTTCTTATAAAAGGATAATCAATCTGAGTTATACTATATCCATTTTTATAAGTGATGAGATATTCCTCTTTTTTCACTAAATAAAATGTTAGCAATTATAAAATCATAAGCTAGAGAAAAATTTAATATATTCTCATCATCTTCATTAGTTGCTCCAAACTCATAACCACTATGAATGCTTTTAAAATCTTCTACCTCTCTACTTACATCTCCATTTAAGTCTCCTCAAATAAAAACACTTTCATCATTAAATATCTTTTGTATTAATTAATCTAAGTCATTCCATTTTTTTTTTAAAATACATATTCAAACATGCTTAAGAAGTATAAACACTTATAATATTAATAATCTTAACTTTAACAACAATAAGTAAAACTCTAATTATATCTTCAACTCTTTTAATTTATATCATATTATCCTTTAAACTCTTATCTATAATGACACATACCACATTTCTAGTACGACTTTTATCTAAATACCGTAATTTAAGCCCTAAATTATCAATCTCGTTGGTCTTCTCTTCAACCCATTTAGTTTTCTAAATGTCAATATTTTATTCTGAAATATGAAATGAAACCAAAAAGATAAATTTTATTCTAGCCAATACCTTAAATTACATGTGTCTAATAAACTATTCATACTCATTGTAACCTAGGCTAGTAGATAATGTGACACGATGAAATTTCAATTTAAATTAAATTAATTTCGAAGTCAATTTAGATTCCAAATCAATTGAACTATAATATATGGATTTCAAATTTCCAAATTAGCCACATGTAATATGTGCCAATCAGATCCATGTGAATTGGGGCCCACCAACCATCCGCATTTCCGCAAAGTAGGACCACCTTTTTTTAAAATCAAATAAAGATAAGTCCAAATATCACCTCCTGAATTTGACAGAAAACAAAAATGCTACAACAGACATGGATCGCAGCATTTGAAACACAATTGCCCACTGTGGTTTTCTGATCCATACCTTTCTCCACTACCAAAGGAGGTAGCATGGGATTACGATCAAGAACATTAATTCTCCACTGCCCAACATTGTCAAAACCCATATCCTTATAACTCCAAGCAAATTACGCAGGATACCTTCCAATAACTCTAAACAACATAAATATGATATATTTAGTCAACCATAATCTCCTAATCTTTTGTAGAAATCAACCTAAACTATATTAATCATGATTGAAATCATGCAAACCATATCTACTAAACTAAAGCTAAGAAATAAAATACAAGCTTTCTCAGCAAAAATAATAATAATAATAATAATCATTCTTGCCTTTCATCACTTACATGCCCTTGAATACAAAATAACAATTAAAATTAGCTAATTAATGAAAAGAAAGTACATAAACAATACATAAATTAATGCTTGATGCTATGCTTTCTATGATAATGAACACAAATTTTCTATGGGGATATTAATTCTTTTTTCTTTTCTTTTATTTAAGGCATTGAAGGAAGGTGATGGCTTGATGGACCGGGGACAACTAAGAGGTGCCTTGCCTTACTATGAGATGGTCATGAAAAATTTGATATTTCAGGTAATTAACTCAAAAATTCGTCTGGCTTAAATTTTGTTGCTCATGATCAAGTAATTGCAATTAGGATTCAAATCTCAATATGCATGGCATGGTTAAGCTACATTTGGCCCTATAAATAACCAAAAAACAACTGTGATTTGAAAAAAAAAAGACTGTGCATGGTAAAAAATTCAGATGCTTTGATCATGTATAGAAGCAAATATTAATGCAACAATTTTTCTTTCATTATCATTGTTCTAAGTTGCAACTAGTTGTGTTAATTTTATGAATGTTTCTTCTGTATTCATTCCAGTTAATTACTGTATATATTGTCAACAATAATTCTTGTAAAACTTTTGTTAAAGCCCTTATCCTTTGCTTTGCCATTTTTGCTTCATTCTCTTTTCATGATAATTTTATCCCCATGCCTTTTTAATGCTTTTCTATTCCATTTATATATTCCTATTCACCTAAGTCTATTCTCAACTTTATTTTCGCAGTTTGATGTGGATCTAGAAGTTCATAGTTATCATCAAAAATATAATTAAGCTGGTTGTGTTGTATCCGTCTCATGTTTTTGAATTTTTTAATTTGATCTTTTATTTGTAAATAGGTTAGATGAGTCAGTCAGAGTTTCTATTAAACTTTTAATAACATACTTGCAATAAGTGACAATCATATATATGATGGTTGCGCTCATGGTATTTTCTATCAATAAAACCTTTTTGTTGGTTGTGTATGGATTCCATTGTTGTTGTCAGTGGCGGAGTAGAAATTTTATTCAGGGGGGGCCTAAATTAAAATAATTGTGTTTGTTGTCTCATTACCGGGGGGGTCTCCGTTTGGAAGCAAGAGAGGAGCGAAAGATATTTAAATGAGTTTTACTCAACATTCTTTAAAATATTTTTGTTTCAGCTAATTTAAGTGAGTTTCAATTTCAGTGAAAATTTACCCGAGATTCTTTAAAATAAAGTCGAAGAATTTCACTAAAACATTATATATATATATACACGTGCCCCCCCCCCCCCCTAAAAAAAATTCAATTATATGGTTCATCAACCAATCACCACCAAGGAAGGAGAACAAGGAAGAGCAAAGGTTCACCTCATCAACTGTACATTTTTATATTGTTGACCCTAATACTAGTGTCAGGATCGAGTTGACTGCGCAAGGTGGGTTTCAAAAGCAAAATAGTTTGAAATCGTGCAAAAACTCACCCGACGCGTGTCGGCCGAAAACCCAAAATCATCGAGATGACCTCCGTTCGCAAAACGGACAGCGCCGATGCGTCCGGAGCAACGGAAACAACTAAGATCGACACCCATATTGATAGGGGTCGACGGTTGGCGAAAATTTAAATTTTGGGCGCGCGAATCGAGGCGACGAAGTGTGCGAGTAGCGACACGTCGATCAACTCGATGCAAGATTAAAAATTTATTTTTATTTTTGTGCAATATAATTAAAAAAATTAGAAAGAGGGAGAGAAAGATTTTAAATAAAAATAGAATTTTTCTAAATTAAAAAAAATCCCAAAAATACCTAAACTACCCCTCACTTAAACCCTCAATCCCTCATATCTCCTAACCGCCCCCCTCTTCTCATCTCACGATCATTTTCACTCAAGGAAGCCACCGAACTCCCTCTCCCTCTCGATTTCCACCGCCGGCCTCTCTTCTCCCTCCAAGCAAGCTAATCTCTCATTCTCCTTCTTCTTCTTCTTCTTCTTCTTCTCCCTCTTTCGCTTTTGAAACCCACCTCGCACATTCGACTGGATCCCGACACTAGTATTAGGGTCAACAATATAAAAATGTATAGTTGATGAGGTGAACCTTTGCTCTTACTTGTTCTCCTTCCTTGGTGGTGATTGGCTGAAGAACCATATAATTGAATTTTTTTAAGGGGGGGGGGGGGGCATGTGCTCCCCTTGCCCCCCTCCCTTCACCACTGGTTGTTGCTATGTTAGAATATTCATAATTTGATAGTGATATTAACAGTGTTGTAAAGGATGTGTTTGGAGTATCAAAAGAAAAAGCTCATAATAATAAAAATAGTTGATGGTGAAATCAAAATGCGCAATAAAATATAAAAAATAAAAACTTTATTATAGAAATTGATTTAGATGTAAAAACTCGGAAAATTGGGAAAGATATAAAGAGGTCCGTAAGGTGTCTAAGAGAGTAATATGCGATGCAAAAAAATTAGCTTTTAATGATTTATATAATATATTAGATATTAAGGAGGATGAAAGATATATGTATAAGTTTGCCAAGCAAAAAAAAAAAGAGAATGATTTAGTTTAAGTGAAGTGCATTAATGATGAAGATCAAAATATAATTTTATTAGAAGAGAATATTCAATAAAGGTGGATGAAATTTTTTGATAAGTTTTTCAATGAAAATTGTGAGAATACGATTGGACTTTAGTGACCTTACTACCTTAGTCATATGATCTACTTTCCTGAAAGTGCCTAATCTAAAGTTGTAATTTCATTTCTTTTTTTTAGTAAAATGTAATTTATTTGTGTGATATAGATAATAAATGAAGATGATGTTTGTCACGACTCGGCCCAGCTAGCCCGAATTAACGGGACGGGAGCAGACGATCGTACGGAGAACACTTATTTCATATCATAAAAATTTTCATTTCACAATTGACATAAACATAAATATATACAATAATAATATAAGAAAGAGCCACTAAACATCCAAATTGAAATATCCCAAATACATCAAAATATAAAATCACTTAAAACATAAACTAAATACATTAACTGACTGCACAATACATCAACTGACATAATTCATAACAGAAATATAAAAACATGACATCCTGGGATCCTCTACGACGGTAGATAAACTGTCATTTTGCCATCACTTTTTATCAGTTTCTCCTGAAAAATATTCCTAAAAGCAGGGTGAGCGAATGCTCAGCATGTAACAAGCATTTATCATAAATTCATGAAATAATAAAAAATAAGATATTTAAAACAAATAAAGGATCATATTAGACATTTGATAGACACATGTTTTAAGACATTTTCATAGCCAATGTTCTTGAACCTTTTTCTTTAAACATTTTTCTTTATTTTTCATAAATTTTTTCTTTCTTTATAACATTTTATTAAATGCATAAAATACATAATCATAATATATAAAACACCCGTCCTGGACGTACCAGAGTTTTGTACTGATCATGTACACAGTCAAGTTTTAGTCATTATTTTATCATATGGCTCCAAAGAACCCCTTTACCATTGGCTCCGAAGAACTCCTTAACCATTGGCTATGAATAACCTATTTACTATTTGGTACTCCGGATCATCATGCACATGCAAATCATAATATATTTTATAGGGCTTAATTCAATCGAATATTCATATAAATTGCATAACTATTTCATGCTTAACTGTTCACATGTATACTTAAATTTTAGTTAAAGAATGTTCTATCACATTTAATCTAAAAAATTTAACAATTAATATAACAATAAACATAAATACAATATTTAACATTTCTTGAATAAAAATAAATGCATATAATTATAACATGTGAAATTTGCATAAAAAAGAAATTTAAAAACATAAAATTTATTTTAAATGCAAGTACCTACCTTAACAATTGCAAATCAAACTTCTATGACGTACGACGTCACTCAGACACGTGTCATCCACTTAATCCACACCTAAGTAATTACAATCAGACTAAACATAAATCATAGAATATTTTCAATAATTATTTTAATTAAATTCTATTTTTGGATTTATTAAAAATCCAATTTTTAGGAAATCTAAAATCTCCTAATTCTCTTATAGATGCATTTTAAAACTTTCCCATTATTAATTTAATAATTAGGTCTTAATATTTTCGGATTAATTTAATAGGAAAAATAAGAAAAATGCAAATTCTTAAAAAACTCAAAATTTCATTTTAGAAACATTCCTAGGACCCATAGTAAACATTTTTGTGAAAGCTCTTTAAGGAATTTCAATTTTTAGGAAAAACTCTAATTTTTAAATTTCAAAAAAATTTGGGTAAAATCTTCTTTCTAGGTGTAGAAACATCCCTCCTACCTTCTCTAACAATTTTCAAAAGAAATTTTGGAGTTTTTCATAATCCCTAGATTTTTCTTTTCCAAAAATCTAGAGAAAAAGAAGGAATTTCTTGCTTAGAAACTCACCTTAGTCTTCCCTTAGCCTTCCTTTATGTTTTCCCTCAAATTTCTTCGCCGGAAAAGTCGCTGGAGCCGCCGTCTGTCGCCCTTTCCCATCCACCTTTTTCCCGCTAGTTTCGGCCGCACGAAACAATGGGGACCGAATGAACCCTTAAGAGGGAGAAGTTAAAGTTGTTTGCATAAAGTCTAAATTGCCCTTCAAAGACTAAATTTTGCTTTAATAATTATTAAGGGTAGTTTGGGTATTATGAAACTTCTAACATTTTTAACTTTCAATTTAAGCGAAATTGAATATAGGTTATTTATATCAATTTGGTCGGAATTTTGCGTAAAAAATTTTGACAACTTTGAAATTTCACTTAAATTTCGTTGCGTGCATCAAGATGTGTGTAACAATTGCAATCGTAGATTTCGGGTTTTACAATGTTATAGATGCTATTTTAGAACTTGTTTACTTATTTGTGTGTATGCTCGTGTTTTTGTGTGTGAGTTTTTTTTTTTTAATTGGTAACTATTGTTTAATCATGGTAATTATGAAGCATATCTTAAGAGAGTACTACAAAGAAAAAATAGATGAGCATGGGATGTTGAAGTTAATGATACTTGCCATCTCATACAACTCTTGTAAGAACGAAGGGTGTATGCTCGTTTTGCAAAATGAAGTACATAAGAGTGTGCGAATTATAGAGAAATTAAGTTAATGTGTTAAAATTATGAGAGGGTAATTGAGCATATGTTCTGACATGTTACTAGTGTTTCTCAAAATCATTTTAGATTCATGCAGAGTAGGTCATCCATGGAAGCTATATATTTGTTGAGAGGTTTGATGGAGACGTATAGAGAGAGTAAGAAGGATCTACATATGATATTTATTGATTTAGAGTAAGCATATGGTAAAATTTCAAGGGAAAAAAAGAGAGTTAATAATACTTATATTCAAGTCATTAAGGATATGTATGTAGGATTTGTTACTTTTGTTCAAATACAAGGTGGTTTGACTAAGTATTTTCTTAATTCGTTTGGATTACATCAAGGATTAGCTTTAAGCCCATATCTTTGTTCTTTAGGCATGAATGTTCTTACTAGATATTTGCAAGAGGATGTACCTTGGTGTATGCTTTTTGTTGATGATATTCTTGTTATTGATAAGATTTGAGAGGGAGTTGATGAAAAAATTAAATTATGGAGGTAAACCTTAGAGTCTAAAGGTTTTCATTTGAGTAGATATAACTGAATACATGGAGAATAATTTTAGTAGTAATAGATCTAGTAATGGAATTGTTACATTAGGTAGAAATCATTAAAAAGTGTGCACGTTTTAGATACTTAGGTATATTGTTCAAAGTGATGATGAAATAGACGGCGGTGAGACCTGCAATGCTTTATGGCGCAAAATGTTGGTCCGTAAAAGAGAAGTATACAATTTAGTTAAATGTTACAGAGTTGACGATGCTCAGGTGGATGAGTGGCTTTGCACTTAGAGATGGCATGTAAATGGGTATATGCATGAAAATGCTGGTGTAGCTCCAGTGGTAGGTAAAATTAGAGATAGTCACCTACTCTTCTTTAGGTGGTTTGGTAACATGAAATGTCGGCCTTGCCTTCCGATGATTTTATTAGGAGAGTATATGTATTAGATCTGACCTATATTAAAAAAGGTTGAGGTAAACCTAATAAGACTTGTTAGAAAGTATTCAAAATGATATTTTTTTATTAGATTTAAATGAGAATTTGAGATAATGGAGAAAAAAGATTCATGTAGTTTTACGTAGTTGGATAAATGCTTGTTGTTGTTGATCTTATTTCAAATGATAAGGCTGCCTGGCTTTCAACAAATAAAAAGAAGCATAGAAATAGTCAAACTAAAAAAACAATGCAGGCCCATAACAATTTACATAGATTACTAGTGGCATAACATAAATAATAAAAAATAAACATGCCAAGTATGACACCACAACAGTGATAGCCGGTATCAATTTTATTTGGCTTCTGTCTCCCTTCCATCATTAATCCTAGCATAATCTATACAGTTAGCATTGAATCTATGTCCATTAATTCTCTATCATTCCCTTTAAAATTCATTCTATATAGAGAATGCAAGCTTGATCTCTTTTAATCATTTTCTTTATGTTTCATTGCCCTTAAGCTTTTGATTCATTTTATGCTGGCCTGATTTCCCTTGTGATTAGTAGCATCTCTAGCTAAGTCACGCCCTTTTAATCTGAATGATTGTGAATCACTCTTGAATTATGTTCCAGCCAATATTTGTTTTTAGCTCACCACAACTAAGTCAAAAATTTTGGTGTATCACTTTGTGTCATTTTATCCAACCCATGTTCACTTTTGATTATTAAGGGGTTGGATTAAGGCATGTTGCTACTAGGGAATTGTATTGGAAAAAAGCAATTCGAATCTGTTATATGATTTTTGACACAAGTTTTTTGTTTAATTGTCGAGCTAATATCAAAATTCAATCTTTCTTATTTGGACATGAACTAGAGATAATATTTTTGTTGTAAAGCATTTATTACCCATTATTAGGCTTGAAATTATCTTTTTGTTTATTAAATGCTTTTATTAGGGAAAGCATTTCGAGAAACTTAAGTGCCAAATAATATGAACTGCACGATATTTTCCTTTGCATGTTTACATAATGTGGTTAAATGTCATGATTTTAAGCCTGGAATATAATATTTAAGGTCTGGAATCGTTTTCTTTAATTGTTTTTTTTTTGTATAGTCTGTCATATGTGAGATGAAACTAAGGCTTCGTTTGAGACGGCTTTCCTTCTTCTTTTTAAAGCAGCTTTCTAATAGATAAAAATTTTGTATTAGAAAGCTGCTTTAAGAAGCATAAAAAAAGCCATCCCAAACGAAGTGTAAATTCACCCATCGGCAGTGTTGAGGCTGTTGCAAACATAAACTTGGAGAGTGAGTAGTCATTTTGAGACTAAGAATTTAGGTCTTTATTATTCTCCTAGCCAGCTTCTGACCACTTTTATTCTAGTTATAATGATGGCTTTTTCAGAGTGAACTGCATGGGTTGGCTGCTTTGCAATGGTCTATTTGTCAAGATTCTCTTAGCAGGTATGTGTTTCTTGTAACTAAATCACTACTTGAGTAGTTGTTCTTGCTATTGCTTATCTTTTAGAAAGGTAGTCCTATTTCTTCCTATGACGCTGCCTTTTTTCTTCATAGTGATAGAGCATTTATTTGCCGAACGCTAGCAAATGGCATGGTTAAATGATGCTTCTATATTGCTTCTAAGATCATAAAAACATGACCATCGGCCCAACGAGTTGAAATTTGAGTCTCAAATTATTTTTTTGTCTTGAAGTTATTCCATTGATTCTTTTAGATTGAATTCATAGCCTGACGCTGAAGCTGGGTCATGATTTTTTTATATTAAATGTTTGCTGCGTTCAACTATTTTTAGGTTCTCTGGAAGGTTTTTAATGCAGTTGAGGACTATTACCTTATGATATCATACTGATTGTGTTTCAAATTTGAGAAGATTGATTCCAGTTCCTGAATTTTTTTCTGTTCTTTGCTGAAGAAGTTTCCTTTGCTAGGCTTAAACTGTGGATGGCAGGGTGCATAGAAAAAGGAAAAAAAAATCTAATTAAAGACGTTTGAGACAGCTGATATCTTTTTGTTTTCTGAAGCTCTCGGTTAGTTGGGAAGCTTTTTTATTTATTTATTTATTTTTGTGAGGACGTTTGAGAATAAATAAATTTTTTTTTTGCTTATGGGCTTTTAATTCAAAAAAACTTTTAAGAACTATTGTAGCACATTGCTTTCGTCTTGATCTAATTTACAGAAATTCTTGGTAGGCCAAATGAGGCGAGAATCATGTATGAAAAACTTAAGTCTCATCCGAATGCTGAAATAAGCAAGAAAGCTAGGCAATTCGTGTTTAGTTTTCAGGTAAGAATTTATTCAGTTTGCCATAATGAAATACCCAGAAGAGGAAATTTATCAAGAGGCTTTCCTGTGGTAATATAATATACTGCAAGGTACATTTCAATTTACCTTTTTATTGTACTTCAGGCTATGGAAATGATGAAGGTGAAAGACACATCCCTCCCAAGAAAAACAGGCTATGAGGATTACTTCGAAGCATTTGTAGAAGACAAAAAGGCAAATTACATTGCTTCATCTGAGAAGGATGAGAGAGTATTAGAGCAAGTTTTACCATATCTTATATTCCTTTTATCTCCGATGCTTGTTATTCTTTTTGCTGTTGTCAAAAACTCTTTTTAGTTAAAAAAAACTAATATTTGATATATGCAGGGTGGCATATTTAACTAATGTTTCATGCTTGGTTGATGCATAGTGAAATAATCTATTTCTATAGTTCTCTATGAAAAGAAGTCGGTGTGTGTACTGAGCTTGTCTTACATGTCCTTTGACTAGGTCCCACAGTTGAACTCTCCAACTTGTCCAACCATAACCCAGTTGGTGTTTTGGTTTGTTAGTTGGTTGTAATTTCATTTGAGGGTCTTTTTTTAAAGTTTTAATAAGAATATAATAAATTATTCATGACAAGTTAGCTGTATGTTATTACGAAGTTTATGAAAAAAATTTCACGAAATGAGCATATACGTGAAAAGGTTGAAGTAGCTTCAGTGGAAGATAATATTAGAGAGAGTCGTCTTAGATGATTTGGTCACATTAAACGGAGGCCTTCTGATGACTCGGTTAGGAAAGTTGAGGTATAAGATTTGACTTATGTTAAGAAAGGTAGAGGTAGACCTAAAAAGAATTGGTTAGAAAATATTATAAATGATCTTTCTTTATTAGATTTAAATGAGAATTTGACTTTTAATCAGACACAATGGTGAAAAAGGATTCATTTAGTCGACCTGACATAGTGGGACAAAGGCCTGATGTTGTTTTTGTTGTTGTTGTCGTCGTCTTCTTGTAAGCTGTGGGTCTCCGAAAGAATTTTTCTCGTGTGATTCGAATGCAAAGAGTACGATCATGCTATCCCGTAGGATAAAATGGTCGTAGACCTTTACACTCGATACAAGCAGGCTGATGGAAGAACAGATGGAGTTATACATACGATTAGCCATGGAGAATAATGGCTTTCACCTACACATCTCGATGGATAATAATATATATAACCCAAAAGTTAACGAGATTTCTCCCATTCGATACATCAGCTCGAATGAGGTTTATTTGATTGTGGGGATCGGTTTCCTACGGGCGCAAGTAAATTTGATTTTAAAAGTTTGATAATAAGATACCAAAAATATTATGTCAAATTGTCAATATTTCCTATAATATTTTGCATCAAAATAAAATTTTAAAATTTTAAATTTATCCAAAAATTAATATAAATTATAATATTATATAATATTAATCTAAACATAAATTGAAAAACTTCAAAATTTATCATAATATAAAATACAATTAAATATTATAATATAATTTTTTTTTTTCATGAATATATAAGAAAGAAAACCCAAACAAATTAGTAAGAAGCTTTATTAGCGCATGCGTTCACACGCTAGTCATTTATATATAATAATATATCACATCATCTTTTGATTATGTTTTTCCATAAGTTTATTTATAACGTGTGACGGTACTCTTATATAATCAAAAGCTATGGTCGGTGCCTTTGTGAAGAAAGAGAGGCATCCAAGGAACCGAAAGCGTGGAGATCAAATATATTTCTTATTCCCTTATTTCGCAAGTAGACCTTTAGGAAGGAAAAATTATTAGGTCCGGACACCTGATGTAGCTCTACATCCGGACATCAATAACATGACACCACATGATCTTACTTTACCGCGCGACCCGACGATCCGGACTCGGTATTGCTATGTATTTGGCTGATTTGTGGGGTATTGCTAGGTATTGCTCGATATTGCTCGGTATTGGTTGGCACTAATGAAAAATACCAATATGTCAAGATCAATACCTATCAAAACTGAGCAATACCTTGCAATACCCCGGTTTTGCTAGGTATTGCTATGTATTGTTCGGTATTGCTTACATTCAAAACAAATTAATAAAGAGGTTATTTGAAATGAAGAAAATATTAGCATTTTGGCTTAAAGTAAAAGAAATGCATAATAATTTTTTTTTATTCATTTGAAATTCTTAATCTAATTTAATTTTGATGTATTTGGATGTTGTCATGCATTAGTAAAATTATTCTGTGCGGATAAGGATTGAGTCCGGAGGCAAATCAAAACACGCCATGTCACTTCTTTGTTGTGTATCGCAGATGTGTACCGGGTGACGTGACGTGTTCTGATTCGCGTCTGGTGTCTGCACATAATAATTTCTCCAGACATTGGCTTCCATACAACGTTGATGCTCACAATCGACATATGACTTGATGTCTGTCACTACCGTCGACTTCCAACTATTATTACCACCGCCATTGTCGATTGACATCCCACCCGTCACTTTCACCACCACTATCACATGATACCATCTCCACCAACTATAATCTCCTCTGCCTCCATCACTATTGTTAAGCTTTACACTACAATTATTTTACTTCAAATAAAATTAAAAAAATATTATTTATATAAATAATTTTAAATATTTAAAATATATTATATTTCATTTTACTTTATATACCCTTATATATAATAAGTCAAAATCTTTAACGTAATTTTTTTACTTTTATAAGTTGATAAGGGAGGCCTTGCTCTGGTGGGCCCAAGAAGCTTTCGCCGTCCATATCCACTCCGGCCCACCGCCTCTCAAATTCTCTCCTTTTTATTTATAAATTAAATATTAAATCGTTAAATGACAGATTGTTGGGAGAAAAACTGGGTATAATGACCGCGGTAACTTTGACCGCACACATCTCAGGCTGCATTTGATCACACCAAGTTGTCATTGTGGGCAAATTATTGCATTAGGTCACCGAACAGAGAGGATCCGTTCGGATCCTCTTTGTCTACAGTAAAGCGCAGGTCACTGTAGCTGCTACAGTGACCTGCGCTTTACTGTAGACAGAGAGGATCCGAACGAATATTTCCGTCAGGTGACCTGATGCAATAATTTGCCGTCATTGTGGGAGGAAATGATGTGACAACCACATCATTCTTAATAATAAATTGGGTGAAATTTTAAGGCAAAGTTGAGTGAAAAAAAATATATTAATTTTACTTTCATATATTTTTTATAATTTTAATTTTTATGTTATATATATTTATATTTATTGATGATATTTATATTTTTTACATGCTTATGAATAATTAATTATAAAAAAAAAATTGATTAAATTATAATCATGAGTACAATTATGATTTGATCTTTTAATTGAATAATAAATTTAAGAAAAAAAATATTTTTTTCATCCTTAGGGTAGGGTTAATTTTGTATAAGTTGGTCCACACATATGAGGTTATTTTCAGCTTTAATTGAATTTATTTTGATCAAATTTCTAGCAAAATAAAACAAATCAATTTTAATTTTAATTTAATTAGTTAAAGCGAATTTTTAAGTTTCGATCATAATTATCAACCCTAAAAAAAGTAAGATTAAAAAATTATCTTTTTATCGTGCGATTTTAGGGTTTTTATTTATTTCATGCTATTAATAAAACTCATGTATAATATGTGCAATCAATTGAATAAAAAAAGGATTAGGTTATCTTGTTAGAAATTTATTTTAACGGTCTCCTAAATTCAAAATCAGTTAAAAGCAAAAACTTTTGGTGAGGATACCAAGTTGGACTAAATTTCTTGAGAAATTATTCTAGGTGGTCACCCAGATAATTCAGAGACGAATCAAAATGCGTCACGTCACCTGGTGCACAACATCGATACATAGCAAAAAAAATGATGTGACGCATCCTGATTCATCTCCAGACTATATCATGGGACCGCAAAGAATAACTGATCAAAATTTTTTTGGCGATATTGCAGTAACAAAAGTGGTTGTCACCGTTCCACTCTTATCAGACTTTATTCTAACACTGGTGGCCCTCCAACCTAATATAATTTAGGTGTAAAGAGACACCCCCACGCTTAATTAATGTCATCAACTGTTTATTAAAATCAATCCATTCTTGTTTCATCTTTCATCTCCCACAGCAACAACTCGCAATTCTCTTCTTCCTTCCACCATGGTTCAGAGGAAAGCACCAGACAAGCCAAAAGCTCCAATTGAACCCAAGGAGAGCCATGGCAGACTAGACAGACAATTCTCTTCTCAAGTGCAACAAGATACAAGAGTCAGGAGTGGAGCTGATCACAAGAAAAAGCTCATGAAGGTAAAATCCATGAAAGTTTCTGATTTGGATAGCTTCGAAAGCAGGAAGACCTCTTCTATTCCAATCAGAAACTACATGAAACCGACCAGCAGTTCAGATGCAAGGAAAGAGAAGTTGCAGGTAACGGTCAATTCTTCTGTTGGTAATTATAAGAAGAAAAGTCCAAGAAGCTCGAAGAAATCGAATGCCTCTTCTGATGGCTTGTCTTCTCCTAGAGCTGTGAAGGCACTCAGTAGGCAGTCCAGTTTGAAAAAAGTGAAATCTTCAATGAAGAAGTGCTCGGTGGTTGCTTTGTGTGCCAAGAAGAATTTGAACAGGGCCACCTGCTCATCAACTTTGAAGGATTCGAAGTTTCCTTCAGCTTTAGAGCTCAATCATGGCGCAACTGAAGCCGAGGGAACTTCGAAGATAAGAGTCTGCCCTTATACTTATTGCTCCCTTAACGGTCATATTCATGAGCCTTTGCCTCCTCTCAAGTGCTTCATTTCTGCAAGGAGGAAGCTGCTCAAGACCCAGAGAAGTTTGAAAGTGAAGGGGCTGCTTTCATTTAAAACTAGTCTGTTACAGAAGGAAAGGAAGATGATTGATGATGAGCTAGAAGATGAAATAAGTAAGAATCCATCTGATTTATTTGTTGAGATTTATACCATGCCTCAAGAAGAAACCGTAGGGGTGTACAACTACGATGAAATTAGCTTCCTAGATGAGAAGTATCATGAACAGTGTATGCCTCAGTTTAAGGAATATTCAGATATGAGCTTTGATCTGAACAGTGAATTTTTACAATATGAAATGGATGATGTCATGATGAACTTCCTTGAATATGTGGAGCTTGATCATGGCAGAACAACAGCTCAGAAAGACTATGAGGAAGATGGTGAAATCAGGAAGCTCGAAATCAAAACTATTGATATGAATTGGGAAGAAGAAATATGTTCCTTTCCTGATAACACTCAGATGTCAGAATGCCCTGATGAACAGTTTTCTGCAGATGATGATTCAGAAAGTGAGGAGCGGAATTCACAAGTATTTGAGAAGGAAGATTCCAACATCCCTGAGTTCAATTCTCAATCTATCGACGATGATGTTCAGAAGCTTTCATCAAAGACAACTAATTGCCAATCAGATGATATCATATTGGAAGATGAAGCTAAAAATCCAGAGAAAGAGCTGCATGAGGCTTCAAAAGGAACAGATAGAAATATATTGAATGTTTCTGCAATAGATTACAATGAAATTGATGGTGCTTTAAGCTCAAGATGGAATATCACAAAAAAGAAAACAACTGAGGAATTTGAGCAAGTTAAGGAATTCAACCCACGGCCGCCGAATTTTCTCCCTTTAGAGCCTGATCCAGAAGCAGAAAAAGTAGATCTCAGGCACCAAACAATGGATGGGAGAAGGAATTCAGAGGAATGGATGATAGATTTTGCTCTTCAACAGGCTGTTACAAGGTTAGGTCCTGCTAGAAAGAAGAAGGTAGCACTGCTCGTCGAAGCCTTCGAAACCGTCGTTCCGTTGCCTATGTGTGAAAAAACTCTGAGCCATGGCACATCAACCTTCAATCACCTGAGTTTTGTTCAAGCATGCAATTAGCACTCTCAGGGTTAACTGTAAGCAATTATAGAACTCCAGTTTTATCTCATGCTTTCATTTCTTTCATAAACTACTTCATTGCAGACTTTCATATTCTAATTCTGATACTGATTCTATTATTTTTTGTTCAAGCAGGTTACATTGAGCAATTATGCACTGATTGAGTCAGATTTAGGTGATAGAAATCTTTAATAGTCTTCTTTCAAAAAAAAAAAATCTTTAATAGTGGGGATAAAGAAAGAATCCCTTGGCTAAGAATGTAGTACTGATATTTAATAGCGTGTTCTTTATCTGCATGAACAATTCTATTCTGCTTGTAAAAAAAGGTTTATATGGTGACTTTATAGATGATATGAACTATTTAAACTACAACAGCTTCTATGTATTTTAACCTGTGAGGATGTTTCTACTACGTAAAACATAGTTATTATATCTTGAGAGATTATTTTGTGCGGACACCAGACATGAAGAACCGTCCGATTTTGTCTCTATAAACAGTAAAAATGCAGCATGAACTGTAAAAAATGCAGCTCAACAGCTGCGTTTTTACTGTTCACAAAGACAAACCTGATGATTCTCCCCGTCCGGTGTTCGCATAGAATAATTCATCATTATATCTCTCTGTTGACAAGAAATGTTGCCTGGAGATAACTTAGGCTTTGTTTGGGACAACTTTAGGCCACTGTTTTTCTTTACTTTCTAGAGATTTTTAACTAAAAAATAGTTTTACAAAACAATAAAAAAGACTCCCCAAACAAAGCCTTAGCTTCTAAATAAGATCAGCATAATCATTTTGATTTGTTTCATAGTTTATCCCTTAACTTCTGTCACATAGGTAATGGGGAAATGAAATTCTTCTTATAGATGATGTGGCATAGTTCATCTAATACTTATCAGCTAATTAAACCTGGGATTTTTTTCTTTTATAGTCAGTGTGACATAGCTATCCAGGCTATAAAAGTTGGTGAGTTCATTAGTGATTAAAGATGGTATTTTACATTCTAAGACTTGTCTTAAGCGTAATTATCTGCAGATGCTTACCATTATGAAAGTTTTTATGGCGATGTAAACCTGCTCAAATAGTTGTAATACAGCTGGATTGATGAATGCTTATGTTCTTAAAAAATATAGGCTTCATTTGGGACCGCTTTCTTACTGCTTTCCGAAGTAGCTTTTAAGTATTTTTTTTTAGTTTAAGAAATTTTTGTAATAAAAAATTATTTTAGAAAGCAGTAAAAAAGGCGTCCCAAATGAAGACGTAGTTCATTTGTATTTTCAACATACCCGTTATGTCCCCCCACTTGATTGCTTGTAGAAGGAAAAATGGTATTAGAAAATTATGAAGTTTGTTATATTTTAATGTTTAGTTGAATGCAATTAAGAGTAAATTTAGGTTTAAACATTAAAAAAAAAATAATGCTTTAATTTTTTATGCAAAATTAAGGCTTTCTTTGGGACAGCTTTTTTACTACTTTCTAAAGTAGTCTTTTAGTAAAAAAAAATTATACTAAAAGCTGCTTTAGAAAGCAGTAAAAAAATGATCCCAAATGATGCCCAAGTGAAAATGAAACTATTACTTCTTAAAACATATAATCTATCTCAAAGCAACCAAGTGAATGAGCTCTTAGATGAGCTAAGCCTATGAGTGGAAAATAGATAAGATGATTTGAAGATTTAGGATAAACTTCAAAATTTGGAATTTTTAGGGCAAACACAATCAAAACTTCAAGTTGGGGATCAAAATTAGGTCAAAAAAATTTTTTTTAGCCTAAAAGCAACATCATATGATAGAGAACTAAACAATTAATGTTTCTATGCCAAAATATCTTTAAAGTGAAAATTTCAAAGTAAAAGGCGCCTCCACAATCATTCAATCACATGAAAGCTCTCAATGTAACTTATCACTTCCCCTCAAACTAAAGCTTTTTAAAAGAATTCATTCACAATATGCTCATTCATGCCTAAAATGTCCATCAAATTCTTCCACCATAGTCTCTTTCAACTAACTCAAAATGCCCATCGAATCGATCACATAACTATCATTGATCTCTTCTTATTAATCATCGGAAAAAGATTAGGTGAGAATGCCCTTAGTAAAATTTATATTAAAACGGATTTAAAAACCTTCATATCTATTTTGAAATAGTGCAATGCAAATTATTTATATATCGCAATATCTATATATTATACTATTTTATTCTTTCACATTTTAAATTAAAATTTTAGTTTTTTAAGAATTATTTATTTTTAATATACAAATGAAATAATGAGTGTGTATTAGAATAATTTGAAAAGGTTAAAATATATTATATAATGTTAAAGTAAAATTAATTTTTAAATATATGTTAAGTTAATTGAGTGGCTCGTCGATCTTACTAGTTGAGCTAGGATGAGCTAAAACTCGAGCTCATATAATATATGAGCTCTTGCGGCTCGATAAGTTTGGCTCATAAGATCATTAACGAGTCAATTTGAGCCAACTCAGCTCACTTACTGTTATGTGTGGAATCTAATTTTGTTAATCAATTATGTTGTTATGTTGCATCGGATCTCAAGTTTCTTGTGCTTGTTGGGGGGTGCGGGCGTTTACCCCCTTATTGGGCTCGAATGCTCAGTCCCTGAAAATTTTTTCCCCCGTACAATGCCCCGGCGTTGTGTACCTGAGCACCTTGATGCTGTGTTCTCGAGCGCCCCGGCATTGAACGTTAAAGAGCAGAGCGTCACATCGACATAGATAAGGCGCTGCATCTGATTAAGACAGAGGTTATTCTAGCGCTGCAAGACTGACTGGGCGGTTTTCTTTCTTGTTTTTCTGAAGGGTTGCATCCCTTGGGATTATTTTACTTTGTTTTCTCTGGTATTTTGAGTGCATAGTCATTGAGAATGGTGCATGTGAAAGGAAAAATAAGGAGAGGGTGAGAGAGAAGAGAGATCTGCACTTATTTCTCCCAAATTTCATAGTGGATTTCTTGGTACGGTGTGGCTTCGTGGGTTTTTCTCTATTTTGGATTTTTTCACGTTAAATCTTGGTTTCATTTACTTTTCTGTTGCTTTTACTTTCTTGCTTGTTTCATTATTGTGTTATTTACTCCTCATCTTTCCCAACACTTGTAGCCCCGTTAAAGCACAAAGATTCTTTTTGAAGCTAAATTGTATTCTACCTTTAATTCATACTATTATTGTTTTCATAAGTTCAAGCAATTTTATATATTAGTTAATTTTCTTTAATTCTTCTATCACATCAATTCTTTAGGATATCATAAATTTATTTCTTCCATCATGCATTTTTTTTTTTTTTTTTGAGAAATTTTGGGGCATAGCCCTTTTAATAAATTATGATGAAAAAATAATTACAATATAAGAAGAACAAAATAAAAGGCTGAGAACCTTAGCAAAACAGAAAATTGCTCCAAAAGAACACCAAAAAGACTAACTCATATATCCATAGAAAGAAGGAAAAGTGAGTAGAAATAAAAAATAGGACTTAGAAAAAGTGGCCAATCAACCGTAGAAGAAGACATTTGGATTTAGATGTAAGTTGTAGCAGCAGCGGGTGACAGAGAATAAACTGAAAGAACAACGGTTGCCATAGGGCCAGCCAAGTGAAGAAGGCCAGCACGAGGACCTCCAGGAGAACCAATAGATACATAAAGCATATCAACATAAGAAATCTATATGCTTCGCAGTGGTTGTCGCAAGGGCCTTCTAAACAACAAGATGGACACAACTCTTCTTGGCCTATTGGTTGAGAGCTTAGACTTCCAACTAAGAGGTCCAGGGTTCAAGTCTATGTGTATGCGTTGTGTGTGTGAGTTTGCCTTAAATGGCCTAAATGTCCCCAAAAAAAAAAAAAAAAAAAAAAAAAAAAAAAAAAAAAAAAAACAACATCAAGAAGGCAGGGGAAGGGCCACACTCATCGTCGTACAAAACCCAAAATTCTAAAAAAAACGGATAGCAACCGTATACTAAACCCAAAAAAATCCACAAAAGAAAAAAAGAAAATTAGAAAATTGCATTTTAATCTGATCAAAATGCTTCCACCCCTTGATTTTGTATCTAACTGCATTCTTGATGATAAAGGTAATAGAGTGAGGACTCTCCCATTTGCCAGAGAATGCCTGCCTATTTCTTTCCCTCCAAAGGTGATAAATGGCACAACAAATAATCAAGAAAGTAACATTTTCTCCCAATAATTGAGCAAAAGAGAATGCTCAAGAAAATCAAAAACTTGCAGCACATTTTGCCTAAGCAGAAAAGAACTCAGCGAGGGAATAAGAGCAGAGATCACCATAAACGAGTAATCACAATCGAAAAAGATGTGGCTATGAGATTCATGCACAAAATTGCAAAACCTGCATTTTGGCCTAGCTTCAATTGATCTCCTGAGGAGTACGTCAGTTGTTTTAAGCTTCCCGAGAATAGCCATCAAGACAGAAACTGAAACGGAGGCAATGCTATTTATGCCATATAAAATTGAACAAATGCACCCTTTCAAAAATAGAATAAAAATGAGCAGTGAAATTCTTAAAAATCAGATTATTGGAGTCATCCCAAGCAACCGCTGGTTGCCCCAAAATAAGAATAGAGGAGATCATATCCCATAAGTGCTCTGGAATAAAAGAGGCCACCAATTTCCCAACATAAAATCCTTACCCAACATCATGCATTAATCTTTGTGTAGAGGTCAAGGTCAAGACTCACAAGAACTGATTAGATAACATCTCCAAAAAAATTTAATTATTTATTGATAATGATAATTAAAGCAAATAATTAGTATATAATAATTTCTAATAAGCATTCTTTATTGATAAGAACTTGTGTAGTGAAAAGAGTTATTTTACTTAAATATATCAAAAAAATTTAGAAGATAAACAATGAAATAGTTTTATAGAATATATAGAAATTATTTTCTAAATAAAATCGTTTAGAATAATGCCCACCCACTCACAAATCTAAGGGTATCAAAACGGTTTGAGCAATTAGGTTCAGATCTTACACGAGTCTAATCAATCAAATCCCTACCCGTTTAATAAACGAGTCAAAAATTTTAACCCGAACTCAACCACTAGTAAACTGAATGATCCAACTCTGACCAATTATCCCATTTTAGTTAATTTTTCTTTTATAACTAAAATAAATGTAATAACTTATCAAACTATAAATTTTAAGATATTTAATTAAAAATAAGAGCATTCTACCCACAAATAAAAGAAACTTAGTAAAGAAAAATTAAACGGATCATTTTTAGGTTAAAATGGGTTGGCGGGTCAATCCAAATCTTAAATTTTCCGATCACATTCGAGCCAGGTCATTTTTTGACACCCCTAACAACAATGATTTTATTTGATCATACAAAATGCCCTGCAATATTGAGTAATTAGCATCTATATCCTCTGGAGTTTAGAAGACTTCCATAGGACTCTCAATTTTGAAAAAAAATATTAAACACCATTTTTATGTTTTTTTTTTCATTCAATTTTGTTAGTCTTTACTCTTCCTTTACGTATTCATGTTTTGATGCAGGTTTTATTTAATATAAAATATAAAATATAAAATATAAAATATTCTTTTTTTCTCATATTTTTAATAATATTATTATTTAAAATTTAAAGTAACCATAGTTAATTAAAACAAATAACTAAAGAGAAATATTTCATACTTTACCTCATTTATGAGGGCCACATAATAGTTAATGGATATTAAAGTAAAAAGGGACCTAAAGTAATCTAAATGCAATGAAAAATATGGGTGTTTGGTCTGAAGTAAGAGAAATGCAAATAAATAAATAAATAAAAAATAAAGTGTTTGGAATTCACTTTTTAGTTCCACCCCCAAAAAATTTTTCTAATTAAAAGTTGATGTATTTGATAATTGTTAGAGACTTACCCTACTAAGCCAATTTTTAAATATACTATAAATTCGATATCAATGTTACCATAAATTGGCACTAGTCGTAGCAGTTGTCACCTGCCACTTGCTGCCAGCCACCACCCACATTTGTCATCACAGCCAGCAACATCCTGCCACCGCCATAGCCACCACCCATCGTAGGCTGTGGTTGACACCAATACTCGTTTTTCATTAGTTACTGTAATCGTTGGGCTTTACACTTCATTCATTTTACTTTAATCAAAATAAAAAGAAAAAAAAAACAATCAATTATATTTATTTTACTCTCATGTAAATAACTTCAAATATTTCAAATATACTGCATTCATTTTAAATTGTGTGACATTTTACTCAGAATATTTTTCATCCAATTTTCAAATGACCCCTCCATTAAAAATAAATAAAAAAACTCAATAAATTTCAATAATAATTACCTAAAAATTAAGAATTGAAAGACCATCACTAAAGGTTGTATGTTATAGGTGTCAAGTTGGGTCGACGGGTTAGGTTTGGTTCGAACCCGACTTTTACATGACTATAAATGGGTCAACACTAACCCGACCCGATTCTACAAACGGGTCAAGATTTTCAATCCGGACTCGATCCGTGTGGGTTGCAGGTTGACCCGACCTGACCCGCCAGGGTAACAATCATCCGCTTATCAAGCGATAACGGCAAGGCGGGAGGGACGACGACATGCAGGCAGCTTTGACGCAACGAGGCAGTGAGTGAAGCACGATGATTGACGAGGAAGTGGAGACATGTCGATTGACGCGACAGATCAATGCAAGTGACGCGACGATTCACGAAAACAAGTTACGTGGGATTACAAACAAGTCAATCTATGTTGATTTCAAGTTTACTCGACCCGGTTTTACAAACGGGATGGAATTACAAACCCGAATTCAACCAATATGACAAACAGGTTAACCCAAACCCGAAATTTTCAGGATCGGATTTCAGATCGGGTCAAATTTTGACACCTCTAATCTATTTTGTCAAATTAACAAATTAATACAAGGGAAAAAAAAAAAACTAATACGATCTCTTAATTTCCTTAACAACTCTAAATAATCATGCAAATATCAAAATCATACGGAAACGCTGAAATATCATATCATCCAAGGAAGGGTTATTCTTCCATGTTTCTCGTGGAGTAAAAATTATTCTCTCTGCCGATATAATCTATGTACAATACACAACTGTAGTCAATTTTGATTGGAGTCCCAATATATCTGGACTCCTCCCAGAATAATTTGAGACAATGAGAAGGAACGAAAACTAACAGTCCACCAAGCTCCAAACAGAAAGGAATCCAGAAGCAAACTTCAATCTGATAAGCAATTACTTTCCTATATCCAGCTTCCACAATACTGCAATATATATCACATGAAAAGTATGAATCTTTACACGACGATGTTTGTTTAGTGATACATTGGTCAACAGATAATACCAAGAAAAATATTCATCATCATCAACAACATGATCTATATCAGCAGAACCAGTGATCAACAAAAATTCAAATCTAATCACCTCCTGAATCTCCAAGCAGAAACAGAAAACAAAGCCCTTTCCTGCCAACAAAAGAAAAAGCTTCCATTTTGCTCCTTCACTTGATACCCATCAGAACCGAATCCCAGAAGCAGTCGCCTCGCTTGCATCAGTCCATGGTAACTCAAACCCACTCTCCAAAATCCAGCCATTTCCAGCCTCTGCATCCACCTCTCGAGCTTCTCATGTCTCTCCTTCCTCTCCAACCCTTCATAAGCTATGATGTTCTTAATCTCCTCCCCAAATAGCATCTTTTCCACCCTCGCTCGCTCCGCCGACTGCCTCGGTACAGTCGACTCCAAGCAATCGAACATGGCCGCGTAGAAGTACAATGCCTCCATGAACCTTTCTTTTAAAGTTGAACCATTATGGTTCGATTCCTGTTCAGTCACCACCATGATTTTGGGGGAAAGTCCCCACAACGAGGTAAGAAAGCTTTCTATTTTGGTGGAAAAGTGCTTCCTTGGTGCTGCGGAGTCGTCGTTGGGGGCGAGGAGGGGGTGGAGCTGGAGGAGGGAGGTGATCGCCAGCGCCTCACCGGTCTTCACGCGGAGGCTTTCGACGTTGAGTGTATCGAGCCGGGAAATAACGGCGTGGAATTGAAACGGTATGTCGAGTTTCTCAGCTTCATTTGAGAGGATAGAAGCCATGTGTGTAAGGAAATCCCTGCTCTCGCCGACGGCGGTGATACGTAGGTGTGGCGGGCCTTCTTGCCTTGCAGCGAGCGATTGAAGCAGAGCGATCCACTGGCTTGGATCAGAGCCACCGAGGTCGACGACGTGAACTACTTTCTCGCCTTCCATGGCTTCTAAAATAGCTTGGTTAGAGACGAGGAAGGAGAGGCGGAGGAAGGGGAAGAGGTCAAGAAAGAGTCGGCGGGCGTGGAAAGTGGAAGCGGAGGAGGATTCAGGGAGGTCAGGGTTGAGGGCGCGGTAGAGGCCAGGCCAGGAGCGGAGGAGACGGCGGGCGAGTGCTTCGGTGAAGTAAGAGGCGATGCGCTGCATGGTATCTCCGTCGGGGGAGGAAAGGAATGATATTTGTTCGAGAAAGGCGTTGGCTTGGTCGATATTTCCGGCAGCGACATGGGTGGCGCAGTTGAGGAGGAGGTGGATGAGGAAGAGACCTCGCTCGTCGGATTTGAGATCACGTAGCCATGGAGCGTAGGGGGAGCCCAGGGAAGTCGGGGAGATTGACATGAAGCTTGCTAAAGGGGAAGAATTGACTGAAGAAGATAACTCGTCGGCTATTCCGGCCATGACCCAAAAGACAGCTTTTTTTTCTTTTAGCTCGGCTGGAAAAGAAGAAAAAATGCTTTGGTTTATAATAGACGAGAGAAGAGATGGAGGTGAGAACGCCCGAAAGTTAGCTTTTTGCAAGTAGAGGTTGCAGCCGAAAGAAAATAGAACACTTTGGCTATCATCCCTTGAACAAATCAAGCGATGCTGAAAAACAGAAAGAAGAAATGTCAGAAAAGAGCGGAGAAGATCTCAATCAATGGAGTACAGAGCGACAGTTTGAATATTGTGTATCAGCCGAAGCTTTTCAATGGCTTCAAAACGAAGAGAGGAGAGCGTCTCACCTAAACTCTTTGAAATCCTCTGCTCCTCCTTGATTCTTCCTTTCTTCAAATTCTCTCTCTCTCTTGACCTTCTCTGCCTCTTCCCCTCCAGAAGCAGAGCAGACTGCAAAGATCGGTCTCTTCGCCTCTGCTTATTGCCGTCCTTCGGATCTCTTATCGGTCTTGTACAACAATAATTAGTCAGATTCTTTATAATTCGATCGCCTCAATGCATTTTTTGTTGGCTTCTTTGGCTCTTAAGTTGGCTTTTGTCCGTTTCCTGCTCAATCTATTATTTATCTATTTTTCTAACAAAATTTTACTCCGAACGACTATTTCGCACACATGTTTTTCTGCTCATATTCCAGTCAAATAATCTCTCTCTACATTCACACCTCTAAACAGTTTTTTTTTTCCTTCTGCTTTGGTTTCTTTGGCATCTCGGTTAGACTTTTTAGCCACAAATCCTTTCATTTTTAATTAAATTTGAGCCTTCCCTCTGAGCTTCCTCCCCCTAAAAAATAGCAGAAGCAGCCGAGGTTTTTGAGGTGGGTTAGGCGACAAAAGCGAAGGCTTTGTCTGCATCGATTGGCTGTGTCTGCTTGCGAAAGGGAATATGGAATGAATTTTTGAGAAGAAGCGCCCATCTTCTTCTCTTACCTCCTTTTCTTATATTTTTTAAAAATTTATCAGCAGAGGAGAGAACAAAAATGATGGTTTTAGTCGTATTGTATTAGCAAATGGAAAAGAATAGGATTAGTATGAGGACTTTTTGTCTTGATGTTGGGAGATGGGGAATAATACCAACCTCCTTATTCCTTATTCTTGCTAAGTTCCAAGCAGAAGATAACAAATGAAAGCACCGCTCCTTGTTGCTATTTGGACTTTCTGTGGGTGGAAAAGTGAGGACTGGGGGTTTACAATTTACAAGGAGGCCCCCTTTGAAAGCCTTTTTACCATGTGTCCATATAGTGGAGGAGTGGGGTCCATTGAATGGGCAAAATTAAAAAAAAAAGTTATTTATTCGTTTAATAAATATTAATATTTTGATTAAAAAAATAATTTATCATTTATGTATGTATTAATCAAAATATTTGTGTTTATATATTTATTATCTAAATATCTAATAGGATTAAGTTTTAAACTAAATATTAATTAAATTTTAATTAGCCACTTAACTAGCAAGAAAAATAAATTTTAAAGTAAGCAAAGTCTGCTCTTTGGAAGGGCAACTAGTTATTCAAGGTAGGGGTGTCAATATTTGACACGACACGACAACCCGACCCGGACCCGACCCGGAAAATCCGGGTTGGACCCGACCCGTTTGATAAACGGGTCGGGTTCGGGTTCACAGATTTGACCCGTTTGATAAAACGGGTCGGGTCGGGTTGACCCGGCGGGTTACCGGGTCAACCCGAAAACCCGTTTAATTTAAAAAAAAAAAAAATTTCTATACTCATTTCCCGATGCTCATTTAATGGATTCCTCAGCCACTCCATGCTCATTTAATGGATTCCTCAGCCACTCCATGACAAGCTGTCAAAGTGTCAAGCTCATATCCTTGCTCCGCCCAATGAGATCATTTTTAGGCAAGGATTTGTTTCACATGCTTCGGCCTCCGTGCAGCTCAAGCGGCTGCTTGACCCTCCTGCAGGCTGCAGTCTACTTTAAAAAAAAAAATTATTTAAGTACAAACGGGTCAGGTCAAATTTGAAAAAAAAAAATCCTTTAAGTACAAACGGGTCGCGGGTCGGGTCGGGTCAACCCGGCAACCCGGCCGGGTCGGGTCCGGGTTGAAATGTCCGACCCGTTTGTAAAAACGGGTCGGGTTCGGGTTGACCCGTTTAGATACGGGTCGGGTCGGGTTCGACCCGAACCCGGCGGGTTGACCCGAATTGACACCCCTAATTCAAGGTAAGTCGTTCGTTTAATTGACAACTTATGTACTTTATTTTTTATTTGTTAAATAAAAATATTAATCAATCAATATTATATTTTTTAGATTTATTTAATAGTTGTACAATAAATATGTCAAATTTAATGTCTTGAGTTGTAAAGTTGTAGGGAGTAGTCACATTTTATAAGCTGTAAAGTTATCTTATCAAATCAATGTGTATCAAATGATATATGCAGGCTTGTATTGTTTTGTCATATAGTCAATAACAATAAATTTGATTAAAAGATTTTCATTATTCAGTTCACTTCGTTTAAGTGTGATTCAAAGGCTATATAAGTTGTAGATGTAGACATTCCTTTGATGAGTAGGATATGTATCTTGAGCCTAAGTTTTTTTACAAGAGTTGTTCAACTTTTTATACATTACTCAACAATATATTCTTCGGTTATGGATAAGATTCAAAGAATCCCCAAAAAATAGATAATTCAAGAGATAAGCACTCGATTGAAAGAAAATTTGAAGTTATGTACTTATCATCATAAAAAAAAATTATCTTGATTGGGCACAAATTTCGAGACAAAATTGAATTGAAAGCTTCTAAAATTAAATATGGGACCACTCAAACTTCGATTTCATCAAACTTATAATCGAACTAAACATCTTGAAAAGACGAATCCAACGACACTAAAATCATTCAAATCAAAGCCCATACTAAAAATCCAAAATATGTTTGGAGAGTTCAAAGCCTAATTTGGATTAACAAACAAATTCCAAATGTGGCATGCTTACAATCAAATCGAGCGGCTCGACAAGATGAATAAAATGAGCCCATGATTATCGAATTTTGATATTATTAAGACATTCAAAAGATTAATATCCGTCGTCCATTAAAACTACTCTCATCTTGACATTGATTCTCCATATATTTATAAGCCATGTCGCTATCAAATAAATATAAATAACTCTCATTTTTCACTTGATAGGTAAAAGAAATGAGGAAGAGAAGGGAAAAATTTGGGAGCTTCCTCACTGTCGACCACCGCCGGAGTTCTTATCCATCATCTCCAAACTTCCGGCTGTTCGTCGACCACCCTCAGAGTTCTTCTCGACCACCATCAAACTTCTTCCCATTCATCGATAACCAACAAACATCCATCCATTTGTCAACCACCGCCAGAGTTCCTCCCGACCTTCATCGTCCGTCGACTACGGTTCTTCTAACCTCTATTGCCCCCGAATACGGTCATTCTGACCACCATTGCCAACTACGATCCTTCTGACCTCCATTTCCCACTGACTATAATCCTTCCGACAATCGCCACTTACCGACAAAGGTCCTCCTGACCTCCCCCCCCTCCCCCCTGACTATGGTTATTCCAACCATCATCGCCAAGTATGATCCTTATGACCTCTGTCTACCGCCGATTGTGGTCCTTCTGACCACCGTCGTCTACCGACTACGGTCCTTCCGACCACCGTCGTCTGCCGGCTACAGTCCTTCCGACCATCATCGCCCAACTACGATCCTCCCGACCCCCGTCGCCCAACTAAGGTCCTCCCGACCTCTATCACCCGTCGACTAAGATCTTTCAAACCACCATCGCCAACTACGATCCTTTTGACATTTGTCTCCTATCGACGACAATCCTTACGACCACCTTATCTCATAACTACAATCCTTTTGACAACCTTCACCCAACTGTGGTCCTCCTAACCTTTGTTGCTCGCCGACTACAGCCTTTCCGACCATCATCGCATGACTACGATCTTTTCAACCTCTATCGCCCGACTACAGTCCTTCCGACCACCATTATCCAACATATCAACACTGATGCTTCAAACTCCCACCATATAATGCACTCTATGATGTATATTTAATAAATCGAGTAAAGACCTTCCTTATAAGGAAGGGCTACATTTGTAATCGATTGCACACACTAGTTGATTCATTCAAACTAGATCAGGCCCCATGATTTTTCTTCTTTTTAGGGGTTTCCATGTAAAAATTTTGGTGTCCCTTATAAATGCTATAACCATACTCACTTGTCTCTTTTTTGTGCAGAATCTTCGTACAAAGCTAAGACTCTAATCTATATCACTCTCCACCATCATGAATATTTCAGTTCACAACAATTTGACGCCGTCTGTGAGAACATCGTTCTTGACTAGCAGGCAACTTTTGCTCTCATCTCAAAAGATAGTTCATATCAACATCTTGACATTAACCATTGTTGCATCAATTTTATGGGAATCAGATGTGGACTTGGGGGCAACCTTGACTACAACCGTGGTTATGAAAAATTCGGATCAATGCTCGCTAGACCCATTGCTCATTAATTTTGTACATTTCATCTATATTTAGACTTTGTCAATTGGAATGTCCTGCACCTTCTTCTGAAACACTCTTTGTCCAAAAATAAAAAGGGAAAAAATATTTACTCAACAAATAATCCTCCAAAATAACAAAGATATCAACCAAATTTATAATTCTAGGGTCGACTTACTTTCACATGGGTACTCCACGGGTGTAAATAATGAACAACTTATACAACAATCCTCTAAATAAAATGAATCATGTAACTAGGATGTCAAATTTTGCTCAATATTAACTGACATGACTAGCACTTCAACCTCTGCATAAAGTATAAGAATTTGATTGGCAGCATGGAATAACATCGTATTGCAAATTTCATTGTCTTCAACATTCGCAACAATAAACTCATTCCCTAGTGGCAAACAACAGACTAACGTCATAGTGTACTTCGATTTATTGTACTTAACTCCTTTGAGGCACTAAAGTTGAAGTTACTTGGCACTTGCAAATGAAGATAACTGCCTCCAATACATGTCAATGTTTACTGAGCATCCAAGCATAATTGACCACCATACATAACAACAAATGAAGAACCCCAAAACTCGTGCTTGCATACTAGTTACTTAGAAATCCTTCAATAACTAAAAAAAAATAGTTATAAGAAAAAATTCACATAGCCCAATTTTCTCCAAAAAATAATAATATTCAAAACATAAATATGTTCATAAAAAATGTTTCTAAAAATACAAAATCAACTTAAAAATTCATGATTTTTTTCAAATAACATCAATTAACTTAACCAAAAAATTCACAAAAATAAACTCCCTCAATAAATGATAGATATACAACTTTAATCTCGCAAACTCAGACTTAAAGTGGCTAATTGCCCTGTCAAACATGAAACTTAGGTGATTTTTACATTTTTTTAGGGAAATTTACATACATACCATTTTATAACTTCTTATTTATATATCTAACACTCAAAACTTTAATATTACATGTATATCACCCTATATTATTTTAATATCAACTATACCACTCATATTTCTTTCCTAACACTCATATTTTTTATTTCTACCACTTATATTTAATATGAAAAATAAACTATGAGTGATATATATGTAATATTAAAATTTCGTATGTTAAATATGTAAATAGAGTAGTATAAAGTGGTATGTGCGTAAATCTCCATTTTTTATCGTTAGTCATTAACATAGTTAAACTTTAAAAGGTATTTAGTTTAAAAATTAAACCTTATTTATATCATTTAAGATTGTAATAATGGAAGAGCCGGGCTATCTGGATGGATGAATTTGACGTAGGCAATGATCAGAGGTACGAACACTTCAAAGGATGTGATTGGGTGGCATGAATATGATGAAGGAAGTCATGATGGGAGATTAGAGAGACGAATTGGCAGCAACTGGCATTGGGAGAAGGGCAATGTGCCTAAGGCGACAAAATTACTAGATGAATAGATGAAGTGCTGATGATCTCCTTGTTTTTGGGGTTGCCTCTCGGGAAAATGCTCTTGGCTTGAATGGATGTTTGCAACAATTTGGTTGTATCTCTGGGCTTCATGTCAATGCTGTTAAAAGTTCCATTGTTTTTTCTAAAAATGTTCATAACTCTCAAGTTATTAGTGATGTACTTGGCATACACCAAGTTAATAACTCCTTCACCAACTTGGGACTTTCGATCTCCTCCAAGACTTAATTTTTTCTCACTTCCAACCACTAATGGGAAAAGTTTCTGCTCTACTTGCTGGTTGGAAAACCAAGTTTCTTTCGTTTGCAGGTAGGGTCCAGTTTGTAAAATTCACTATTGCCAATACTATCGTATATTGGATCATAGGATCTATACTACCCAAGGCTTGTTGTGCTAACATCAATAAACTTTGCTCTCATTTCTTATTTCATAACAACATAAATGAGAAGAAACTACACCTTATAGCTTGGTCTCATGTCACCAGTCACCTTGCCTAAATGTCTTGGGGGGCTTGCTATTCCTTCTATTGATGCTCTCTCTCATGGTGTTAAATGCTCAATTATTTGTAGATTTTATAAGTTTCAATCTTTGTTGAGCACTTGGTATAAAGCTAAATATGACTCACCTTGGAAACCACCTCCTGCACAAGCCTCTAAATTATGGAAAAGTTTATGTGCTACTGCACTTAAGATTAAAATCTTCATCTCTTTTTCCGTGGCAAAAGAATGTGCTTTTTCTATGACCTGGGACCCGTGGCTACATGGTAACCTGATTTTGATGAGTATAACACCAATGTATTTGCAAAAAAATTGGCGAAGGATTATATTTTCAATGGCCAATGGCGATTGCCTGTTACTATTCCACATGCTCTCTCTGCTGCGATTTTAGGCATTCAAATCACTAAAAAATCTGAGTAATTCTGGAAAGGCTCTTCCAAGCCTTTATTTAGAGACTTCATCAGTGAATTCTACTCTCATTTGCCAGAGGTTAAATGGTTTAACTTTATTTGGCACAAAAAATATGCCCTTAGATATGCTTGTTTTGCTTGGATGGCAATGCTTAAGAAACATAAGACAGCTGATAACTTAATTAAAAGGGGTTTCAGATTCCTATTGATTGCTCCTTTTTTTTAAACAATCTAGAAAACCATTCTCTCTTATTCTTTGCTTGTGATTTCTCTTATAATATACTCACTGCAATGCTGCATGAGCTTAAATATTTTTATTAAGGCCAAATCTTTCTCATATTTTTTATTTTATTGAGAATTCGCAATGCTATAGTAGGTTGGAAAAGAATTTTTGTTACTTAACCATTAGTTGCATCATCTATCATATTTGGAGAGAGAGAAACAACCGTCGTTTCTCTAATTTGAGGGCTACTTCAGTCAAAATTATATGTTCTATATCCACTGCTATCCGTTTTAAACTTTCAAAATGGAGAAACAAAGATCATCTACTTCAAAGGTTCACTGTTATTTAAGTGTTTTATCTGCTATTTTTCCACATGGGCTCCAGGATTTTGACTGTTCGATTTTGGTTGAGTTGAATCTGTTTATGTGCTTCATATCTGAGAAGTGGGCTCCCTGATTTTTTCAGGAAGTTTGGTTTTTCTTTTCTTATGTAGTTTTGAAGTTTGGGCTGATCCTTTTATGTGCTGGGATGGATGCTTTCAGGAAAGATAGGATTTAGTTCAACTCTTTTAGTTTTGCAATTTTCCTAACTGAGGATCATTTTATTTTTGTTCGGCTGCAAAGCCTATGTGATTTTTTTCGTTTATTGAATTCCTTCAATGGCAAGCTGCTATTAGATAAATGCTATAAATGCTGGGTTTTTGACAATCTAACGATACCGAGCAAGACTAAATTCATCCATTCTAGCCATGGAAGGCCTATGTGGCAACCTGGTTGTGGGACTGTGAAGAATGGAATTCTGACGCCTATGGTTGGAGGTTCTATAATGGCCAATCTTTCATCTCAAGTGTGCTGCAGCTTCGTTTCTATTGCCTTCAAAATTTTTTGGCAACCGGAGCCTTCTCCGCTTATATGACTGCTATCTTATGATAGATATCGTTGTTAGAGTTCTGGTCTTTTTTCTCTGAGTCTAATGATTGTATTTTTGATCCCTAACTGTAGTTTTTCTTTGCAGTTTGGGGATGTTAGTTTTTTGTACTCTTTTCTTTTGTTCCTATTGGCTTACTTGTAATTGATTTCTTTTAATACATGGGCTTTGCCCCAGGTTTTCCAAAAAAAAAAAAAAAGAAGAAGTGCTATTTTTTTATTTTATTTTGATACCTGGGTGTTATGTATGTAAATAATAAATTTTAGATGTTAAATATGTAAATATTAATGTTTTTTAGCATCATATATTTAAATCACCCTAAAAATATTATGTTACATTTTTATTAAAATGTTATTAATTTTACTACACTTTTTCTAAATTTTTTATACAAATATTGGTCATCAAAATCATTATTGCCAGCCATAAAATTTAGGACAATTAAGGGACAATTTAACTTCTTGACATTGTATAAAGACCTAGCACACACAGATAAAAGAATGGTTGCAATTGACTTTGAAATTTTTATTTAAAAGTGAAAACCACAAGTCTAGCCTAGTTGAAATAATTATATTATATATAACATTAGTTACAAATTGGTCTGTCGGCATTGGTTAGATGGCAGTGGTCTATCGATATTGGTGCAATGGCTAGATAACTGGTTCAACAACGATTGTTAGATGACGATGTCATAATCTAAACCAATCAAGACATGTCATATCGTGTTGAGTTTTTACAGGCAAATCCCAAAATTTAGTTTTAAAATATTTTAGATTCTCTTTCAATATTTATTTTAAATAAATAACTGACTACATATCTACTAAAATATACATAATATTATAAATAAACTTATCCATGTAAGTTCTTTCATTTTATCAAAATATATCTACACTACAGTGCATGAATACAAACAAATGCTATATAACTGAATAATAAACTAGTCATATATAATTGTACAAAAATTAAAATAAAAAATATCTATAAACTTAGATATGATTCTAAACTACTAACCATTAACCTACTTCCCCTTCCTAGATTTTAAAAATCAAAAGCAAAATTACGGTGAGCTACAATAGCAAAGCAGGCCACACAAACAGATCTAAAAGTTTAAAAAAAATTATTAAATATTTGCTAAATATTTAAAATTAATTAAAAACACAACAGAATTAATTAAATACAACATAATAAAACATTGTATTGAGAAATGTTATAAGAGCACAATAATTATTCAATTATTTAAGTAATTGAGTAAATAAATAAATTGAAATTTATATTATAGAATAGTTCATATCAATTTAATTTTTCTTTTCCCGAACCCAAATAAAATCTCAAAGTTTTGTGACCATTTATGACTTCCTTTGTGCTTCTAACATCAGAATTTGTATGTAAGCACCAAAATATGGCCTATAGCCATCAGAATAACATTTCCTGACACAAACATAATCTCAAAGAATACCCCCTTATATATCCCAATAAATATAATATAATTACATATGCATGTATTTCATCACATTATAGTAGATAAAGTGTAATTTAACATGTATTAGAAATTCTTACTAAGCAAAATTTCATAATTTCAAAATATAATCAAATTATCAATAATTGTGTAAAATATTATTTTAAGATATTAATTGTATTACAAAGCTATTTTTAGTGTCATCATCATTTATATTAGATAAAAAAACTACAGTTTTTCAAAACATGGTAAAATTTTTCCAAATAAATTTAGTTCATAATATCAGTCTCAATAACATGTAGATAGTCACACGGTGAAAGTTTTACTATTGTAAAGTTATTCGTATTTTCGGTAATAAAAATAGAAATTTAATCAGAAAATTTAGAAAAAAATCATATTTTCGAAAATTGAGATAGAAATAATATGACATATCTCGATTTAGAGAACTTTTCCAATGGCTCAAAATTGCTTGAACGGCTCAAAAATTCACTTTTTCCTCTCCAAACCTCTCTTCTCTCTTGCTCGGCTGGCTTCTTGATTGAATGGAATGAAACAATGTCTTTAATTTTAATTTAAAGTGTTCTTAGTGGTCTAATGCTACGGTGCTACAATCCGAGCGTTGTGGCGCTAGTTCAAAACTAAAAAGCCCGAATCAGGAGTTCTTCAGTTTCACTATTTTGCATTTGGTACTGTAGCAACACTAAGCTGTTCAAATAGTAACATTTCTTAGATTTTGCCAAAATTTACACCAAACACTTATGACTCATTTTAGACTATACACAATCATTTTCAAGCATTAAAATACTCTTAAAGACATGAAAATGAATCCAAAACTCAAAAAGTTCAAATTTTACCTTTTTTTCAAATTAGGTTGGAACATGTAGAACCACATGCTGAACCTGGAGGTGTCATAGACGGTGGTTTGATGACAATGTCAAGATGGTTGAACTCTCTCTAATTTGAAACAAGAGTCAAAGATCTTTACCACCCCTCCTAATGAGGAGAGCATATTTATAGATTTTGAAAGTTGCATTTTATGTAAGTATTACTCAAAAAATAAAATACTCCATCTGAAGGCACTTATTAATCCCCTCGATCATAAATTGTTGTTATTTCGACATTTAAGTACCTTAATGATATCAAAATTAAGTTTCCTCGGGTATGTTGGATTTTTCTCATAGAAATGCTATATTTGGCTATATGAAATATTTGAAGATCACATGATCATCCAATTAATGCCCTAAATTTTGTAATTATGCTTTGAATGTTTGATTTGAGCTTATTTAGACTCAAATCAGACAATTTTTTATGTCAATTTGTTTGTCTCAATTGAGACAGCTCACAATAATTTTGTTGAAATCAAAGTTTGGATGATTGGTAATATAATTTTAAAAGTTTCTCATCTGAAATGTTTCCTTGAATCTTTTTTTGCCTTTATTTTATTTTATTTTATTTTTTGAATATTCTCTTGAGACTTGTGCTTGAACAAAGAGTTTTTTATAGCATATCAATAATTAAATTATTAAAATTGTAATTAAATTCTAAAAATAACAATCATTAAATAATTAAATAATACAACAAAATTACTGGATAAATTATTTAGTTATGTTGTAGTTATGAATGTCTAATAAATTAGTTATATTTGCTTATTATGTAGTTTTATTTTAGTAAAAATAAAATCGAAATATTCGGAGTTAATATTTTAAATTTTTTTTTAATTTGGCCCTTATAATCCAAAGTAAAAATAAAATAATATTTATTGTATATAATTTTAATAAAATATACATCGTAATTAGCCATACGGCACGATGTACACATTGATAAAGTAAAGGAATATATGAGATAAAAAAGGAAAGAAGAAATGTGGAAAAAGGTTCCTTTGGATGGGGATGGCGCAATGTATACGCGGTTGCCAGCAAGGGGAAGGGGATTTGTAGGTATTTTTGTTAGGTAAATATTTATTTTTTTATTTTTTATGATTATGTCTTTGTGAGGCCCACTGGCATTGATTTGAATTATTTAATATTATCAAATTATGTAACTTAAAATTTTTTTGGGACAGTTTTTTTAATATAAAAATTTTTAGTTTAAAAAATTTTGTACTAAAACGTTGCTGTTTTGGAAAGCAATAAAAAAGATGTCCCAAACGAAGCTTTAGATTTGGTTTGGGACGAATTTCTTTAAGTAAATTTTTAATAAAAATTAAAATTTGATACTAAAAAGCTGTTTTAAGAAGCAGTAAGAAAGTTCTCGAAACGAATCCTTAGTTGCGGGTGTCGGTGGTAAGTTGCAGGACGACATGTAGTGGCTAACTGCTATGGTGCCAGGTGGTAGCAAAGGGAAACGATAGTGGAGGCGACCGAAAACCTGTGGCAAGTGGTGGGTAGTGACCAGTGGTGATCGCGTCAACGATAATGACAAAGAATTTATATCATATTTAAAAATATCAAATTGAAATAAAAGATGAATTTTAAATATTTCAAAACTCCTATATTTTGACTAATATTTTCAAAACTCTCTAATTTGAAATAATTCACACCCCCTTTATTTCAAATCAAACAGCCTCAAGATTTTTTTTTTTTAATTATCATGGTATGATGATTAAACGATAAAGTTCTCCATTTTCAGCCATTCAATAAACTCTATTTATTTAATTGAAAGGCACTCCTTTGGATTATAGCTGACTTATGAGCGCTTCGACCAAATTTATTTTGGCTTGTTTTGATTGAGTAATGAGAGGCATTTATATGAATTTCATCATGCCGTTCAGAGCCAAATGATTGAGCAATCAATCTCTGTTCCTATTGATCTTAATGATGTTTTTTTTTTTTTTTCCCTATGGTTTGTCTAACTTTATTAAGATAAAAAATGAAACTTTCATTAGGAAGGGTAAAATTTAAAAAAGACCCTCACTAAAAGGTTGGGAGTAGGCAAAGAATAAAGCATCATTTATTCAATACAGTAGCAGCGCTCACGTAGGGTATGATGAACTATCGAAAAAGACAGCAATGAATTTTGAGTTGCATAAGACAAATCAAATTGAATAATATTCTTTATCGTTTAATGCCTGAAAATGTCAACTAAAAGCTATGCCCAAAAATTGAATGCTAATATTAGGGGTGTCAAAAATTGGGTTTTGGGTTGAATTCGGAACTGACACGGGATCAAACATGTCGACCTAGCCTAACATGATTATGTAAACGGGTTGGAATTTCAGACTCGGACCGGACCCGTTGGGTTACCGGATTGACCTGACCCGACACGGCTGGACGGCGACGTCGGGGCTCGCGTCGACGGCGGGATGGCCGGGCAATTGATGCAACGCGTGGGTGGGTGCGTCAGCCTCATACTTGACTCACGGGCGGACGCGGGAAGCCTGTTACGCGACGCACAGGCAGACACCGAGTTAATCCACCTAGCACGGTCAGCTCATTTCAAATGGGTTTCTGGGTCAACTCGAATCTAACCCATTATTTCAAATGTGTCAAATCCGGGAACACAAACTCGACCCATTTGCGAAACGGGTTGACCCTAATTCAAATTTTTTTGGTCGGATTCGAGTCAGGTTTTCGGGTCATGTCAAATATTGACACCCCGAGCCAATATAAGAACTATAATCTAAATACAATCTACCTAGGCAGTCAATAACAAGGTGAAATAAGAATGTGCAGTGAAAATGAACTAGCATTATTATGTAAATATTTGATAGACCAGAAAATCCGACCCAAAAATTTAGGGTTCGGGTCAACCAGAACCCGAATCGGGTCGTGTCCGGGTTAGAGATTTCAACCCATTTGTAAAACCGGGTCGGGTTCGAGTCGACCCGGAAACCTGAAATCAACCCGGTTTGATCCGTTTTTAATTAATTTAGGAGTGTTTTAATGGATTTTATGAAATAAGTAAATGATATTTCAAAAAATTATAAACGTTGTTGTCCAAATTAAATTAATCTTGATTTATTTTAAATTAATTGAAGAAAATCTTATCTTAATTTGATTTAAATTTAAATAAATTGAATTAAATAAAAAATAATTATAAAATATATCCGAATCAGGTCGGGTTCGGAAAACCAAACTGACCCGTTTCAAAAACGGGTCGGGTTTGGGTCATGTTAAATAGTGTAGGATCAATTTCGGGTTGGACCCGAACCCAACTCGTGACCCGATTTTGACAGCCCTAGATTGAGGAAACCTCAAGAAAGCATAAACGCCACAATGCATATAAACATCACATATAAACTTCCAAGCTCAAGCTAACTAAAGCTTAATAGCAACTTTTGATAGTAAGACCATCCCATCAATGAAACCATTATGTGCATAATGATAAATGAAATATGTATAATATCAATCAACCAAATAGCATAGAGGCTCCCATTATTGACATCTTGTCCATAAAAGAGTGAAACTAAATGAAATGAAAAAAAAATGCAAATATGATTAGAGAATAACATAGCCCATAAGAAGAAAAGGCTCATAATAAGGCAATAAAAAGAAATGACATCTAATCCTAGAGAAAACAATGAAAACTGATTCATAGTAGTACATAAAGATTAAAAGAAACACTCAAAAAAAAATTCTTTTATCACCATTCAACTCTCTATGATCTTCTTAATTTTATTAGACTATGAGTTTTTTTAATATCCAAAATCATAATTTATAAGCTGCTAAAGATCTCATTTTGGCCACAATGGCCATAGAAATTGTATGGTCATTAGTAAAAATATAGTCATTTCCATCATGCGTAATATACCTCAAATAGGCTCTTGGCCAATACTAGATTCTTCATCACTTTAGTCAGCGAATAATTAGGTCCGATCACTGGATCTAAATTTTCGTCAGGATTCCGTAAGCTTTTAGTGCACTTACTATGCTTTTGATGTATTTTTAAAAAAGAATAGCTAATACACAATTATAATTGCATTTTAGCTGTTTTTTTGTTGAGTATTTGCAAACATATAGCAAAAGCGTAACAAATATCTTACTCATTGAGTATTTGCTGCCATTTTACTGCACTTTTCAAATACTCGATCAGTAAAAGGGCAGCAAAAGAGCATCTAATATGCAGTTAAAATTGTGTATTAACTGCTCTTTTTCAAAAATACATCAAAAGCACAGTAAAAGCGCACTAAAAGCACACGGAATCCAGACTAAAATTTAGGTCCAGTGACCGGACCTAATAATTGGTCCACTTAGTCATACTCTCCTCCCTCTTACAAGTACAAAAATCCATTGAAACTCCACTAAAAGTTCCAACTAACAAATAAATATCCTAAGGCTGCTCTTCGTCATTATTTTTAACCATTCAACTGCCCTTAAACCCATTATTTAGAGGGTTGAATTGAAAGTATTCATAATAAGATTTTGTTTGGGACAGTTTTAGACCACTGCTTTTTCCTTGCTTACAAGAGATTTTTGTCATAAAAAATAGCTTTATAAAGTAGCAAGAAGCCGTCCCAACGAAGCCTAAGAATGATCTCTCGAGTCCGAGGAAATATGTAAAAGCCATTTTATTCTAAACTAAAATAGCAAGACAATGAAAGTAAAAAATAATTTACTAAATTCTTTAGTTGCACATGAAAAAGTAGAAATTATTAGGTTAGCATATAATACGTTAGAATTGCATATAACTTTTTAAGCGACAAAGATACTCCATGAGATTAATATGAACAAATATATATATATATATATATATATATATATATATATATATATATATATATATATATATATATATATATATATATATATATATATATATATATATATATATATATATATATATATATATATATATATATATATATTTCAATAATGTAGTTAAAATTAGAGCAAATATATATGATTAAGAACTCATAAAATTGAATTCATGATAATAACAAAGTATTGTGGTATAGATTTTTTAAGCAAAGTGCCTAGAAGATATACAAATAATTTCAATAAAATAATTATAGATTGAGAAAAATTAAAGGTCAAGATGGATGATAAGGACCAATATATTATAATTGTGACAAAAAAGGGAAAGTAGTCAGAAATTAATGTAAAATACAAAGCTAAATAGGACACCATTTTCATTATTCAACACACAAAATTTGTGCCAAAATGCAAATATATTGGAAGTAGTGTAAAACTGAGCGACAACTTCCTCTTGTAAGCTTCCCTTCGGACAAACTTGAGGGACAATTGTTAGGTCAGATGACCTGACGTAGCTCTACGTTCGGACGTCAATAACATATCGTCATGTGGTCTTACTCAATACCGCGCGGCCCGACGACTTGACCCGGGATTGTTATGTTCGCGTATTGCTCTACGTATTGCTCGATATTGCTAGGTATTGCTTGACAATAATGAAAAATATGCTTTGTGATGACCAATATCAAGCAGTTCCGCGAAATACCGAGCAATACCAAACTCGGTATTTCTCGGTATTGCTCGGTATTGTTCGGTATTGCTCGGTATTGGTTTTCACATAATAATATTTCTCGTTATTGATGAGCAAAATCGACTAATACCGAACAATAACTAGCAACACGCGAACATAGCAATCCCGTCTCCTTTCCGGGTCGGGGTTGTCGGACCGCGCGGTAAATAGTGAGAACACGTGGTATTATTTTACTGGCATCCGAACGTAGAGCTACGTCAGGTGATCGGATCAATAAAAGGGCCTGACCTCTTATTCTTATATAAATAATTATGATAACTATTAAACTTATTTTAAAATTAACATTATAAATATTTTTTTATACAATTTTTATCATAACATTTTTTATTTTTTTAATAAATATATTTCCTTTTTTTAATTCAGATATTTTATTCTCAATTGAATATTTTAAATTCAATATTTTCCGTACATAAATGTGAAAGCTGTTTTAATTTTATTTTGTTTTCGTGTTGCCAGCGTGCAGAACAGGCTTGATAAATATACGGTATAGTTTGATAATTAATGGTGATGATGTTGATAATTTACTTTTTTTAGTCGTTAAAAATATTTATGATGTAATTTGCAGTCTTAATGGACCAAGCCAGCTCTATTTAAAAAAAAAAAAAAAACAGATTAGCATTGGCATAAATATAAAAAGGGAAATTTACATACATATCACTTTATAACATCCTATTTATATATCTAACACCGGAAATTTTAATATTACATGCATACCACCCTATATTATTTTAATATCAAATATACCACTTATATTTCTTTCCTACCGCTCATATATTTCATTTTTACCACTCATATTTGATATGAAAATGAACTATGGGTGGTATGTATGTAATATTAAAATTTTAGATGTTAAATGTATAAATAGAATAATATTAGATGGTATGTATGTAAATCTCCCATATAAAAAATACTTTTTAAGATATAATGATGAAAATGATCCTATGACTCTTTATAAGATCAAAATGATCATGGACTATTTAAAAGTCTCTATTTGGCTCATTGATTTATTAAATAGGGACTTAAGCCTTTGTTTGTGATAGGTTTCTTATTGCTTACTAAAGCAATTTTTTATTACACAAGTTTCTAATAAAAAAAATTAACTAAAAACTGCATTAAGAAGCGATAAGAGAATTGTTTCAAACGAAGCCTAAATTAATCATTTTATTATTTAGGCTTCATTTGGGATAGCTTTCTTATTGCTTCTTAAAGCAGCTTTCTAGTACAAAATTAAAAATTTTATACTAATTAAAAAGCTACTTTAAGAAACATTAAGAAAGTAGTCTTAAAGGGAGCTTTATCCCTATTTAAAAGTTAAGAAACTAAGGCTTCGTTTGGGACGACTTTTTTTTTTTTGTTCTTAAAGCGGATTTCGGTACAAAAATAATAATTTTTTTTAACGAAAAAACCGCTTTAAAAAGCAGTCCTAAGTGAAGCCTAAGGCTTCGTTTGTGAGAACTTTTTTTGTTGTTTTTTAGTACAAAAGTTTTTAGTTGAAAAAGTTCAGTACTAAAAAAATGTTTTAGAAAGCAGTAAGAAAACTCTCTTAAATAAAGTCTAAATTTAATATTCTTATATAGGTGGGAATTATTTTAATTCGATGAAAAAAGTTAAGAGACCAATTTGGTCATTTTCTTTTTTAATGATTTTGTCAACATTTTTAAAGTTTTTGACATTAATTTTTATGATTTTTGTAATAGTTAAACTTGCAAGCTTATGTAAGTAAATTTGTAATTTGCATAATATAAAGAAATTCATAGAAGATAGATTGTAGAAGTTTTGTGATCACTTATAATGTTTATTTTCATATGAGTTTATTGTGATTTCAAAGTTACTTCCAATTTTAACATTTTCTTCTATTTATTTTGTACATTGACCTGTTTGACAAGGACAAAGCTTAATTTGGCTTATTTTGCAAATATGATATTATATTTTTAATGCGTCAATATGACACTTCTTTTATTTTTTCTCATTTTAATCAAAAGAAATTATTGTTGTGAAAATTCTCATTTTTTATATCGATCTATTTGCAAAGAAATAGATTTTTCATTATGATAATTTAAAAAAGAAATAATTTATTTTAAAATGAGTGCAATGTTCTTTCTCTTAAAAAATATTTATTTTTTTGACAATTTTTTTATAGAACTCTAGTATTTCATATCATTTAGCAGGTCCACATCCTTAATTTTGATATTCATTCTATTTTTTGCATATATGTTTTCATAATTTTTTATCTCCTAAATTGTTATATGTTGTGTCATAGCTATTATATCTCTCTATTGTGTTTGATTTAAAAAAAACATATAACTTATCAGATTATATATGTTATGATTGTTTAAATTACTTATATATGTTAAGTTTTCAAGTGGCTTGCTTTATTGCATATCCTCATCTTTTATGGAGATTTAGTAGAGTATAGTTTTTTTTTTTTTTGTTATAAAAAAATTATAACATCTTAAGCAATCTAGAAAAGCACTTGCATAATAAGTTCATCATGGCTTGCAAGGTCTGAATTGAGAACTTTTATTACATTCAGTGAACGTACGCTCCTCTACGTTCGGTTTAGGCAAAAAAGCGCCTGGTACAACTCGGTACTCGGTACAGGCGTTTTTTTTTTTGCCTAAACCGAACGTAGAGGAGCGTACGTTCACTGGATAAAATAAAAGTTCCTGAATTGAGGTGTAAGAGGGGCTATAATGATATAATTTCATAGCTTATGTGGGAAGTTAGATCTTACATGTCATTCTATGAAGTTTATCCCAGTTCATTAGAAAATATATAATTTTTTCATTATCTCAAGACTTCAAAAATATTTTCTCATCTCTTATGGCAAGCAATTGTCTATTCAAGCAACTTAAATGAGTCATTTCTCTTAAGCTTGTTGTAAGTGGAGATTGATCATCTGCAATATTGATCAAATAATTCATCTTGTCTTTGAGTTGTGCCTAATTCACTCCCATGTTAGAAAATATAAGGAATTAATGTCCTATAAAATAAAAATTATTGTTAATGATTTAAATATTATTCGAAAACTCATATTTTCAACGAATAAAATATTATTCACCTTTCAGCCTAATTATATTATGAGAGTATTCAACGTTTGGAATCATGTTTCACTTTTATTGTCTACTCTTATATCCTATTTGAAGTTGTTAATCAATCATGACATTCAAGGTATGAAATGAAGATAACTACTCATCAATTGGGTGGAGGAGATCAATAGTGCATGGATCCTTGGGTTTATGCCTATTTTTTGGTGGATATATCTACAAATTCTCTAATTAAACACTTATTATTATTTTTTCTTTCTTTTTCCATAATATAAATTATATTTGCTTAACTCTTATGTACAATGGCATAGGATTAACTAACCTCTCCTTTCATCTTGATTCTTTTTAATGTTCATACAATGGAAATCAGTTAGTACCTATGTTCTTTACCACATCTTGTACCTCCCTCTCTTTCTTTTTCTCATTCTAGAATTCATCTCCAACCTCAACTGACTACATAGTTGATTCAATAATAGGTACAACCTTGCTCTTCTCCATCTTTTACTTTTTTCTATGTACAAAACTATGAATACGATTGGTCAGAGCATCCAATTTTCACTCCAATTTTTTTTTATTATTCTGCAAGCTTATTAATCATTCCTTAACTTTTGTACAAGATAAAAAAAACTGCTTCAATCCTTCATAGGAGGGCATAAACCAACTTATAACGATTATGCTTCTACTATCTCTTATAAACTTTCTCCTAAAAATGGGGGTACTCGTTTTCTTCTTTATAATTTTAGTTAGGATAAGTTAAGTTTGATTATGTATAATAGATTTATTGAAGACTTGCTTCTATGAATCGACATATAAGGATCAGCAACAATTTGAGGAAAAAGTTAAAGGTTAAAGGTCCACCATATAAATGAAAGTATTTTGTTTAGTTTGAATGGTTCAAACTTATATTTTGATTCATTAGCAATGGAAACAACTTTTTGTCCATGATTATCTTATTGCTCTTCCAACTCAACATCTTTAGTCCTTTTTCCCATAAAAATTCAAAACATCTTCCCCATGCTCTAAGATAGCTTTGTAAATAGAATGCTAGAATCCTATGATATATTTAATCTCTATGTACTAGGCTAGAGAATTATTCTTCAATGTAGCGGTCTTATAGCACGCCATTTTCTTTATCTACTCGTCTCATGCCCTTCTCTTAGAGTATCATACCCCTTGGGTATCTAAAAAAGGCATTATCATCTTCAACAAAGCCAAACATGCATCTCAATAAAAATTACATTATGTTTGCTATGATTTAGGAAAACACCATTTAAAAAGTAATATAAACCCAATTTCCACACATCTTCACTCTTAGTACTCTTCATAAATTCCTTATCCACGAAATGTAGTCTTAAAAATTTTATCTCCATTCAAATAGTTATCTATTAACCTACTCCTTATGCTCATCCTTATGAATTTCTCCTTAGATAAAAACTCTCCAAACCCAACCTAATGATCAATGCAATTCCAACAACTCCAAGTATTGTGCTCTCATCTCCAATGTTGAACACAATAGAGTAGTATTCATTCTTCTCATCCTCAACCATCCTTACTAGTTGTTGATAAACTAGGGTTCCAAAGAATTCCAGCTTATGGGCTTTAAAAAATTGGCTAAATGAGGACTCCCTAGACCTTACAATGAGGTCATATAACAACCCACAGTTCTTAAATAGATTTATTTGAAAAAAAAAATCTAAAATTTTTAATTGTGGCACTGCGGCATTGTGATTTGAAATAGATTATGGGGTGTGATAGGGCGTCACACCCCTAACTCTGCTTACGACCCTAGTAATATAATGCATCTATACAAGTATTATTAAAGTTGACTTCTTCATAAATTAAAAAATTAATAATAATAATAAAATAAATGAGTCAATTGGTCAAAACAAAACGATTGATTGAACCATATTTAAACACTATTTGAACTATACTCAAATAATGTTTGAATCTTTCACGAACCTTATTTAAATATTACTTTTACCTTATCTCAACCATAATTGAATAATATTTGAAATATGCTTGAGCTTTATTCAAATAATTTTTAAATATTTTAGAACTTTATTCGAAAAAAATCAGTGTAATGTTCAATCCATATTCGAATCTTGCTTGATCATTATTTGAATCATCTTTAAACAATGTTCAAGCATATTTATGTAGCTCTTAAGTGATTATTTTGAATTATATTTTATAATACTATGGGTAATTTGGTATGAAATAAATTCTTAGGCATATTTATCTAAGAAAATAAATATTGAGCATATTTAGCCAAGTTTGGGTATTACATGGCTTATAAAGTCAAATTTTTATTCAATATTAATGCTAATAATAATGCCTTGATGAGTCTACATCTGATTTTGACTAGTAGAGAACATGATGCTTTTGAGGAGAGGAAAATATGAGTAAGCAACGAGGGAGGACTATAATAATATAGAACTAGAAAATGTTGCATCTGTAATAAGCATCCCAAGAGTTAGTTCTAACTTAGCACTTACTATTAAGCGGTTGAATTTGCCCAAGAGACTCATGAATACTCCCATTAATCAAGAATATTTTTCAAAACTTGTGATAGAATTAGGGTTGCAAACGAGTCGAGTTGAGCTCGAGTTAGAGGGGTGTTCGAGTCGACCTCGAATGTCAAATATCGAGCTTGAGCTCGAGCTTGACTTGTCGAGCTCCGTCCCGAGCAGCATGCAACCTCTGTCATCACAACTCACAAGCTCTGTCGATGCGTCCACGGTCATCCCAAGCTCCGTCATCGAGCATTATTGTCCTGAGCTTTGTCTACGCGTCCATTGTCCACCTGAGCCCCGTTGTCGTGTCCGTCGTCGTTCCGAGTTCCATTACTTTTGTGAGCGGCTCAACGAGCTCACGAGTTGAGCGGAGTTTTGTTCGAGCTCGAGCTCACGAGTTGAGCGGAGTTTAGTTCGAGCTCAAGCTCGATAAGCAATCGAGCTCGAAATCATGTTCGAGCTCGATAAGCTTGACTCGTCGAGCCTGTTAATGAATCGAGTTTGAGCCGGCTCGTTAGTTGGCTTGACTGGGTTACACCCTTAAATAGAAAAGAAATATCAATCAAAATTAAAATACATGAACATTTCTTTGGTTTTTCCTTTGAAATTTTAAAATAAATTTTTTATTTTTAATAGATTTTATTTTTGAAGATTTATATATTAATATTATTTAACTTCAATTAATATTATCTATTTAGAAGCAACCAATAGAGCCTTAAAATATTTGCTCTACATGTTCTCTCCTACCTCACTTGGGTTTACAATCATATAATATTGGCTATAGCTCATCCACCTTTAGTTAGAACATATCATCATTTTTATTTTATTATTTTTTATTTTACACTAAAATAAGTTTTAAGAAAAGTACTCAAAACGTACAATCAATATAAAAATTTTATTTTGAGATAAAGAAATTCTAATTTTAATAGATTTTTTATACATTATATTTATTTAAAACAAATTTAATAATTTTGAGATAAGTTATATTTACTTGTTTTTTTATTTTACTTGCCATCAAATATTGAAAAAGAAAATTGCAAAAACATTTACTTAAAAATTTTTCTTATCATATTTTGTAAAACAATTATCCGATTTTGTAAATTTTTTATTTTCAAAAATTGCAATCAATACAGTCAATAAAAAAAAATTTAAATATTTTGTAAAAATCTGCAATCGGCTACATATGAGGAAGCATCTTTCCTGGAACTTTTATTCTATCCAGTGAACGTACGCAGAGGAATGTTCGGTTTTAGGCAAAAAAGCGTCTATACCGAGTTTTTTCAAAAAACTCGGTACAGGCGCGAAAAACTCGGTACAAACACTTTTTTTCCTAAAACCGAACCTTCCTCTGCGTACGTCCACTATAGAATAAAAGTTCTCTTTCCTGGCATCTAGAAAGGCCAGTTTAATAATATTAAAATATTATAAATATATCATTAAAAACTTTATTATGTAATTAAGCATAAATAAAAGATTTAAAAGTAGTTAAAATTGTCTTACTATAGTAATTTTTTTTTTTAAAAAAAAACTATTTTATAATCTAAAAGAAATTATTAAAATTTAAGGAATTTTAACAAATGTATCAGTCAATATAAAAATTAATAATAACATATCAACTTATTTTTATTATAAAATTTCAATAAAATTCCTTATTTTATTCAAAGATAAAATTATATCATCTAATATTTTATTTATCTTATATCGTAGATTAATAGAATTGAAAATTGTTAAGTCAACTATATATTCTAAATAAATTTTCATATTTATTGATATATCATCTAATTATTTATAGTATATCACCCGTTTGAATAAATATTTTTACTTATTTTCAATGCTAACATCTAATTATTATTATATATAAGTAAAAATAATAATAGAATGGAATGGTTTATTTATAATTATAAGTAATTAGATGTCATATTCATAAACATGAATTTTAGTTGTGGTTTGTTAGTTAAAGTTTCTTAAATTTTAATAAATTTTTTTAGATTTTTAAAATAGTTTAACTAAAAAAATATTTTACTGCAGCAATTTGCTCGTTAAACTGGTGACTTTGCCAACTTTTTTTTTCGATACTTAATTACATAATTAAGTTTTTAATAATGCCTACTTTAAAAACTTGTCCAAAATCTATTAAAATATTGTATTTTACATAATTTAAATAAAATTCCAATATAGATATTTGTATTTGTGTTTGCGGCCATTTGGAGCATCAGACAATCTCCAGTTGAACTGCATGCTATTGTATGCCGTTCGCCATTCGTTGCATTCGAACTTTAAATCTCATGCCAAAATTTGGTAGGTGAATAATCCGGCACCGGAGTCGGACTGTTCACCTACGTCAAAAAATTTAGTTGCTGAATTTGCTGAAGACAAGCATGAAAGAGGAGAAAAGAGCACGAAAGATGAGAGAGATTGTTACCATCACAGGAAGCATATAAAAAAAGAAAGAAATGCAATTTGATTGGAGATGAATTACGAGATTTTTGAACTTTTACTGTATTTTAGAGTGGAAAATGAGTTTTTCAGTTGGAGATGCCCTCAATAATATGTTTTTGGCATATGCTGTGAACTAAAATTAATTGTCTAATGTTGCTTGACTATTAACAACCATATTCAATTAAAATCCAATTTTACAAAACCAACTTGCATTAAATTATTGAAAATGCTTATGTTCTAAGTAATTTGCAGTATAAAATAAAATATGAATTATTGCAAATTCAGACAAAATCTTCTTTTGGCTTCAAATAATGAAACACATTAGTGCATGATTTTATTAAGAGAAATCATCATTAACTTCTGTTTAATAGCTCAGTATCAAAATTAGATGGACATCACATCTAGTGGCGGAGACAAAAACTTCTTATAGAGGGAGCCCAAAAGCCGGTAGAAAAAAATTTAGGGCGTTGCACGAGAGTAGGAAACCTTTTTAGGAAATAGAATTACGCCGTGCGCTTGTATCTAAGCAGATATTTGTACTAAAACGCTGCTATAGAAAACAGTAAAAAAATTATCATAAATAAAACCTATATGATATATAAATGAAAAGCTAATTTTTATATGCTTAGTGGATTGGCTTTTATAATTTTATTGTTTTTTTCATAAACAAACAAATATGATGAAACAATAAAGAAAATAAGCAAAGGATATGAGATTCCCTACAAAAGCTATATGAAAAATGAATCACTTTTCAACTAGGTGGAGAAGCCTTTATGTTTATCTTTCTCTTCATGAAAATCTTTCATTCATCTTGTTCTAGGCGAGGGCACCACCTCTAGTTGTTTTTATCTTGAACACCAACAAAAATATAGAAAAATCAGTACAACAAAAATAAGATAGGAGTAAAAATCATCCGTCTGAGTAGTGAGATCCTAGTTTAGGAAAAATTATTACGTCCGGACAAAATACTGAGTATGTCAAGTGTACCGAGCGCGTTACCGAGTGCGGTATCGAGCACGGTACCGAGCGCTCAAGTGACGTGGCACTTTGTTATTGGTCTTTGGACGCGTTCGGTGTCCGGACACAATAATTACTCCTAATTTAGGAGGTGACTAGGCATGGACATAACGTTGAATTCAATTTACAGAACAAAGCAAAGATAAGTGACAGAGAATAACTTAAGGTAAAATGTAAGAGTAATTCTCTAAGTAATGATTTGATTACAGTAGACATGTATTTATATCAATAAAGCAGCTATAGTTCAGTTAGAGTAATTGATACGGCATCACAAAATTAGCTTGATCGGGCACGAATCTCGAGGCGAAAGCTAGTTGGAAACTTCAAAAATTAATTCCGAGAGAACCCCAACTCTGATTTCAGCATGCTTATAGTTGAACTGAGCGTCTCGGAAATACGAACTCAACGACACCAAATTCGACCCAATCCGAGTCCAAATGGGTCCAAATCGTGGATCTGAAGCACTGTTGGAAGGTTCAAACCACTATTTGAGTTACCAAACGGACTCCAATTTTGACGAGCTTATACTAAAATCGAAGGGCTCGACGAGACGAATCCAACGAGTCCAAGATCACAGAATTCTGACATAACTAAGGCCTTCAAATGTCCAATGAACGGTGCATGATCGTAGGATTCAATATCGGCCGTCCATTGGTCCACTCCCTATTCGCCCCTGATCTCATGCCTATTTACGGGTCATGCCACTCCAGAAAATCTATAAATAGAGCCTTCATTTCTCATAAGAGGGGACCCCAAGCAAGAGAGAGAAGAAGAGAAGAGAAGGAAGGAGCTCCTCCTCGACAGCCGCCTGACCACCACAGGAACCTCGCCAGACCACCGCAGGAACCTCGCCGGACCACCGCCGGATCATCGCAGGAACCTCGCCGGACCACCGCAGAACCTCGCCGGACAACCACCTTAAGGCCCGACGTTCAGCCCCTATGTCCTGCTGAAGACCCGACGTCCTGCTTAAGGCCCGACGTTCAGTCCCTACGTCCTACTGAAGACCCGACGTCCTACTTAAGGCCCGACGTTCAGTCCGTACATCCTGCTGAAGACCCGACGTCCTGCTTAAGGCCCGACGTTCAGTCCCTACGTCCTGCTGAAGACCCGACGTCCTGCTTAAAGCCCAACATTCAGACCCCGGTCTCCTGCCTACTATGGTCTTCCCGACCTCCGTCGCCTACTATGGTCCTTTCGACTTCCATCAACATTCAAAGGTCTTTCAGTCCCCGTCTCCTACCGACTAAGGTCTCCGGCCGACTACGGTCTCCGGCCGACTACGGTCTCCTTCCGACTACGGTCTCCGGCCGACTAAGGTCTCATGCCGACTACGGTCTCCGGCCGACTACGGTCTCCGGCCGACTATGATCTCCGGCCGACTACGGTCTCCGGCCGACTATGGTCTCCTGCCGACTACGGTCTCCTGCCGACTACGGTCTCCGGCCGACTACGGTCTCCTGCCGACTACGGTCTCCTGCCGACTACGGTCCTTCAGGCCAAACAAACCTGTATATGTAACTCTTACCATGTAATGCAATCTATATGATGTACATTTGCTACATCAATCCAAGGCCTTCTCCTAAGGAAGGGCCTCATTTGTAATCGACTACAAATACTAGTGGATTCATTCAAACTGGGCCAGGCCCCGTGGTTTTTCCCCCTTTTTCAGGGGTTTTCCACGTAAAAACTCTGATGTCACTTATGAATGCTACATCCTCTCACTTATCTGATTGTGTGCTGGATCTTCGTACAACGCTAAGACGTTAAACTATATATTTCTCTACCGCCGTGAATATTCCAGGACGCAACAGTTTGGCGCCGTCTGTGGGAACGTGCTTCCCGACTGGGGGGGCAACTTGTAATATCACAATCTGCTCCAGGATCGTCCAGGCCGATTTTGGATCGTCCTGGGACGATCAGTAGAAAATCAGTTCCAGAATTTGCCCAGTTTTGCTCCAGGTGATTTTCTGTAGGTATCGTCCAGGCCGATCGGGGATATCAGCCAGGCCGATTGACACTGTTCATAAGGATCGGCCTGATCATCGCCCTGGAGTATCGGCCAGGCGATGTTGGTTTGGTATGATCGTCCAGGACGATCGGGACGATCGGCCAGGCCAATATGTGTATGATTTAAGGGAAATCAGACGATTTGAAGAGAGAGAAAAATTAAAAAAATAAAAATATCTGATTTCAGCTCTGAGGAGAGAGAAAAAAAAGTTTTTGGAAAAGTTGATTTCGGGGAGACGCGGAGCCGTTTTCGATCGAAGTGACTGTTGAAGAATTTGCTGTGCACGAGGTAAGGCACATTCTACCTTTCTCAATTTTCAGTTCCGTCGCGGTTGGCGGTATTTTTCTGTCCGGATTTCGTTTTCGTTACGGTTTTTCGTCCGTATCTTTTGATTGGTTCAGTTTTTACCGCGTAAGTTTCTGTATATTGTTGACGTGTCGAGTGTGCACATTTTGGTTATTTTCTGAAGATTTTTGTCCGGGTATTTTTGATTCGGCGATGTTTTTCGTAGACTACAATTTTCTGTGAAAGTATAAATTATCTGTGCAGTAAAATAAAGGTTCTGAAATGTTAATATCTGTATTCTGTGCAAATTTGGTAAATTGTTATTTTCAGGAATTTTGTGTAAATTCTGTATACTGCCGTTGTGCTGCCCAATTTTTGGGAAATTTCTGAATTGTCCGTATTTCTTCTGAATTGAAATGCTATGTGTATAAGCTATAAAAAGGGAGTTATAAGGGGCCTGAATCCTATGAGATTCAGTTAGTGAAACGGGAAATCTGAAATGAGATCAAATCTGATATATGTTCTGTTCCGGATCCGATGAATTCTGTTCTGGTGCTATAAGCACATCTGTTTTGGTGCCACGAGCACAAAGGGAGACATAAGGGGCCTGGATCCTATGAGATTCAGTCAGTGTCTGGGAAGGGAGGCATAAGGGGCCGGAATCCGTAGAGATTCCGTCAGTGTCAGAGCATTTAGCTATATGTATCTGTTCTGTCTTCTGTATCTGTTCTGTTCTGTACGAAATTGTGATTATGATATGATATGATCCGTACGATTCTGATTTCTGATTCTGACTCCGTTGATTTATCCTATTCTGTGATCTGATCTGTACGATTCCGTTTCTGATTTGATATCTGTCCGTATAAGTTCTGATTTCCGATTCTGTTCCGTTTTCTGATCTGATTTCTGTCTGATGAGTTTGGTTTTGGTTTCTGAGAATTTAGATTGGTGGTTTGTTGCTTTGCTGAGCTGTTGAGCTCACCCTTGCTTTCTGGTGGTTTTCAGGTTCTGGGAAGGGCAAGGAAGTTCAGGACTAGAGTTCAGAGTCTGATCAGTATAGGTACTTTTGTACTTTTGATTTTTGTACAGTCTTGGCTTTCCTGTTCTGTCTTTCTTTCTGTTGAAAGCCATGTACTGTTCTGTAGATGATTATTTTGAGGAAATGAAAAGATAGATGTTTTGTTCCGCTGCATTTGATGTTTTTAGTAGCTCTGTTGTTCTGTGTGTGTCTGTTGAGTTAAGTATTTGGAAGATCAGTTCAGTAACCTAATCCAAAGCCAGATCCTGGATAAGCAAGGTAGCTCCGTCGTGATCCGGCTCAGGCGGGATCCGTCCCCGTCGGGTCGGGTCGTGACAAGCTTTTGTGGTATCAGAGCACTGGTTTTGGAAACTGGTTGAATTGTGAAACAGAGCTCTAGGAAGTGATCAGTGAGTCTGTCTGGGAGGTAGTTTTGGGTCGTTTGGCTTTTTATTGTGTTGTTTTTTTGTTGTTTTTGTGATAGTTTTCCGGATTTTCTGGATTTTTCTGTATGGATCAGCCAGACCCAGACATGACAGACGGTCAGAGTGACGATCAGGCAGCACCAGTGGGGAGTACAGCCCCAGTGGTTGGTGCTGACACACTTTCTCAGTTTGCGTCACTTGTTGCTCAGATGATGAGCGAGACCCAGAGCAGAGCTTCTACTGTGAGATCTGAGGACATTGATCGACACCTGCAGTTATTTTTGAGGTTGAAGCCTCCGAGATTTGAGGGCGCTGTTGAGCCCAGAGCAGCCGAGGAGTGGCTGAGGCGATTAGAGAAGACTTTTGACGGGATGCAGTGTCCTGCAGACAGGAAGGTTCCGTTAGCTGTTTTTCTGTTGAACGGAGAGGCTGAGCACTGGTGGGATGGCCAGCAGGCAGCCAAATTTTAGGGCAGATTGAACTCTTTGATCACTTGGGAAGAGTTCACTGAGGTGTTCAGAGACTGGTTTGTTCCCCCTTCTGCACGACAGCAGATGCAGGAGAGTTTTCTGAGGCTGGTTCAGGGGAGCAAGACGGTGATGCAGTACGAGGCTGAGTTTACTGCATTAGCCAGGTACGCTCCACAGCTGGTCAGCACTTCTGCTGAGAGGTGCTACAGATTTCTGAGAGGCTTACGAGACACTTTGAGGCAGCCTCTGATACCGTTCCGGATTACTGATTTCTCTGAGCTTGTGGAGCGAGCTCGTCTGATTGAGAACGACATGACGACTACTCAGCAGCGGTGGACTGCGAGTAGGAAGAGGTTCGGAGGAGAGACTTCTGGCAGTGGTTCCTCTGGGAAGAGGAGATTTGTTCCTGGTTCTGGATCTGGAGATTCCAGAAGTAGCGGAGGTTCGTCTGGTACTGCTACCAGTACGACTAGTTCTGGATCTGTCAGTACGGCACCTGTGTGCCAGAGTTGTGGACGGCGACACCATGGCCAGTGCTACAGAATAGCTGGTCTTTGTTTCAGATGTGGTCAGCCGGGACATAGGATTGCAGAATGTCCACAGATGGGATATGAGCAGCGATCTGAGGGCTTCGTCAGACCTGTTGGTTCAGCAGCAGGAAGACCGAGGACTGTTCCTCCACGCCCTGAGGGATTTGCTGGTAGAGGTGGTGGTTCTAGTTCTGCACCACGGAGACCACCTACGATTCAGAGGGAGCAGAGTAGTTCTGTTGCTTCAGCTCCTGTTCCAGTTCAGCCACGAGTTTACAGCTTGAGTCAGCAGGAGGCTCGTGATGCTCCGGATGTTGTGACAGGTACGGTTTACATTTCTGATCAGCCCTGTCGTGTTTTGTTTGACTCTGGAGCGAGTCATTCTTTTCTGTCCGAGCACTGTTTTGAGATTTTACATTTGGATTCGATGGTTTTACCGGTTTCTTTGTCTGTGATTTTACCGGCTGGGAATCCATTGATTGCTCGACAGTTTTGTTTGTGTGAGATCGAGATTTCTGGCAAGAAGTGGAAATCGAGTTTGATTCGATTGCCGATTTCTTCGTATGATGTGATTCTGGGTATGGATTGGCTGAGTCAGTATGAGGCTCAGATTGACTGTCTGAAGAAGCAAGTGAGTTTGCTTGTGGCTGGAGAGAGAATTGTATTTCAGGGATTACGAGGTGTTCTCTCCAGTCTGATTTCTGCGTTGGAAGTGAGCAGAATGTGGAAGAAGGGATGCCCAGTATTTTTGGCTTCAGTGCGGGATCTGAACCTGGAGGTTGGTTCTGTTTCTGAGATTCCAGTGGTACGGGAGTCTGCCGATGTTTTTCCTGAGGAGTTGGTTGGTTTATCTCCGGATAGAGATGTGGAGTTCTCTATCGATATTTTTCCGGGTACCGCTCCGATATCGAAAGCTCCGTACAGGATGGCACCGAAAGAACTTTCTGAGTTGAAAGTTCAGCTTCAGGAGTTGGTTGACAGAGGTTTTGTACGTCCTAGTGTTTCGCCCTGAGGAGCACCTGTTCTGTTTGTGAAGAAGAAGGACGGTACACTCCGTATGTGTATTGATTACAGAGATTTGAATAAGGTCACGATCAAGAACAAGTATCCTTTGCCTCGGATAGATGACTTGTTTGATCAGCTTTTCGGATCTTCGGTATTTTCGAAGATTGATTTGCGATCCGGATATTATCAGGTGAAGGTAAAGGAATCTGATGTGGTGAAGACTGCTTTAAGTACTCGGTACGGACACTACGAGTTTTTGGTTATGCCTTTCGGGGTAACCATTGCGCCTGCGATTTTCATGGATCTGATGAACCGAGTATTCAGGGAGTTTTTGGATCAGTTTGTGATTGTCTTTATCGATGATATTCTGGTATATTCTGCATCTGAGGATGATCATGCCAGACATTTGAGGATTGTGTTGGAGACTTTGAGGAGGAATCAGCTGTATGCCAAATTCTCCAAGTGTGAATTTTGGCTGAAGAGTATTTCTTTTCTGGGGCATGTGATTAGCGGAGAAGGCATTTCTGTAGATCCCCAGAAGATTCAGGCAGTTGCTGATTGGCCAAGGCCGACTACGGTATTTGAGGTACGTAGTTTCTTAGGTATGGCCGGATATTACAGGAAGTTTGTGAAATGATTTTCACAGATTTCGACTCCTCTAACGAGACTGACTCAGAAGTCAGTTCCTTTTGTTTGGACACCGGAGTGTGAAGCTAGTTTTCAGAGACTGAAGGATTGTTTGACTTCAGCTCCAGTGTTAGCACTTCCGTCAGGTACGGAGGGTTTTCAGGTGTTCAGTGATGCTTCACTGAAAGGACTGGGATGTGTCCTGATGCAGCATGGTCAGGTAATTGCTTATGCTTCGAGACAGTTGAAACCACATGAGAAGAATTACCCGACACATGATTTGGAGTTAGCTGCAGTTGTTTTTGCTTTGAAGATTTGGCGTCATTACCTGTATGGCGTCAGATGTGAGATTTTTACTGATCATAAGAGCCTGAAGTATATTTTTACTCAGAAGGATCTGAATTTGAGGCAGAGACGGTGGCTCGAGTTGATCAAGGACTATGACCTGACTATTCAGTATCAGCCTGGGAAGGCGAATGTGGTAGCAGATGCTTTGAGCAGGAAGTCTTCTGGATTCTCAGGTATTCAGCTTACCTGTGATGACTTTTTGATCCGTGATTTGGAGAGATTGCAGTTGGAAGTGGTTTCCTCCAGTGATTTGGAGTTGGCTCAGATGAGTATTCAGTCTTCTTTGGAAGCACGGATTCAAGAAGCCCAGAAGTCAGATTCTGATTATTCGAAGTTGATAGCTCAGATTGGATCTGGTAAGACTCCTGAACTTCGAATTTCTGATTCTGGTGCTATTTTCTGTAAGAACAGGTTGTGGGTACCTGTGTTTGGAGATCTGAGACGAGAGATTCTGTATGAATCTCATCATTCTGGCTACACTGTTCATCCAGGCAGTGGTAAGATGTACGCTGATATGAAGCTTTTGTTCTGGTGGCCTGGGATGAAGAAGGATGTGGCGGAGTTTGTGTCGAAATGCGAAGCCTGTCAATTGGTGAAGGCAGAGCATCAGCGACCAGGTGGATTGTTGCAGTCGTTGCCTATCCCTGAGTGGAAATAGGAAGAGGTAACAATGGATTTTGCGATGGGTTTTCCTCGATCACGACAAGGACATGATGCCATTTGGGTAGTTGTGGATCGATTGACGAAGTCAGCTCATTTTCTTCCGATCAGACAGACGGATTCAGTTGAGCGCTTGGCACAGATATATGTGAAGGAAATAGTCAGATTGCACGGTGTGCCTCGTGTGATCGTATCTGATCGAGATGGACGTTTTACTTCCAGACTTTGGAAAGGCATTCAGCAATGCTTGGGTACGAAATTACATTTCAGTACAGCCTTTCATCCTCAGACTGACGGACAGTCTGAGAGGACTATTCAGGTACTGGAAGATCTGTTGAGGCTTTGTGTTCTGGACTTTAGCGGAAGCTGGGAAGATCATATTCCGCTGATTGAATTTGCCTATAACAATAGTTTTCAGTCCAGTATCGGTATGGCACCGTACGAGGCTCTGTATGGCAGGAAGTGTCGTACTCCTTTGACTCTGACGGAGGTCGGAGATAGGCAGGCTTTGGGGGCCACTTTTGCTGATGAAACTGCTCAGAAGATCAATTTGATAAGAGAAAGATTAAAAGCCGCTCAGGATCGTCAGCAGAAGTATTACAATCAGAAGCACAGATTTGTTGAGTTTCAAGTTGGTGACTTTGTGTATGTCAAAGTCAGCCCGATGAAAGGTGTGAGCAGATTTGGTCAAGTGAGCAAGCTTAGTCCAAGGTATGTTGGACCATTTGAGATTTTGGAAAGAATTGGAAAAGCTGCTTACAAGTTATTGCTTTCTAATTCTATGCCGGATGTGCATAATGTGTTTCATGTATCCACTCTGAGGAAGTGGGTATCCGACTCTGGGAAGAAGTTGTCTACTGACGAGGTTGAGATTCAGGAGAATCTGGCATACAAGGAAGAGCCAGAGTTGATTTTGGCGTACGACGTCCGAAAGTTAAGAAATAAAGAGATTCCGATGGTTAAAGTCCAGTGGAAGCACCGGACTGCACGAGAAGCAACTTGGGAGAAGGAGTCTGATATGAGACGGTCGTACCCGTACTTGTTTTGACTGAGTTTGGATTGGATAATGTCGAGGACGACATTTTTCTGAGTTGGGGAGATTGTAATATCACAATCTGCTCCAGGATCGTCCAGGCCGATTTTGGATCGTCCTGGGACGATCAGTAGAAAATCAGTTCCAGAATTTGCCCAGTTTTGCTCCAGGTGATTTTCTGTAGGTATCGTCCAGGCCGATCGGGGATATCGGCCAGGCCGATTGACACTGTTCATAAGGATCGGCCTGATCATCGCCCTGGAGTATCGGCCAGGCGATGTTGGTTTGGTCTGATCGTCCAGGACGATCGGGACGATCGGCCAGGCCGATATGTGTATGATTTAAGGGAAATCAGACGATTTGAAGAGAGAGAAAAATTAAAAAAATAAAAATATCTGATTTCAGCTCTGAGGAGAGAGAAAAAGAAGCTTTTGGAAAAGTTGATTTCGGGGAGACGCGGAGCCGTTTTCGATCGAAGTGACTGTTGAAGAATTTGCTGTGCACGAGGTAAGGCACATTCTACCTTTCTCAATTTTCAGTTCCGTCGCGGTTGGCGGTATTTTTCTGTCCGGATTTCATTTTCGTTACGGTTTTTCGTCCGTATCTTTTGATTGGTTCAGTTTTTACCGCGTAAGTTTCTGTATATTGTTGACGTGCCGAGTGTGCACATTTTGGTTATTTTCTGAAGATTTTTGTCCGGGTATTTTTGATTCGGCGATGTTTTTCGTAGACTACAATTTTCTGTGAAAGTATAAATTATCTGTGCAGTAGAATAAAGGTTCTGAAATGTTAATATCTGTATTCTGTGCAAATTTGGTAAATTGTTATTTTTCAGGAATTTTGTGTAAATTCTGTATACTGCCGTTGTGCTGCCCAATTTTTGGGAAATTTCTGAATTGTCCGTATTTCTTCTGAATTGAAATGCTATGTGTATAAGCTATAAAAAGGGAGTTATAAGGGGCCTGAATCCTATGAGATTCAGTTAGTGAAATGGGAAATCTGAAATGAGATCAAATCTGATATCTGTTCTGTTCCGGATCCGATGAATTCTGTTCTGGTGCTATAAGCACATCTGTTTTGGTGCCACGAGCACAAAGGGAGACATAAGGGGCCTGGATCCTATGAGATTCAGTCAGTGTCTGGGAAGGGAGGCATAAGGGGCCGGAATCCGTAGATATTCCGTCAGTGTCAGGGCATTTAGCTATATGTATCTGTTCTGTCTTCTGTATCTGTTCTGTTCTGTACGAAATTGTGATTATGATATGATATGATCCGTACGATTCTGATTTCTGATTCTGACTCCGTTGATTTATCCTGTTCTGTGATCTGATCTGTACGATTCCGTTTCTGATTTGATATCTGTCCGTATAAGTTCTGATTTCCGATTCTGTTCCGATTTCTGATCTGATTTCTGTCTGATGAGTTTGGTTTTGGTTTCTGAGAATTTAGATTGGTGGTTTGTTGCTTTGCTGAGCTGTTGAGCTCACCCTTGCTTTCTGGTGGTTTTCAGGTTCTGGGAAGGGCAAGGAAGTTCAGGACTAGAGTTCAGAGTCTGATCAGTATAGGTACTTTTGTACTTTTGATTTTTGTACAGTCTTGGCTTTCCTGTTCTGTCTTTCTTTCTGTTGAAAGCCATGTACTGTTCTGTAGATGATTATTTTGAGGAAATGAAAAGATAGATGTTTTGTTCCGCTGCATTTGATGTTTTTAGTAGCTCTGTTGTTCTGTGTGTGTCTGTTGAGTTAAGTATTTGGAAGATCAGTTCAGTAACCTAATCCAAAGTCAGATCCTGGATAAGCAAGGTAGCTCCGTCGCGATCCGGCTCGGGCGGGATCCATCCCCGTCGGGTCGGGTCGTGACACAACTTTTGCTCCAATCTCAAAATATCACACATAGCATCAATATCATAAGAAGCAGATGCAGACTGGGAGGCAACTTTGACTCAAACCATGGTCAAATAGATCCTCCAATACCTTCAACATTAAGTTGATATTTCAGGAATATCTGAGCAAATGCAAGGATACTTCAAATCAATTGCAAGCTTTATACAGTCCCTTGTTGGACTTCTACTCCTTGGGCAAGGTCTTAACATCGATCTCAAAAAAGGCAGTAACGGTCTAAAGATAGACCTTCTTCACTTTTGATTCGGGATATACCCGGCGTTCGCCCCCTCCCAATCAAAGCAAAATCAATCCCAGGGGGATTCGATTCGACCTCTTCCACACAGGTTAACGTCGTCGAGCAAAGGCTCCGACATACAACCTCGGAAAGGTCTCACATCCTTGGTGGATTTTCTCGACCTCTTCCACACAGGTTAACGTCGTCGAGCAAAGGCTCCGACATACAACCTCGGAAAGGTTTTACATCCTTGGTGGATTCTCTCGACCTCTTCCACACAGGTTAACGTCGTCGAGCAAAGGCTCCGACATACAACCTCGGAAAGGTCCTACATCCTTGGTTGATTCTCCCGACCTCTTCCACACAGGTTAACGTCGTCGAGCAGGGCTCCGGCATACAACCTCGGATAGGTCTTACATCCTTGGTGGATTCTCTCGACCTCTTCCACACAGGTTAACATCGTTGAGCAAAGGCTCTGACATACAACCTTGGAAAGGTCTCACATCCTTAGTGGATTCTCCCAGCCTCTTCCACACAGGTTAACGTCGTCGAGCAAAGGCTCCGACATACAACCTCGGAAAGGTCCTACATCCTTGGTGGATTCTCCCGACCTCTTCCACACAGGTTAACGTCGTCGAGCAGGGCTCCGACATACAACATCGGAAAGGTCCTACATCCTTGGTGGATTCTCCCGGCCTCTTCCACGCAGGTTAACGTCGTCGAGCAAAGGCTCCGACATACAACCTCGGAAAGGTCCTACATCCTTGGTGGATTCTCCCGACCTCTTCCACACAGGTTAACGTCGTCGAGCAAAGGCTCCGACATACAACCTCGGAAAGGTCTCACATCCTTGGTGAATTCTCTCAACCTCTTCCATACAGGTTAACGTCGTCGAGCAAAGGCTCCGACATACAAAATCGGAAAGGTCCTACATCCTTGGTGGATTCTCCCGACCTCTTCCACACAGGTTAACGTCGTCGAGCAGGGCTCCGGCATACAACCTCGGATAGGTCTTACATCCTTGGTGGATTCTCTCGACCTCTTCCACACAGGTTAACGTCGTCGAGCAAAGGCTCTGACATACAACCTTGGAAAGGTCTCACATCCTTAGTGGATTCTCCCAGCCTCTTCCACACAAGTTAACGTCGTCGAGCAAAGGCTCCGACATACAACCTCGGAAAGGTCCTACATCCTTGGTGGATTCTCCCGGCCTCTTCCACGCAGGTTAACGTCGTCGAGCAAAGGCTCCGACATACAACCTCAGAAAGGCCTCACATCCTTGGTGGATTCTCTCGACCTCTTCCACATAGGTTAACGTCGTCGAGTAGGGCTCCGGCATACAACCTCGGAAAGATCTCACATCCTTGGTGGATTCTCTCGACCTCTTCCACACAGGTTAACGTCTTCGAGCAAAGGCTCTGACATACAACCTCGGATAAGTCTTACGTCCTTGGTTAACATTGCTAGAATGTCGTCAATGGACTTCTATCTAACTTCTCCACAATGTTAAAATTCTACCCGATTTTTGAATTTCCTCCTGTCGCTTAATTTTTGCCTTGCAGGACTTTTGACGGACTAATACCCGATGCCAGAATTCTTCCTATCGTCGGACTAATACCCGATGCCAGACTTCTGCTCGTCAGCGGACTTCTACCCGAAGTCGGACTTCTCCTACTCGACGTCGGACTTCTGCTCGTTAGCGGACTTCTACTCGACGTCAGACTTCTGCTCGTTAGTGGACTTCTACTCGTCGTCGTACTTCTACTCGACATCAGACTTCTGCTCGTTAGTGGACTTCTACTCGTCATCGGACTTCTGTTCGTCGACGAACTTTCGTCAGTCCTCTACCTGACTGCGTACTAGCCGTCGTCGGACTTCTGCCCGTCGACGAACTTTCATCGGACTTCTGCTCGAGGCCGTACTTCTACACGACATCGGACTTCACCTTGTCGTCGAACTTCTACTCGTCAGCAGACTTCTACTCGTCGTCGGACTTCTGCCCGTCGATGAACTTTCATCGGACTTCTGCCCGAGGCCATACTTCTACCCGACGTCGGACTTCTCCTTGTCGTCGAACTTCTGCTCGTCAGCGGACTTCTACTCGTCGTCGGACTTCTGCCCGTCGACAAACTTTCATCGGTCTTCTGCCCGAGGCCGAACTTCTACATTACGTCGGACTTCTCCCTGTCGTCGGACTTCTACTCGTCAGCGGACTTCTACTCGTCATCGGACTTCTGCCCGTCGACGAATCTTTGTCGGTCTTCTACCCGACGCTGCACCTCCACCCTACTTCGTACTTTTACCAGATGTCGGACTTCTACCAGTTAATAGACTTTCGTCAGTCTTCTACCCGACGCTGTATGACTACCCGATGTTGAATTCATGCCTGTCATCATACTTCTCCCCGATGCTGGAAGTTTGCCTGTCATTCCAACCTCTCTCCTTACAACGGTCTATCCGACCTCCATTGCCAACCACCAAACATCGGAACTCCACAAGATCTCTCTTAGAAAAGAGGGATAAGGGAAAATCTCCGGACTTCCTTGCCAAGAGAGGGGCCTCGAAAAATCGAGGGAAGGCCTCAATAGAAAGGACAGAGGGAGAAGAGAAGAAGGGGAAATCTCCGGACTTCCTTGCCAAGAGAGGGGCCTCGAAAAATCGAGGGAATGCCTCAATAGAAAGGACAGTGGGAGAAGAGAAGGAGGGGAAATCTCCGGACTTCCTTGCCAAGAGAGGGGCCTCGAAAAATCGAGGGAAGGCCTCAATAGAAAGGACAGAGGGAGAAGAGAAGGAGGGGAAATCTCCGGACTTCCTTGCCAAGAGAGGGGCCTCGAAAAATCGAGGGAAGGCCTCAATAGAAAGGACAGAGGGAGAAGAGAAGGAGGGGAAATCTCCGGACTTCCTTGCCAAGAGAGAAGCCTCGAAAAATCGAGGGAAGGCCTCAATAGTAAGGACAGTGGGAGAAGAGAAGGAGGGGAAATCTCCGGACTTCCTTGCCAAGAGAGGGGCCTCGAAAAATCGAGGGAAAGCCTCAATAGTAAGGACAGAGGGAGAAGAGAAGGAAAGAAGAGAATCTCCGGACTTCCTTGCCAAGAGAGGGGCCTCAGAAAACTGAGGGAAGGCCTCAATAGAAAGGACAGAGGGAGAGGAGAAGAAGAAGAAAAGAAAAAGGAGAGAGACAATTTTTCTAAAGGCCTAGGGGGCCTATTTATAGGTTTTAGAGAGAAAGACGGGAAGTTTCTAAAGTTTTCTAGAATTCTTAAAAAATTCAAATTTTTCTAAATTTTTTAGAATTTTTTCGGAATTTTTTGGATTTTTTTGGGATTTTTTCGGATTTTTTAATCCCATGTGGGTCCCAAAAAAAAAAAAAATTAAATCAAAAATAAGGAACCGCCTCAGCCAAACCGCGCGCCCAGGAGGGGCACGCCTGTTTGCGCGGCAGCTCGCCGGCGCCGGCGCCGGCGGGCGGCGGCCGGCTGGCCGGCCGGCCGGTTCGGCCGCCTACGCGTGTCCGGGCCCGATTTTCGGCCCGGACGGTCCGATTTGGACGTTTTTGGGGTCCCCGAACACGTTTTTCAACGTTCCGGACTCAATTTCGACAATTTTGGAGCTCAACGGGGCCTCTAGGATCAAGTTCAAGCAAGCCATTAATTTTTGGAACGTAATTTTTTGCGATTCGGTTAGTGCAAAATTTAGGAACAAGTATTTTCGGACTCTTGGAACTTTGACGTCCGAAAATAGGGGGGCAACTGATACGGCATCACAAAATTAGCTTGATCGGGCACGAATCTCGAGGCGAAAGCTAGTTGGAAACTTCAAAAATTAATTCCGAGAGCACCCCAACTCCGATTTCAGCAAGCTTATAGTCGAACTGAGCGCCTCGGAAATACGAACTCAACGACACCAAATTCGACCCAATCCGAGTCCAAATGGGTCCAAATCGTGGATCTGAAGCGCTGTTGGAAGGTTCAAACCACTATTTGAGTTACCAAACGGACTCCAATTTTGACGAGCTTATACTCAAATCGAAGGGCTCGACGAGACGAATCCAACGAGCCCAAGATAACAGAATTCTGACATCATTAAGGCCTTCAAATGTCCAATGAACGGTGCATGATCGTAGGATTCAATATCGGCCGTCCATTGGACCACTCCCTATTCGCCCCTGATCTCATGCCTATTTACCGGTCATGCCACTCCAGAAAATCTATAAATAGAGCCTTCATTTCTCATAAGAGGGGACCCCAAGCAAGAGAGAGAAGAAGAGAAGAGAAGGAAGGAGCTCCTCCTCGACAGCCGCCTGACCACCAATGGAACCTCACCGGACCACCGCAGGAACCTCGCCGGACCACCGCAGAACCTCGCCGGACAACCACCTTAAGGCCCGACGTTCAGCCCCTATGTCCTGCTGAAGACCCGACGTCCTGCTTAAGGCCCGACGTTCAGTCCCTACGTCATACTGAAGACCCGACGTCCTGCTTAAGGCCCGACGTTCAGTCCGTACATCCTGCTGAAGACCCGACGTCCTGCTTAAGGCCCGACGTTCAGTCCCTACGTCCTGCTGAAGACCCGACGTCCTGCTTAAAGCCCAACATTCAGACCCCGGTCTCCTGCCTACTATGGTCTTCCCGACCTCCGTCGCCTACTATGGTCCTTTCGACTTCCATCAACATTCAAAGGTCTTTCAGACCCCAGTCTCCTACCGACTACGGTCTCCGGCCGACTACGGTCTCCGGTCGACTACGGTCTCCTTCCGACTACGGTCTCCGGCCGACTAAGGTCTCCTGCCGACTACGGTCTCCTGCCGACTATGGTCTCCGGCCGACTACGGTCTCCGGCCGACTACGGTCTCCGGCCGACTACGGTCTCCGGCCGACTACGGTCTCCGGCCGACTAAGGTCTCCTACCGACTACGGTCTCCGGCCGACTACGGTCTCCGGCCGACTATGATCTCCGGCCGACTACGGTCTACGGCCGACTAAGGTCTCCTGCCGACTACGGTCTCCTGCCGACTACGGTCTCCGGCCGACTACGGTCTCCTGCCGACTACGGTCTCCGGCCGACTACGGTCTCCTGCCGACTACGGTCTCCTTCCGACTACGGTCCTTCAGGCCAAACAAACCTGTATATGTAACGCTTACCATGTAATGCAATCTATATGATGTACATTTGCTACATCAATCCAAGGCCTTCTCCTAAGGAAGGGCCTCATTTGTAATCGACTACAAATACTAGTGGATTCATTCAAACTGGGCCAGGCCCCGTGGTTTTTCCCCCTTTTTCAGAGGTTTTCCACGTAAAAACTCTGATGTCACTTATGAATGCTACATCCTCTCACTTATCTGATTGTGTGCTGGATCTTCGTACAACGCTAAGACGTTAAACTATATATTTCTCTACCACCGCGAATATTCCAGGACGCAACAGTAATAGCCTTGGTTAGTTATAGATCAACGACTAACAAGTAATCAACAGTAAGGTTGCTAGCTGAATTGGAATATTGTAGGAGGAAGTGGCTGCACTCACAGAGTCACAGATGAGGAGTTAGTCACTGTCACGTTGGTCTCGGGGGTTTGAACCACGTAAAAGTCATTCATGTGCATTATCCTTATAGCCTTACAATACTACCATTGGGTTAATTATTCTTATGATGCACACACACACACAATACATTTGTGCTCCACTTATATGATGAAATTTATCTTAAGCTCTTCGTAGCTTAAATTTATCTTGTTACATAATTTTTGTGAATCTTGATTTAGTAAAATCATCATTTTGGTAATTAAAAAATGTCTTGTTTACTAGACTTAATAGTGCATAACTCAACAATAACTTATCTTTAGACTTGATACATCGTCAAAAAATTATCTTGATCGGGCACAAATCTGGAGAAAAAATCAAGTTGGAAACTTTCGAAATTAAAATTGGAACCATCCGAACTTCGATTTCAGTAAACTTATAGTCGAACTAAACGTCTCGAAAATACGGACCCAACGACACCAAATTCAACTCAATCTGAGCCCAAATGGGTCCAAATCAAGGGTCTGAAGCATTGTTGGAGGGTTCGAACAACAATTTGGATTACCAAATGGTTTTTAAACATGACGTACTTATAGTAAAATCGAGCGGCTAGACGAGATGAATACAACGAGCCTAATATCACTGAATTCCAACATCACTAAGACATTCAAATGTCCATTAAATGGTCCACAATCAAGGGATTCAACATCGGCCGTCCATCCAAGCCACTCCTCACATGCCCTTGATATCTCACCTATTTATAGGCAATGCCATTCTAGGAAATCTATAAATAAACCCCCTCCTCCCTCTTGAAAGGGGGCTCCAAGCAAGAGAGAAAGAGAGAGATCAGATATCTCTCTTGCCTCCTCATTCCTCCTCGACCACCTAACGTCCGGACTTTCGCCGGACCACCACCTGAGGCTCGGACTTCTGTCCGACTACCACCTGAGGCCCGAACTTCTGCGGGACCACCACTTGAGGCCTGGACTTCTCCCATACCACCACATGAGGCCCGGGCTTCTGTCAGACTACCACCTGAGGACAGACTTCTGTCGGATCACCACGTGAGGCCCGAACTTCTCCCGCACCACCACATGAGGCCCGAACTTCTCTCGGACCACCACCTGAGGCTCAGACTTCTCCTAGACCACCACATTAGGCCCAAACTTTTGTTAGACTACCATTTGAAGCTCAAACTTCTGTCAAACCACCACTTGAGGCCCAAACTTTTGTCGGACCACCACATGAGGCCCAAACTTCTCCCGGACCACCACCTGAGGCCCATACTTTTTTCGGACCACCACATGAGGCCCGAACTTCTCTCTGACCATCAACTGAGGCCCAAACTTCTCCCGGACCACCACTAGAGGCCCTGAGGCCCGGACTTCTATCGGACCACCACCTAAGGCCCGGACTTCTGTCGGGCCACCACATGATGCCGAAAATTCTACCAGAGTACCGTCCTACTACAATGGTCTTCTTGACCTCAATCTCAGGCCAACTATGATCTTTTGAACCCCTGTCTCCTACCAATTATGGTCCTTTCGACCTCCGTCGCCTACTACGGTCCTTCTGACCTACATCTTCAGACAATGATCTTTTTGACCTCGGTCTCCTGCATACTACAGTCTTTATGACCTCTATCATATATACTATGGTCCTACCGACCAAACAAACATGTCTATGTTGATTATTGTACTTTCCACCATGTAATGCGCTCTATATGATGTACATTTGTGGCATCAAGCTAAGGCCTTCTCCCTAAGAAGGGCCTCATTTGTAATCGATTGTAAATATTAGTGGATTCATTCAAACTGGGCCAGACCTTATGATTTTTCTCCCTTTTCAGGGGTTTCCACGTAAAAACTATAGTGTCCCTTATGAACGCTACACCCTCTCTCTTATCTGCTTGTGTGTTGGTTATTTGTACAACGCTAAGATGCTAAACTTTATATTTCTCTACCACCGCGAATACTCCATGACACAACAAGACTATACAACTATATAACCTTATGTGGTGTATCGAGTTTGTATACTTAGCATTTACTATGACTCTTATTTTCATAAATATTTAGAATTTAAATTTACAAATTTGAAACAAAATTCCCGGTGCACATTAAACACCCAATTCACCTTCAAATTTACATAATTATGATGTTGTTTATAAGCATATTTGTAATATTTATATTTAAGATATAGTAATATTGGTAGTGTTTTTAGCAAGCTTAGACATTACATGTGGGTTGAATATAAAAGAAGTTGCATTTCAAGTTCACATACATAACTATTGAATTTGCATGATATATTTACATTCCTCACAAACATTTTTATAAGTCATTTATAAACTTCAAACCCTCGCCTCAACTTCCCGCATGCTGTCTCTTTTCTCTTGAGATTTCTCATAATTTTTCAAGAATGTAACTTTTGCCTCGGCCGTAACACACCTCAAATGATTCCAATTTCATTAAAGCCAATATCGATGCTTGCATCTTGGAGTACAACGTCTAAGAAGAGGTGTAAAAGAAAGCCTTGTTTGCCTCCAAAATTGGTCCATCCAATGAATACACTCAATGCCTCTTTCAAGAGAAGATCGAAGCCTTATCACAAGGACTAAAAGTCTTGATTGGCTCCAAATCTAATCCATCTAACAGGGACATTCAACATTTTTTTTTTCAAGGGAAGACTAGAGTCTCCCCATGAAGGCAGGAAGCCTTATTTGCCTCTAAAATAGATCGTTTGTCATGGCCCTCCAAACTTGATATATTCAAAGGATAATCAACACATTTTTCAACACATGATCAAAGCCTCGTCATATGAATTACGAATCTTGTTTACCTCCAATGATTTTAAACCAACATCGTATAGTTTTTCATCTTTTAGAGAAGAAAATCAAAACCTACCATGAGAATTGTGACCCTACAAATCCACTATGTTTGACGAGTACGATTAAAACTTTAAGGGAAGATTGCAGCCTCGCTATATGGACTACATGCCTTGATCACTTCCAACATTTTTAAACTCTTACCAGAAAAATTTTCCATCTTTTTTGAAGAAAAAGTTGAAGCAGGCCATATGGAGTTTTTCATCTTTTATAGAGAAGCATCATAGCTTGCGAAGAAAATCGTTGCTCTCCTTCATTTCAAGGGAGTATTTATAGATCCAAGAGGGAGTAAAAATTAAATATTTTTTTTTTAAAACTCTCCTCAGTTAGATTTTTCACTTTTATAGAGAAAAATCGTTTCTTTCTGAGAGAATCGTTGCTCTTCCCAGTCATAAGGAGGATATTTTTAGACTCAAGAGGCAATAAAACGCCCAACTGATCCATTATACAATAGATCTGCTGTAAACGTTGCGCTATTTTTCATCCAAGGGATGATATCACGCCGGATCGGAGCTCATAATGCTACCTCAGCCGGCAAATTTTCGACTGCTCGCCGGCGCTCGAGAGGCTGGTAGTAAAACTGTAAAACCCAGTGGCCTGCACACAACCACCATGCGCTTATGTAGCTAAAGCCGGGGTGGGCAGCGTGCGGTGTGATGTTCTTAGGTACACTGGTTCTACAGTGATATGCCGTACAGTCCAAAGTTGTCTACGCCTGATGTCGTGCTCCTATTTGAACAAGAATTATCTTATCGTGTCCCGGCGAGACATTTGTCCGAAACTTTCAGCACTCGTTTTCTTAGCGCATTTCCAGATGTAAGAACGAAATCTCCCCGGAGAAGCTCACGTCGTCGAGATCAGGTTCGGGAGTCGGAGGAAGGAAGGTACAAGCAGTTATTCTTCGCGAAAACCCTGTTTCCTCGGTCTCCCGAAGCGCTTAACCTAATAATTCTCCGGGGTGGATGGAGCTGGTGGGGCTGGCAGTTCGGAAGTGTTTACTAGGGCTTGGATCCATCTCCGGCGTCGTCAAATCATATGACACTTCTTCCGGTTATTTCAATATCCTCTATGATGACGGAACTTCCGAGGAGGTCGATATAAACGAGATTGCTTTCATCCTTGGGGAAATGGGTCACGAGCATTCTCGTGCGGGAGCACTTCTGCACCGGAGAGGTCGTGGCCGGCCGCGAAAGAAACGTTATCGCCTTGATCCGGTAGAGGGGCATGTCGTGGACGGGGTACCTGCTGACGCTAGGGCGAATGGTTTCTGTACAGGTAGTTCTTGGTTGGGTAGTATGGTTCACTCGGATGAATTGGGGGGTAATGCGGCGCATGATTCTGATGGAGGGATGGATAGGAGTTCGGTGGATCATTTGAAAGAAAGCGGGTCTCTGGGAGGGTCCGATGTTGCAGATGCCCTCATGGAGGAAATTTCGCCCGATAACTGCAGTGCCAGGGAAAAGCGCGATGAAGATTTAGGCGGTGAAGGAGTTTTGGTTGATTTGGAGAGTAAAGATGAGGGAGGCATGAGGAAAAGGAGAAAATTTTCTGGACAACCGAAACCCTCTCCCGATATGCCTCTGCGGAGGAGCGCTCGTAGAGCAAGCACTGTTCTGCAGTCTCCTCCCGATGCTCTTGCTTGCAAGAATGAACCGGTCTTTGAAAATAATGCGAGGAACGGCAAAATTTTCGGAACTGGTACGGATGATTCCAAGCCCGTTTTACCGCCTTCATCCAGTGACCTGGATGTGGATGGCCTTCCTGTCCTTGATCTCTTCTCTGTTTACTCTTGTTTAAGGTCTTTCAGTAGGTCCCTATTTCTGAGTCCTTTCCGTTTGGAAACACTTGTGGCGGCATTGAGGTGCAAATATGCTAACCCTTTGATTGATTCCATTCACTTCTCTCTTTTGCACGCTCTCAAACCTCATATGAAGCTTCTTATGGAGGAGGAATTTCAGCCAGCAATTGATTGCCTTAGGTACATGTTCTTCTTCTTATGGTTCTGTCTGTTTGGTTTACATAGGTTCTACAGATATGAAACTCTTCTGTTGGTCGACTTTTCTGTTTTTCAGGAATCTTAACTGGGATATGTTAGATTTAGTTACGTGGCCTTTCTTTCTGGTTGAGTATATGCTATTTTGTGGTTCTGCGATGAGGTCTGACTTCAAGCTTTCTCATTTGAAGCTCTTGGATGTTGAATACTATGAACAACCAGCTGAAGTGAAACTTGAGATTCTTCATTGTTTATGTGATAATGTTGTTGAGGTAGAATGCTTGAGGTCTGAGCTTAACAGAAGACTGACAGATTTAGAACTCACCGTAGATCCTAACATTAATATGAATTCTTCGAGGACACAAAAATATTCAGCAATGCATGACGGAGAAAGTTACATAGCTCAAGAGGAAATTGATGAAATTGCTGATGGAAATAGTGATGAATGTTGTCTCTGTAGGATGGATGGCAATTTGATATGCTGCGATGGTTGTCCTGCTGCTTTTCATTCTAGATGCGTGGGGGTGGTGAAAGATCTTTTACCTGAGGGCGAGTGGTATTGCCCAGAATGCTTGGTAGATAATGATGTGGTGGTTAGTTTTTTGATGCCATTCAAAGGGGCTGATTCTTTTGGAAGAGATTCTCATGGACGACTATATTCTGGTTGCTGTGGTTATTTGTTAGTGTAAGTCTAATTGTTTCGTTATTCATTTTTAAGTACACATTTTAGTCTCTCTTTTTTACTTTAGTTCACATCCAACTCTATATTCTGGTTGCTGTGGTTAAAGTGCTAGTTTTGTTGAACTTGAAAATTTAGATCAACAATATTTATTTCTCTAGTTAATAGGAATATCCATTGGCAAATTGATAAACTGAAATTTTAATCTACTTACTAGTTGTATATGCATCTTTGAAAATTCATATTTGTCAAGGAAAGAACTTTAGAACTGGGTGGATAGATGATTACGACGATAATAACAACAACAACATCAACCTTTTATCTCTCTATGTGGGGTTGGCTACATGAATCCTTTTTCTCCATTGCGTCATGTTAATAGTCAAATTCTCTAGTCGGCTACATTAATTCTGTTGAAATAGGTAGATAGAAATAGATGAAAGGATGGACAAAAGGATAAATTACATAATAAAAAAGTTAATGTTTTCTTTGGATGTTCATGCCTTTCTTTAGAAAAGAACTTTCTGAATTATTTGAATATTTATCTTAGGTCATGGATGCATTTTAGTTGTTAATATCATTTATATTTAACAAGATAATCTTTTCTTTCTAAAGCATATTGGGTGAATATGCTGCCATGTTTTGGTTGGGCAAACATTAATTAATCTTTGTGATGCATGTATTAAATTAGTACACAATGCCCAAGTGGCCATAGGCCTGTTATAAGAAGTCTAATCAAACAACGATAGATTTGAAGCAGACCTGTTTGCAAGAAATTTTGTGCCATTTTTAATTATGGCCAAATTTCTCATAAAATTTTATTAGGTTTATCTCGTTTTTGTATAAGAACAAGTTTAAATTTGAAGGTTTGTTAGGATTGACAAAGTTAGTTTTGCAATAAATATTTGACCATGATGTGTATGTGAATGACTTTTGATGAATGATTTAATTAATGAAAATTATTTGTGATGAACTAAATGCTCTCTTGGCCTAAGCTGTGTGTGAAGATCAACCAAGTTGTGTACGCAAAGCTATTTTTCTCCCCCTTGATCGAATTCCAGCTTGTCGTCTTGAACTCTCATCCAAAAATTTCAAACATTATCTTGCCTGATGTTATCTTCTAGCTGCATATATTGTGTCACACCCCAAGATCTAAATTGGTAGAATTGTATCATTTATTTTTTTACATTTACAATAATTTAACCATTGGAACATTTAATCTTTTGACCATCCAACCAAAACATACAATTTCATAGAAACAACATAAAATGATACAACATTTCATTTATATTTATTAAATATGTATATCTAGTACAAGTTCAAAATGATACATATAAATTAGTCGTATCATACAGTAAACTAACTCATCCTGATGAACTCATGACTACAAAATAAAAAGACTACTAAAAGCTAAAACACAACTCATGTTTTTGCTTCCTTACCTTTTTATGAAAATATGTTAAAATCATATAATGAGCATTATAGCCTATTAAGTTACTATTATCTACAATTGACATCAATGTATATCATATAGTCAATCATATATGCAATATATTAAATAACATAGTGGTCTTTTCATTTCACATCAATTCGTTAGATATCAATTTAGCATTCAAAATTATTGGTTATCAATAGTTAGTATCTATCAAGTCATGTCAATCAACAATTAACAGTTTTATTCCTCTTATCTAACATATACTATCAGTGCACGTATCCATATCATGTGCTATTTATACACACACCTCAATATTATCATATGTTATTTAGGCACACACATCAATGTCATATAAATTATCTATCAATTCTATCAATGTATGCGCGTATCAATGTAGAATTCAACAATGCATGATATCCAACTTTAATATGGTATTTTTATTCTTTCCATCTGTCATAACTATCCATCTGTTATGACATATCTTATTTTTCATTTATGTCTATTATTTATATTCATTATTTATCTTCATGGGAGGTTTTCAATAATCATTAAGAGTCTTCATCCTTTACCCGTCAGCATAATTCGGTTATCGGTTACAGACTACAATTGGGATAGCCCCACAAACTATTTTTAAAGGAAAGCCTGTTGGCCTACCCTACTATACAGGATATTATATTTTAACATACAACCTGTATTAATTATAATGTTAATAGCTAGTCTACCTTGCTTGTATGCGAATGTCACATTCATCTTGTAGCAATAGTATCATTTTATTTATAAATGCGATGATGCATGAAATATAGAAAAATCTATAAAATATATAATATCTTCATAAATGCATAAATGTCATTTTACCCAGTGAAATTTAGAAATATTCTAGTTAAAATGCTCATATTGATGCAAAAAATTATGTAGTGAAAGTTCACTTAAACGAGAGATATAAGTTTTTTATCACTTTCAGGAGAGCTAAAACACAATAACTCTGAATAATTAAAAATAGATGTAGAGTAAAGGTTACTTACTATAAGTAAAATAACTTTCCAACATAGACGACGGATGGAAAAGCCCCGAAAGTCTCTTTTCTTTTTCCTCTCTCCTCTCCTCTCCCTCCTCTTCTCCCATTTCCTTCCAGAGCAATTCAAGGATAATGGGGAAGAGGGATGAAACGACGGTGGCTAAATGCTTAGGATTTAGAATAAAAAATATATAAAAATACTGTTAGTGACCTCACATCGCACGCTGTATGTTGAATTTAAAATTACTATATAATAGAGGCTTCAATGCCGCGACCAGAGATTTCTCGCACCGCTGTGTTGTTAAGCCTAGTGCCACAACGCTACCAAGCAAAACACCGAGACGTTCTAGTTTAAACATAAATTCAAATATCATTTTCAAATACTTTTCATATTTTGGATTATTACATATTGGGCCTTGATTTCACACATTTCAAAAACCAATGCACATGTCACCTAGTCACAACTAAACTTCCCAGTATTTAATCTTGTGCACATTTTCATGCACTACGTAGCTCCACGCCACCAGCTACATGTAGTCTTACTACTCACTTTCCTCACCTGCAATCTCAATCGTAATTCACATGTGTTGCCTTATTCAAGTGAATCACTTCCAGCCTACTACATCATAAAGTTTAAAAAGGCAAAATAGGAAACTATGGCATGTCGGCCTAGCAAAGTGAGTCATAAGCGTCAAAGTTAGATTGGGGCGTATGACTCAAATAAATAAAACAACTCATCTATATATATAAACCATCGACATATTAACTTAATTTATTATCATAAGCCACAAAATCACACAATAAGTAAAACAAAAAAAATCCCAATTTTAAATCTTAATTTAATCTGAAAGTGTGTGAAAAAAGATTCAAGGTAAGCATTTGCTTAAAATTTAAATATGCTATGCTATGAGTATTATGATCCATGTTGCAGTCATAGATCATGCTTGTAGTTGACCGCTTACACATAGTTGTAAGCCTCCATGCTCCAAACCCTCCTTGCAATGATTTCTTATGCTCATAGACTTTCCACTTGATTACTACTTGTTGAACTATAGCCCTCTCTGTCTCTCTAGTAGGGGTGTCAAAACCGGGTTTCGGATCGAACTCGGAACTAACCCAGGTTCAATCTTGTCGACCCTAACCCGACCCGGGTAGGTAAACAGGTCGGATTTTCGAACCCGGACCCGACCCGGCGGGTTGCCGGGTTGACCCGACCCAACACGGGAAGGTGGGTTGCAGGCACGCGCAGACGCGGGTAGCGGGCTGCGGGAGGGCACGGACGCGGGCGAATTGGCGCGGACCTGAGCTGGCTGGTGGGCGAGCAGCCTCGGGTGTGTGCGACCAACTGCTGGCACGCGCGGGCAGCTTCAGTGGGCGTGTGGGCAGCCGCGAGGGCAAGGGGCGGGCAGGGTCGGTTAGCTCCACAGGCAGTCGGGCAGGGGGCAGGCAGGCTAGGGCAGGTATGCGGGCAGCTGGGTAGACATTTTTAACGGGTTTTTGGGTTGACCCAGCCATGGTTTAAAATTGCGCAATATGAGGCTCGCCTTGAGGCCCGCCTTTGCGCAATTCCAATAAAAAAGGCCTCGATGCTTACGCCTCGAGTTTTTTTTATGAGGCTTGCGCCTCAACTTGGTTGAGGCCCGCATTGAGGCCCGCCTCGCCTCACTGGCATGAGGCTTACGCCTCACGCTATATATATTATAACTTACATACATCTTGAAGTAAATGCCTGACATTGGACTCTATAGGAGAGGTGGAAGGGGAGAGAGCAGTTCATCATAATAATGATTAAAATAAATAACCCCTAGTGATGAGTGCTGATGACTTATGAGTTCTTATGTGATATGCCATTGCTATTTATTTTTGGAAATCAGAATTATATGTTAATGAAAAGAATACTGGAATTTCGGAAAGATAGAATTTTGAGTTGAACTATATTTCCTGTTGTCTTATTATTGAGATATTTTGATTTCACTTCATATCTTATGCTTTTTTATGTTTTATATTATTCACTCATTAGTATATAACAAATTTATCATTTTATGTTTCCGCAATCTTTTGATTTTGAGGCTTACGCCTCAAAACGCCTTGAGGCTTATGCCTCGCCTCACGAATGAAAAACGCCTCAATACCTGAATACGCAATTTTAAACATTGGACCCGGCAACCCATCGAGTCAACCCGAAATTTTCGTGTCGGATTTGGGTCAGTTTTTCGTGTCGTGTCAAATATTGACACCCGTACTCTCTTACAGGTGTGCTAGACCCGAAATTTTTGTGTCGGATTTGGGTCGGGTTTTCGTGTCGTGTCAAATATTGACACCCCTACTCTCTTGCAGGTGTGCTATACTGGAAATTCTAATCTAAAAATTTAAACTGTGATTTGTTATAGTTGATATATGATACAAGAAAAGGTTTTTCTTTTAAATAATATTTTTATTAGGTATTAATTTGAGGTGTCGCTTCAAACACCTCCAACAAAAAAGTGCAAGCCTCACTCAATTTATAAAGGCGTAACCATGGAGGCAATTTCTTAGCGACTTATAATGAGGAGCTCCTCAAGGCGTGTGCTAGAATGCTTTTTTAAATCATGATGTGTTGACATTGTGCTTCCCACAAACCTCCATGTAGCATCTCACTCCCACTGCATTGTGATTGCATTATTCATTCTTCTCATGCGACCTATTTGTAGTTCATTATTCAACCTATAAGGCACACGTTGCATATCTTATTTCTTGCCTTACTACAAATCTAACCAACATTTGATCTTTTGTCCTGCTTGCCAACCTGCAGGACGTAACTCCTCTCTGATCTCCTGCAGAACTTTCTTCTGGCCTTCATTCGATTCTCTACCAAACTCCACTCAAACTGGAACCTTGATTGTAGCATCTTAGTGTTGATAATAGCAATAGACTCCTTTACTGCTCATCGTTAATCATCACAATGACTAGTAGTAAAAGGATGATCTTTTACATGCATGAAAAATCACAATGTGTTGATGTTCGACTCTCATGAAGGTATAGTCTCTTTCGATGTTTGGATAACTTTCATATATTAGACAAAATTTTAAACCTTGCATGAACAACTGATTAGTTAATTTCCATTAACAAGTAGCCTACTCATAGTCTAGCAACTTACCTTACTAGATGAGAATTGCATGTGAGTGAATTGAGTGCTTCACCAAAAATTATGTTACTAGTACTACATAATCTTGAATTGAGTTTTAAAGTCTTTAAACTTGATTTTTATAGTGAAAGTAAATTGATTATTTTTACAGAGACAACCACTTAAAGTTAAGCTATTTGCATATCATTTAGATATCTTGTTTAGCTGAATTTCTATATTGTACCATTGCTATTTCATTAATGGCACTAACTCCAAAATAAGTCTAAAATAATTTTGGTATGCATCTTACATAAAATAATTATTTGAAAGAGCATATTACTAATAGCCTATGTGGCAATGAAAAAATTTCCCATATTTAGAAACTAAATTTGAACTTAGCACTAATAGGCTTAGAGATAACATGACTGCTTTGAAATAAATGATTGAAAATTTGTTTGCACAAATTGATGCCAATGGGACATTTAGTAGTAGCTAGCTGCAATATGACCAAATCTTCCGCTTACCATCATTACTAATTCTAGAATACCTCATGATTGATTTGAGGATTTATATTGGTCTACTCAATGCACTTATCTTGCACAGGCAAATAGGTTTGTTTTTGCTTACCAACTCATACTAGTATCAAGATTGTTGATCAGAATCATCCCGACCATGGAAACTATATAGACAAGCCCATGTAAAAGCACATGTTGCCAATTGCGATTGTTCCCCTGATTATCGTCATGATTCTACCCAAAAGATTAAGGTTGATGCTCCCACATTCGATGGTTTTCATAATTCCAAAGGATCAAGGTTGATTTTACCCAAAGTTCCCTAGCCTCGTTTAATAAAATCTACAAAGTCCTTATTGATGTTGGTCTTTAAAGCTCAATTGATCACTTTATCTTCATCTGCCTTCCATTCTCTATTACTGTGATCCTCGTTGTGTATATTAATTACTTTATTCTCTCTGAAAATGATATTTATGATATTGATTAGATAAAATGGTATCTTCAGAGGGAAAAAAAAAAAAATCACACATGCCCTATATACTTTCTCTGCATCGAGTTTGCTTGCCATAGGAAAATTGCATGAACATATTTGAGAAATTGAGCTTCTTCGATGCGAGCTTGTTGACTCTCCCATTTATACCTTACAAACATCTAATAATAAAATTCTTCAAAGATATTTTTTTATTATTGACATGTAGTTGGTGAGCTTATCTATTTGATTGTCATCTGACTAGATATTTTCTTTGTTGTTGGTGTGATAAGTAGCATTTCTAAATCCAAAGAAGAAACATTGGATTGCTGCCTTAGAGATTTTAAATATATGAAGAAGCCTTTGTGAAAATGCTCGATTTATCAAAAACACAACCATTTGAATATTAAAACTTCTGCCGATGCTAAGTATTCTGTATTCTTTGAATATTTGAAGTCTTCTTCATGATATTGTGTTTTTGTGGGAGGAAATCTTCACGGAGACGTGAAAAGTAAGTTGTTGTTGCTTGATCTTATGTTTTTTTTTTTTTTTTTTTTTTTTTTTTTTTTTTTTCATTTTTTCCTTCAAGCTTGATCTTATGTTGAAGCTGAATATATGACTATGAGAAATTTTGCATGTGAAGTGATGTGGATCAAAAATCAAATAAAAGAATTTGGCTTTCTCATTGCCTAACCCATTGTGTTTCTACTATGATAGTTAGATAGCACCTTTATTTTTATTAAAGAAACAAACATTTTTAAGTAGAGATTCTATTATATTTAAGAAGATTGTAACCTATGTTGCACCGATACGGATACGGCGACACGGATACGACACGATACGGATACGGGACACGTCAATTCTTAAAAATACAGGATACGGGTACGGCGCGGACACGACATTATAATTTATAAATCATACATAAAAATTAAGAAAACAATCAAAGTATAATATTTGAAATTACAAAAAAATGACAACAACATCATTTGTAGGCTTATATCTTATAATATCAAAATATAAGTAAGCATTAAATGTCTAGTACAACAACAAAAGCATAAACATAAATTATCTAGCACATGAAGTTTCAACTATTCAATAGAAGTAATGATATAATTATATTCTTCATTGGTTTGTCTTTGAACTTCTATATCATCTTCAATAAATATCATAGCTTCTAATTTAGGCTCATCAAGTGAAAGATTAGTGTTTTTTAATATTTTCATATAATCAAGAAACTCAAATCCATCTCGGAAATGAGAGAATCTTGCTCGCAACCGCGAAAGTAAATACGACACGTCTTTTTTTTCTTATTTCTTTTTGTTTTTCAACGGACACGCGTATCGGATACGCGTGTCCTTTTGAAATTAAATAGTGTTTTAATTGGATACGGCTTTGACGTATCCGACACGTATCGGTGGAGTATCGGAGGCGTATCCGTGTATCGGATACAGCACGCCTTCATAAATGGGTGTATCGGTGCAACATAGATTGTAACTCATGTCTCCAGCAAAAACAATTAACTAACATTTTTACCAAGACTCTAGGACCACCCTACTAGCTAGTTGGATCTTCTTGATTTATATGCTCTAGTTTTGGGGAGAGTTTTATCATATATATTTGACCAGATTGAAATTTATTAATTATTCAATATTTTTTCTTGATTCTATAATATATCCTCATAATTTACATTTTATTCTTTCTTTTTATTTCATCTCTCCCACGTAGTGGGACAGGCTTGATGTTGTTGTTGTTGTTCTTATTTCATCTCTTGTATTTGCTTATGTATAGTCACCTATATTATACTGAAAGATATCTAATAGTTTTCAATTTTCTTAATAATTTATATTCAGAATTATTTATTAAATTTATAAACATGATTCAAATGTGCACGAAAGTTGGATTAGAATTAATTATTTTTAACATGACTTGAATTTGACCTGAGTCAATAGATTGTTAATTTTGAGTTTAGGTCGATTCAGTCTACTTGAATCAATAGTACCTCTCTTACATTGGACAGAGCAGCATTTCCAGTACACATTTTCTGCACAAATCAAAATTTCCACGTACCTGTTAAAGCAATGCAAGATAAAAACGCATTCCCAAAAAAGCCTTAATTATCTTCTTTTATGTTACCTGATTCTTTTATGGAACATTTAGGGTCTGTTTGAGTTAGCTTTTTCCATGCTTTGTTTTCAGTCTACAATTATAATTCTGTTTAGCTATTATTTTCTCGCTTCTCAAAATTTTTGTAGTAGGAAGCTGTTTTTAACAATGAAATTTATTAATGTAGGGTAGTTATTAAAAAAAAAAAAAAACTATTCAAGTTTTAAAAAACAAAACTATTCAAGTTTTTTTAAAAAAGAACCTATTCATAATTTCCACAGGAGCTTTAAAAAAGTTATTTTTCCTGTAATAACTTCACAACCAGTTTTATGTTACAACCATTCGAAATAGACCCTTGGTTGTTGTATTGCTGCTTTTATGTTCTATAATACACTTATAGATACCCATAATGCAGTGAAAGATGGCTTAACTTCGGGTGAAATTGCAGGTCTGATTCATGCGATTCCAATGCTTTATGTCGTTATTACAACAAGAATGATTTAATTTCTGTTATGGATGTCTTGAAATCAGAACCTTCTCCTTTTGACGAAATTAGAAATGCAATATCTAGATATTGGGGAATTCCTACTGAATACTCTTGTTCCAAGGGCCAATGTGAAGGTGATATTCATAATATAAGTGAGATCAAAGCTGAGAAAATCCAGGGGAAACCATCATCTTTTTTAGAGGAAAATCATGGTTGCGATAGCTGCATTCGAGTAGGATTGGGGAGCATTGCTCCTGTGATTGATGGGTCAAAAACTTGTGATATTTCATATTCAATTCAGCCAAGCTCAGGAATCTCCATCCAACGTGAGGAAATGTCCAGTTTACCTGCTATTTTTGAACCAGTTGGTGATAAGTCGGATGCCACTTCTTTTTCCCACACTTATCTGCTACATGGCTTTGATTTTTCTATGAATTATACTATAAACCGAGCAGGAGTTGCATCGGTAAAACCAAATAGCCAAACTATAGACAAGGATGAAAACTTTCAGAACCCTGTATGGAATAGTACTTCTGAGAAGAAGAAAGGTGGAGCTTCTCAGCTGCAATCTAATCATTTAAGTTATGTCAACTATTATAGTTTTGGTCAGGTTGCTGCAGCTATAGCTGAAGAGTTAACCAAATCTTCAGAGATCATTAGTAAAGATTCCTTGAAACCTGATGAAGTTATAAAATCAGATCAGCTGAAAGCCATTTATAAGAAATTTACACAATGGAGTTGGTATAATTATTATAATCTAACGGTGGCATTACAAAAGGAGGACTGTGGTTGGTGTTTGGCTTGTAGAAGCTCAATTGATGCTGAATGCTTACTTAAAGTTGTTAATGAGAAACATCTAGAGAGCATTAAGTTCAATCTTGAAGATTCAACTAGCCTTACATGTGTGGACTCCGGAAAAAATAAGAAAAACCACATAATTTTTGCTATGCATCTTATTTTATCGATTGAAGATCGTGTCCGCAGCCTTCTTTCGGGTCCATGGGAGAAGCAGCATTATAGTGAACAATGGCGTAAGGCTGTCATCGAAGCTTATGATGTTACTTCCCTTAAATTCCTGCTTCTTTCTGTAAGTGAACTCATATTTTATTTGCTCGGGCCTATGCATACTATTTTATTGATGATTCGCATTTTTTCATATTGTTTTCAACCTTTTTACCTGGAGTGCTATGATTGATGCTACTGTTCTGCAGTTAGAATCCAATTTGAGGCGTGTTGCTCTCTTAGCTGAATGGCTGAAACCAGTGGATTCCGACCAGACGGTTGGTTCTGCTTCTTTTAAATTGACAGGTCCAGTTCGTACATCCAAATATATAGCACATGATTATAATTTTGATAATGGTGCTAAATGTGATTTTGCCCCTTGTTTAGACTTTCACTGGTGGAGGGGTGGGAAACTATCACGGCAGTTGTTTTGCTGGAAGATGCTGCCTCGATCATTGGCTTCCAAGTGTGGTCGTCAAGGTTAGAAATTTTTAGCTCGTGATTTGTTATCTCGTCTCCAATCTGGATAGGGCGTTTCTGTGCTTAGGTAATTATGTGAACTGCTCCACAGAAAATTATTTTTCTTGAACCTCTTGCAGCTGGGCGTAAGAAGATTCCAAACTTATTTTACCATGATGGTTCAGAGTTTGCAAAGAGAAGCAAAAGCATTTCATGGCGAGTTGCTGTCGAGATGTCTGAAAGTATTGCCCAGCTCATATATCAGGTAGCCAAATTTTTTTCAAACCAACGGATTAACAACTCAAATCTTTTGGTGAGCCTTTTGTTATAGTTTTTAAGCCTCGGAATCCTTTCAGGTAAAAGATTTGGACTCAAACATAAAATGGACAGAAATTTTAAGCACTCACCTTTTTCCTCAGTGCACAAAAGAGTCTACGAAAATAGAAAAGCTATTTAAGCAGGTACTGGTGCGGAGGAAGTGTGTTGAGGGAACAGAAGTAAAATATCTTCTTGATTTTGGCAAGAGGGAGACAATTCCTGCAACTGTTACCAAGTATGGGGTATTATTTGAGGAAAGCTCTGATAAGAGGAAAAGATTTTGGTTGAGTGAACCTTATGTTCCACTGAATTTAATTAGTGCTTTTGAGGAGAAGAAGTTATCTCGCTCATCCAAGAAAAAAGATTCTGGACAAACTTGTGAAAAGAGAAATATATTTACAATGAAGAAAAACAGAAAATTCAAAGGACTTTCCTACCTTTTTTCAAGGGTGAGGAACTCTGAAAAGCATTGCTGTGGCCACTGCAACAAGGATGTTCTAGTCAGGTATGATTTAAGGCTTTGTATTGGTTGTATGAATTTAGCTAATTTTCTTATGCATGGCTGTTCAACTTAAATTAATGGAAACATTTTTGACTCAAAAGCCTTTACTAGTAGTGCCTTCCATTGAATTTTGGGGAGTCATGAAACTACTAAAAATTAATCTAGGCTTTTGAAGCTCGCTGTAGTCTAAAGGTTTTTGTTTGAGTAGATCTAAAACCGAATACATTGAGTGTAATTTTAGTAGTAATAGATCTAGTAGGTGGATTGTGACTTTGAGCGATCAAGTCATTAATAAGAGTTCATGTTTTAGATATATTGGGTCTATTGTCCAGAATGATGGTGAAATAGATGGGGATATTATTAGTATAATTCAAGTTGGATGGTTGAAGTGGAGGAATGCATCGGACTTGTTGTGTCATAGAAAAGTACCCCTCAAACATAAGGGAAAATTCTATAAGATGTTGGTGAGACCTGCAATGCTTATGGTATAAAATGTTGGCCATTAAAAAAGAAATATAATATTAAGTTTAGTGTTGCAGAAATGAGGATGCTTAGGTGGATTAGTGGCTTTACTTTTAGAGATAGGATATGAAATGAGCATATACGTGAAAAGTTGGAGTAGCTCTTGTGACAGATAAGATTAGAGAGAGTCGCCTTAGATTGTTTGGTTACATAAAATGGTGGCCTTCCGATAACCCGGTTAGGAGAGTAGATGCATTAATTTTTTATGTTAAGAAAGGTAGCGGTAGACATAAGAAGATTTGGTTATAAAATATTAGAAATGATATTTCTTTATTAGATTTAAAGGAGTATTTGACTCTTAATAGGGTACAATGGAGAACAAGGATTCATGTAGCTGACTCCATATAATGGGATAAAGGATTGATGATGTTGTTGTTGTTTTGAAGCTTGCTACTTACAATAAAATCAGTCTGTGAATGGTTTAAACTGATTTCCATGCAAAATGATACATTGCTACATTCCTCATCTATTATTACTTATTTACATACTTTCCAAGTTATCGCCATCACTAGAAGCTCCATTCCGTTGTGCTCAACCTTCATTGATTTGGTTAGGCTACTCACGTTTTCTATAAGACTCAATTCATATAACTGGATTCAAAGACGAGAAAACATTTATGTCCCCCATCTATGATTTACTAGTATGATGCTCCATTCTGAAAGCCTTCTCAAGATAATTTTTCCACTCTTCTTAATGGTTGAAGATTCCAGCTACTAAATAGCTCTTCTGCTGAATCAGTTAGTATGGATTTAGATATTTGTTATGAATATTTCAACTTGTTGGTGATGGCCATATAAACTTTCTTCATGCCTGCAGAGACGTGATAGAATAATTTGTATTTCTCCTTTAAACCATTGAGTTGCCTTGGCTATGCCTAGTTAGCAAGGCTAAATGAAATGCTGGTTTTTATAGATATCCTTTTGTACCTTCTTGGCCACATGATCATGATTATTTGATTGACCCTAGATTAGTCGATATTTCTTTATGCATTCCTTGAACTTGTGTGTGACTTGCAACTGGTTATCTTTTGATTATCAACTTGCTTAGCTAATCCCACCTTTTTTTCTGTATCTTTCAGGGAGGCCGTGAACTGCTGCAGTTGTGATGGTGTGTACTTTGACTCTTTTGTGACCCTTCTAATCCAAACATAACCTAAAATGTTCAAGTTGTAAGCTTTTGTCAAATCAATTTACTTTTTTACAAGATACTGCATTTTTTTTTTTCAATTTTTGAGATCTGTGGAATGGCAACAATTTAGAACTGATTAGTTGTCTTCATTAAAACAAATAATTTATTTTACCATTTTATGCTCTCTTATTGTCTAAAAATGGGTACCAAAGGTTTGAGGTTCTAGCTACTTTTTGGGGAGGGCTTGTTAGCTGTACCATTTCCTATTCAAGTTTAACGTTGACTAGTATTCTCTGTCTACAAAGAAAAACCTAAGCGGAAATACAATGAATATTTTTATAAGAAACTGCATGCTTAAGCTTCTTTTTTGACAATGAAATTTGTAGCTTGAAGACTATGTTGACAATGTACATACCGAATTTAAATTTATTTAAATTAAATTCGTTATATTTTTATAAATTTGAATTCAGTATATTGGTTGTTTGAGATAAAAGTTCAGACCATCCAAGTAAGTCCTTGATTTTTTTTACTGAAGCATTAATAGGTTTTATAGATGGACTAGATACTGGAGGTTTAAGGAACAATTTTTTTCTTCATATCTTAATTATTTTCTGAGATACCTGTTGTCCATTTTGTATAAATTGTTCTACTAGAATTTTATTACGTGCTTTCAAATAATTCAAACGTAATTACCAATGCTTCCATGTTATATGGTTATGTGCTGACGTATTTATGAATAATTTATTCCGGGTTTAGGTTTGCTAATTGTTGCTATAGATTCTTTCTTATTTTTCCATAAACAATCAATTAACATAGGAGGAATGACTCAAAGCAATTTTATAGGATAGCTGCTTTGGTGTACATGTAGTTCTCGTAGTGCTGATAAGGTGAGCTAAGTTGTATTTATTTTGAAGTGGTGATTTGGATGTACTCCAATTAGGTTCCCTATTTTTGTTCGATTGCTTGTTTGTGTCACTAGATACGAGGCTTTTCCATGAAGGTAGGAAAAATCTCCTTCATGTACGTCCTATGCTTGTTCGGGAGTTTCTATGCCTTCACTTCCAATTTGTGCAAGTGTATTTGTCCATTTCTGCTTCTGTGTCTGAATGATTCATATCCTTGCATGTCTTTCGTGGCAGCCTATCATTATTGCTTGCATGTCCTTTATATGAATTTATTTGTATGTTATTCATGTGCATCTTTATGGCTTCTACATGCTTAATCCCCAATCCATGCTTGTGACCTTCTCAGTTTATTAGCCACTTTCTTTTCTTATGATCTTATTTTCATCTATCTAAATGTGTGAATGAACTTATCCGCTTGTCTCTTTTATTGTAAACTTTATATTGGATCATGGTGGTTGACTCTATTTTGATATTTTTAGAAGATGTTTTGTGATTATAGGGTTTTGACATTATTCACTTGTTTCTTTTGTTATAAGTTTTATATTGGATTAGGATGGTTGATTTTGCTTTGATATTTTATGGGAAGTTTTGTGATTATAGATTTTATTTAAAATTGTACAAGGCGAGCGTCATCATAATGCAGGTGAAAACCATCTTGAGGCACATGCCTTGAGTGGTTTAGTTGAGGCGTATGCTTCACAATTGCTTAGGCATGCCTTGCCTTAGAAGTTCAAGGTGTACACCTCAAACAAATTATATATATATATATATATATATATATATATATATATATATATATATATATATATAAAGTGTTTGTGTTTCATAGAATAAAAAAAATATTCTAGAATCTAAGATGCACCGAATAATAACATTCAAGCTCCTTGTAGATGCATTTAGATTAGTTGATTTGATGGCTTGCTCATGACATCAAGAATGTCATGATCCGGCTCGGTTAGCTCGTATATACGAGGCGGGAACGAAATCGGACGTTCAGATTAATCACTATTCATCTTTCATGTAAACAAAATTTTTCTAAAAAAACTTCAAGAACAAAAAGCTCCTCTAAATAATTTTATTTCCATTCCATAGAGTGTTCACAATATACAAGATGGCAAACTTCTAACTATTCATGCTATACACGCCATCCAAAAGTAAAGTAAGGAACCACAACTAATAAAAGCAATAAAAGAACCTGTCACCCGTTGCTCGACGACTGTAAGTAAACCTCGGGTGATCCGCCATCACTTATGAGAAGGTTCTCCTGAAAATTTCCCAAAGCTAGGGAGTGAGCTACGCTTAGTAATTGACAACTACAGCTAAAGTTCATGTGCATATAAAAGAAGATAGCTTGTAGGTTAATAACATGTGTTAATGTATATCTTGAAGTAGGTACTAAGTTGACTGTGTGCTTAACATGAGATATGCTTGCTTAACATGAGATATGCTTTCATATGCTTATCTTTCTGTTCATTTTATATACATCCGTCCCGGAGTACCGAATTGTACTGATCAGGTACACATCATTAATGACCATATCATTTTCAATTCGTTCCATATTGCCTCAAAGGCCGTCTTTGCTCAAAGAGCCACATATTGGTACTCCGCCATTAACAATCACAAGCTATGCATTTCATATATGATACACATTTCATAGGTATGATAGATTTAAGCATGAAAATATGAAAATGCTCATGATTTCATATGAATTGCTAAGGAGTTTTTTTCTAACATATAATTTAAAACCATTAAGTAACAATTGAGCGAGAGCATGGCATATAGACTTTGAACATAAATTTTCTATATTCTTTGCAAATAATAACATAAAGCAATATATATATAACGAAATGAACACGTTCCTTAGCATGTAGAGTCACTTACCCTCAAGCTTTTCTTTGCAAAATTTCCCGCACAAATCCCCACCACCTTTCCTTATTCCAACCTAAGGGAAAAGAGATTTTCAATTACTTTTACAAGCATTTAAATCTCCAACATTTTTAATTTTATTTAAAAATAAATATTATTTTCGGATTTATCAAAAATTCCAAAATTTTGATTTTCAATATTTGATATTTTCATCACTAAAGCAAGCCAAAACATTCCATTCATCTAATTAGTAAATCATATTAAATAATTTTTGAATTAATATTATATACAAATTAGGAAAAATGTTTTTCTCTCAAATTCCTCAATTAGAGGCTTCCCTAAGCCCTTAGGAACATACTTAGTGAACATGCAACCTACAAAAATTAAGTTTGTAAAAACCCTAAACTTCCCCAAATTTTTACACTCAAAATTGCTTAAAGAAAAATTACATTTTTTATACCAAAAACTTCTCATATTCTTCTAGCCGTTCCCATAAAAATTTCATAAAAAAGGGAGACCCTAATTTTCGGATTTAATATTTTCTTAAAAAATTTTAACATGTTGGATAGGAAATCATAGACCTAAACAAACCCTAAAGATTTCCTAAAGAAATTTCTAAAAAAAACCAAACCCTAAAATTTTTATATGAAAAATCTTAAGAAAACTTTCATATCCTTTAAGAAGAACTTAACTCAAGTATCCCCCTACGCTTTTCCTGAAGACTCTCACCGGAATCTCGTCGGAGAGACCAAGCCGATGCCATTTCTCCCTTTCTCCCGTCGCCTCTCTTCGTTCGGCCGAGAAAACAAAACAAGGGACGGAAATATTCGGTCCCTTTGGCTGATGAGGGCTCAAGGGGGCAAAGGAAAATTATGCATGTGCCCTTATTCCTATAAGCTCTCTATTATTTCAGGAAGGATCAAATGGGGGTAAAATGGGTAAAACATGCCAAATGTTACTTAAAGCACTTCGGCGAATTTTAATTCTCAAACCGTGCGAAATTAACTACAAGTTCTTTATACCGTTTCGATCGAAATTTCGTGACGAATTTAATAAAATTTATTTCGTCGAATTCCGACGACATCGAAATTTCACTTAAGTTCATCGCGTCGTGCGGCACTCAAATGACGAATTCCGGGTTTTACAAAGAACCTCTTAGAGTTGTTTTTCATGATTAATGAGAAAAACTCTTCGATATCACTATTTTCTTCATATGTTTTGCTTTTACTCTCTTAAAATAATCTATTATCTTGGGCATATATATGCAGATGTCCATGTGCGTCAATTTACTTTTAGGCATTTTGTGCACTGCTGCACAAACGCTTATGCACCTGCATGTGCTCCTAAAGGTATGTCCATGGCATGGTTATAGGTGCCATGGTAATTAAATGTGTGATACTATATTATCTAAAATGCCACTATAAAATCACTGTATTTTGTGGAAGAGAACGAGAATTTTACCTCTATATTTCTTTTCTTATATGCACCATTTTTCTGCCTTAGTAATATGTGCATCACTTAGCACTGCATTAATTGATGCGCGCAAAGTTGCAATCATCAGCTGGTATGGACTTCAGTTTTGCAATTGAATCCTTGGTTTGGTTTGACTTTCCAAGATGGATACATCGATTAAATTTAAATATCATAAGGTATTGATTGCTCAATCACTGATGGGAAAACCCTTCCTGCGCTTTAGATCTAAAAATAGCCTATTTTCTATTCATTTTCTCCTATAATTGTTTTACATTTGCTTAATTTCGTGCTTTTCCTTTTATCTTATATTGCAAGTAGGAAAGTTTTGCAGCAGTTAAATGCATTGTTCATTAAAGTTTACTAAAATGATCTTTAGCATGTTGTGCAGCATACTTATCACGATCCTTGACTGATTATTGTTATCATGTGTAGGGTTTTTTCACAGAAAACATTTCAGGGTGCCAAAAGGTGCGACTGTGACTACCTACACTTGTTCTAAATGCAAGGAGAAAGAAACTGCAAATGTAAAACCTACATCTCATAAAGCAGCTGGCTTGAAAAGAAAGGCTTCCATGGCTAGGAAGGGAAAACCGGTCTCCATGTCTAAGAAGTCAACGGAAAATGGGGCTTCTCTGGGTGAGAAATCAAAGGAAAATATGGTTTTCTTGATTAAGAAGTCAAAAGAAAACAAACTTATGATTTCTAAGACGATCTCTTTGGCCAAGTCAAGGGAAAACCAACAATCCATGGCTAAGAAGTCAAATGAGAATTCTTTCTACTTGGCTGGAAGGTCAAGGGAAAATATAGTCTCTATGGCAGTTCAGTGCAGGAAAAATCCTGTCCGTATGGTCCGGAAATTGAAACAAAATGCAATCTCCATAGCTAAAAAATCAAAATTAAGTCGTACAAAATCTAAAACAAAAAATGGTATAATGAAAAGAAAAAAGAAAATAGTTCGAAGAAAGGGACATAGTATTTCATCTAAAAATGCAGAATCCTTGAAATCGGATAATTTTATAAGCTGGTGCAAGAAGAAGAGATCTGTTCTGCATCATTCCTATTGGTTAAATGGCCTTCTATGGGTAAAGGGGCCTTCAAATGAAAGAGGAAGGTCTTTCAGAGAAAGGAAGGTTTTCTTTCGGATTCAATCTGCAGAAGACGTCTCTGCAAAACCCAAGTGTTGTCTTTGCCGTGAAGATTACAATACTGGAGATTTTTTTATTGGTTGTGAAAGCTGTGAAGGTAAACCATTTATTTTAACATGCTAATTAATCATATTCATTAATTTTCTTGGTGAACATTTAGTGACATAAAGCTGAGTTATCTTTTAGGATGCTAGAGGTGGTAGCTGACTGAATACAAATGTCAAATATCTCTGCGGGGTCTGTTTATATTTTACTATTCACAGCTGGAAATTAAACCTACATATTTTTGCTTCAATGTCCATTTTCTTACATCTATTTTTAGATTATTCTGTATGGTGTGCTTGCAACTCAGTTTCTGCCTATGAATTCACATTACCTATTGTCATGGTTACTGCAGATTGGTTCCATGGTGAGGCCTTTGGCCTTGAGCTCGAGAGAGCCAGCAATCTGGCTGGGTTTAAATGTCCTAAATGCCGCAGGAGAAATGTTCCAGTGTGCCCATTTTCACTAGATCCAACGAGCTGTGATGTTAGGATAAGAAAGGGTTGCAATGTTGCTGGTGAGACTGTGGATGTTCAGCCAAAAAAATGCGAAGGCAAGTCGCATTGTGCTGCTTGTGAATATTGCCCTGATTTAGTTCCTTGTGAAATTCATTCAGAGATGAAAAGAGAAGTTGTCCCTTCACATTGTCAAGATGAAATTGTCTTGTCCGATGAAATTATTTCAGACTGGTCTAGCACTGTGAATCCACCTGGGCATGAAGAAGAAAATTTTGTACTTCCCAATGACGAGAGTGTACTTAAAATAAGATTGAAATCATGTAGTATAGATGAGAGTATGAAAAGGACATCAAGGTCCCCCAAAGAGCTTTTATCTGGACTTGATCTCTTTCAGAGCCACACCTAGAAGACAATGTTTTCAGCATGCCTCATTAATTATGAAGGTACCAATATTTAAGTAATCATTACCTTTAAGTACAATCTGTACAACTTGCTTATCTTTGGATATTCATTATTCATTATCTATTATTTACAAATGTGTTATGTGTGCGCCTCTATTTTTATTTTTATTTTTTTTATGTGGGTGTGCGGGAGCTTCATATTTTACGTTTGGAAGCTTATATATAGCCTTTTTTTTTTAATTAGCACGTAATTTATTTTTCAGTATTTAGGTTCTCAATAGATTTGATGCATGCTTTTTCTGAGGCCAGCATTTTTTTACACTTATGTTCAAATTCAGTCAAAATACTGATTTAGGACAATAGATATTGTAAAACTGCCTTTCATAATGTAGAAAATAAAGAAATGATGAATGAGAGCTAAAAGGTCACTAACTTGATCAGGAGGGAGAGGAAAGCATTTACTGCGTGAGGTTGATTTATCTAGTAGAAAGAAATGAATGAATGGCTGTCACACCTAATTGCAAGATCCTTTTTTACTTGAATTTTAAAATTGTGTTTTCTTTTATTTTGCATGTTATCATAGAAATTAAATGTGTAAGGCGACTAAGTATCATAGAAGTATTTAGTTACTCTTGATTAATCATAAGTCTACTCCAAACTAAAATGGTATCAAAGCATCGTGAAAGAGTTGCCTAAGGTTCCTAGCAAACATAGATTGGTTGGAAAATTAGAGCAAAACCACATTTCCCAAGGAACTTGATGGCATGGGTGGTAGTATCTAGATCTGCAATGACCAATAGAAACAATTCCTTTCCTTTTCTTTGTAAGTATGAGAAGAATTCCTTTCCTACTATGGTCGACAATAATCAAGACTTACCCAACTCCTTCCAAATGACCATTTTCGAATTGAATGTTAAAACTTATTTGGAATGGTCTCAGATCGTCAAATTAGTGATTGATGGAAGGAGAAAATTGGATTACTTGACTGGTGAAGCAAAAAACCAACCACGAATGATGCAAAATTCAAGACATGAAGATTAGAGAACTCTTTAGTGATGTCTAGACTCCTAAATCTGGAGGGAAATCTTGCAAAAACCTATATGTTATTTCCAACTGTGAATGATAGTTGGGATGTTGATGTAGGACTAAGATGCGTTTAATGAATGCAATAAGAATTTGCACTATTCCTTTGATAAGAGCGAGTATGATTAAAACTATTAGCAATTTAAAACAACAAAGTAAAACGAGAAAGGGGTTCCTACGTTTAGGCTAAACCACTTGCCAAAAGCCTGACTTATCAAAATAACATAGAATATCAATAAATTTGACAGAGGGATTTAATTTATTTACAATAGGATATATTCCTCTTTGGAAATAAATTAATTATGTGGACTTAGGAAATTTCAGCCAAAGGAGGTGGGTTGGAAATTAGGAATTGTTTCCAAGAGGAGTTTAAGAGATTTAGGAAATAAATCCTTTGGAGATCAATAAGGGGCCGGCGGCTTTAATGGGGTGGAGGTGGAATTATGGCAAGTGAATATGTCTTGATTAATAGAGAGATATTAATTAGGCAAGGGAAATTAAATCTCCTTTAATCAAGTATTGATTTGAGGATGAGGTTTAAGACTTTCTTAAAATAGATTTCATATTTTAGGAAATATTTTGAATTTCAAATCACTTGGATTTTGAACTCAAAATTAATCCTAATTTTATTCAATCTATATTAGGAAATAAGAAAAAAAAGAGGGGGCAACCCAAAGGGGGGCCGGCGGCTTTGTGTGGAGGGTGGCCGGTGGTTGTGGTGGTGTTGTGGTGTCAACGTATAAGATGTGGGTCCGGTGATGGATGGGCATGCAGTTCAAGATCTCGGGTGGAGCTTGGACTGTGGGTAGGGAAGGGGAAATAGGGCCGGCGGTGGTAGAGGGAGGAGGAAGGGAAAGAGAGATTAAAACCACAAACCCGACTCGTCTAGGTTGGTGGGTGATGCGTAATTCTCCCTCTCCTAGGGATCTCACTCCGATCTCTCAAGCTCTCATAAGAACTCAAAACATGTGGAAATTTTTTATCATTCAATCATTAACATGAAAAGAGAACAATGGGGCTATATATAACCTCATACAAAGACTCAAGAAAATAAAAAGACGACAACGCCCACTGGGCTTACAAACGACCTCCCTTGAGTAAGGGATAAAAATGGAAACACTAATAAAGCAAATACAACATGACATAATAATAAAGAAAATAAATAATACAATTCAGAAATACATTGACTCAATCGTGGCCTTAGATCGACGGCCATGTCTCTGATAGACTTTCCATGCTCTGATGTCTCCACATATGTTATTTGTGAAACCTTTCATATTAGAAAAACTCCTATCAGATGTTTAAATTAAAATTAAGGCTTTGAAAATTTAAACTAAGAGAGTGGGAAGTTACCATCTATTATAATGAAATGGTAGCGGTTTGGCTAATGTTGGATCAATGCTATGATGCTTAGGAGAGCCTAAATGATTGTGCAAACTACAAAAATAAAGAGAGGGAAATTACCGAGTTTACATATTTTTTGCTAGAATATACTGCAATTTAGATGAAGTAAAGGTAAGGATCTTAAGTAGAATACCTTGCCAGTCCATAAATGAAGTTTTTTTTGATGTTTAACAGGAAGAATGCATAAAGAAGGAAATGATGTGGAAGATAACACCCAAAATGTATTCTAAGATTGAAAATTTTGCAATGTTCTTTTGGGGATTAGTGTTGAAGGAGAAAGAATGAAAAAATGGTATGAATACTACAAAAAAAGTTATGGCACACAGGAGATGTGATAGAAAATTCATGGAAAATAACACTTGAAGAAGAAACCCTATGACAAGACAACATACCATGAATGAAGAACCCCATCACCAATCCATTTACTTAGAAATGTCACCTTTCACAAAGGAATAAATCGAGCCCTTTGCAAATTCTCTTGAAGTCTCCACATTCCCCTACACCTTCCTTTTCTTTATCATTATAAGTTAATGGAATTGCTTTTTATCCATGAAAGTTAGGGGTGTCAATTTCAGGTCACGGGTCAGGTTCGTGTCGGACTCGGAACTGACCCAGCACTATTCGGGTCAACCTGAACCGACCCGTTTTTGTAAACGGGTCTATTTTTCGAACTCGAAATCGACCCGCTTCGGGTGCGGGTCAACTCGTCCTGACCCACGACAAATGGGAGTCACGACGCGACAACAACTTGCAAACGGTGTCATCCACGCGGGTAGGCGGGTCATCCACGCGCATCGTCTGTTCGTCATGGCAACGACACTGCGGTGCGGGTTGACAGCCGCTGCAGCGGTAGCTTGGTCGCAAGCCGCAACCCCTTGTCGCGATCTCGACAGTTCGGCGTGGCAGCGGCACTGCGGGGACAAACCGGGTTGACAGACGCGACACGACAGTGGTGACAGGCGAATTGACGAACCTGTCACGACCCGACCCGGCTAGCCCGAGTTAACGGGGCGGGAGCAAAAGGTCGTACGGAAGAGCATTAGAAACATAAATCAAATTCATTAGATAAATAACATCAGTACACAAATATCATCCATAAATAAGAAAGAGCCACTAAAACAACATCAAATACAGATAATCCCAAACAGTTCAGATCATCTCAACACCAATAAAAACCTTTGAGTCAACATTACATAAACTCTACAATACAGTTCATACTCAGATACTAACTCAATCCTTAGACTTAAAGCATAAAATAAATGGAACCTTTCATCCTGAGGTCCCCTACGATGATACATGTAAGGTCGTCGTGCAGCCATTACTTTTCTCCTGAAAAAGATTTCCAAAACGAGGAATGAGCTAAAGCCCAGCAGGTAAATCATATCACAATTAATTTCATAAGATGCATATATTAAAAACATTTACAATTGAAAACTAATTCATTTCATTGAGCGAGTCATAACATGTACTATTCATTTTTCCTTTCATTCTTTCCTTTAACAATTGATTTCTTTCATTCATTTCTTTTCTCTTTCATATGCAATGCAAAATGTAAAAATGAATATGCTAATGTATCATCCGTCCCGGAAGTACCAGTTTTCGTACTGATCAGGTACGCAGTCAAAAGTTTTGGCCATTTCCTTTACCATTTGGCTCCGCAGAACCCCATTACCATTTGGCTTATACAAGCCCCATTACCATTTGGCTTTTGAAAGCCCCATTACCATTAGTTTGGTACTTCCGGATCAACATGCATATGAAATTTTATTTCATTAAATTCTTTTCATTTTCTTTCATAATCATTTCATCTATTCATATACCTTAATTGTCTTTCACATTAATGCATGAAATGAAAGCATGAACTGGGTATTCTTAAAATTAGGAACATCAAAACATTGACAGTAGATAAAATATTGACAGTAAAATAAACATATGAGATTGCATTTTAAATAATGAATAAAATCTAACACTTATAAAATTAAAAGGGGTATGAATACCTACCTCAAACCAAATGTGGCACGCCTTGATACAATTCTTCCACCTTACCCTTTAATGGTCACTACCTAAGAAAGATTTATAAAGTAAACGTGTCACAATCATAAGTCAAATTCCTAAGTCAAATTGCTAAACTCGGCATTTTCCCTTTAACCATTCCTAACGAAAATTAAAGGATAATTAATTAAATAAACGTTGATTTTCGGATTTAATAAATAACTAAATTTTGAAAATTCATAAATCCTCAATTTGATCCAATTATTTATTTTAAATTGATCCTTAACATATTATAATAATATAATAATAATTTTCGGATTAAAATAATCCTAAAAATTAAGAAAATGAAATTTTCGATAAAAACTTAAAATTTTTCTTTAAAAACATTTCCTAAACCCTTAGGAATCATTTTCATAAAGGTGCCTTACAAAATTAAGGTTTTAGGTCAAAAACCCTAGTTTCTAAATCTTCCAAAATTTCTCAAATTCTTTCATTTTTATCATTGAAACGCTTTGCTAATCGTCACCTAACAATCCCTTAAAGAAAACTTGAAAGAAAACTAGGTTTTGGAAAAACCCTAGATTTTTCAATCTCAAATATCTAAAGATCTAAAAGGTTTCGTTTGAAAAGAATCATACCGGAGTAATCCTCTCGTCGTCCTCTTCGATTCGACCTAAAGCTCTCGCCGAAAAATCGTCGCCGGAGTCACCCTCGCGGAAGCCGCCCGTCCGTCCGTCCGCTCCCTCTCTCTGTTCGGTCCGCTCGTTTGCGTGAAATGAGTAGGGAGGAGGGGTCGGTTATGCCTAATAAGAGAATTTGGGTTTGCTAATTACCATACTACCCTCACTTAAATGGATTTGGCCTTAATACAAATGATGGGTAAAGTTGACATTTAGGGACTTTTTAAATTAATAACTCCAAAATTAGGCAAAATTGGGCATAACTTCTATATACTAAAACGATCAGAATTTCGCGTAGGATTTTCTAAAATTAATTTCGTTGCAATCCGATAACCTTGAAAATTTCACTTAAAAATTTCGTCGCGGCGCTTTAAAAAGCGTGCGATGCCTAAAATAGGATTTTCGGGTTTTACAGAACCCGAAGTGACGTATGCGAGTCTCGGGTCAGACGGATGCGACACGAGGTAAGAGACGGAATTTCGGGTCAAATCGGGTTTCCGGGTCAACCCGACCCGATTTTACAAACGGGTCGAAATCATGAACCCGACCCGATTCGGGTTCGGGTCAACCCGAATCCAAAATTTTCAAGTCTGGTTCGTGTCGGGTTTTTGGGTCATGTCAAATATTAACACCCCTAATGAAAGTGAGCTACAAAAACCACGGGGCATTGATTATAGAGCAACTGATCACATGATAGGTCACTCACATATAGTTTTGTATACTTTCTACTGACAACAAAAAAAATAAGGTTATTGATGGTTACTTCCTGAGTATGGCTGCACTGAGTTCAATTCAAATTTCTCTCATACTAAGTCGTCATAATGTTCTCATGTTCCTAAATTATCATAAAACCTTTTATCTAATATTAAATTAACTCTTGATTACCATTTCATTTTTATTTGTATCTTTCTTCTTTTGAGTTTTAAGAACTAGCTTCGAGGAGAATAATTGGCAATGCCTAATACTTTGAGGAGAATTTTGAATATACTTATATTTTTGGTAATCATGAAATAATGTTGCGGCATTATTGACTTGGTTACCTTAATTTTTAGCTCTTAAAACAATTATTTCCAAATCTGTTACCCTTTTTTTTAAGAGTGAAAGTTTTCCATTAGCAAAGAAATAGTGTTCCACATTCTCCATAATCTTACAAATCATCAAGCCCATTTTCTGTAATTCACAATGATGTGTGGGGTTCATCAAGGATTTCTACTCTGTCGGAATTTTTTTTTTTGTGATGACCATATTATGATTTGTTGGGCCTATTTACTTACAAATAAGTCAATGGTTTAGGAATTTTTAGAAACATCTATGCTATCTCACACATAATTTTCCCAAAAAAAAAAAAAACCATATTTTTAGGAGTGACAATGACAGAGAATTTTTAACAAAGCTTTGAGTTAGCTTTTCTTACAAAAAAATGATTACATATTCTTAAAAAAAGGGATTATTCATATAAGTTCTTGTAATGATACACGTTAAAAATAGAATTGCTAAAAGAAAAATTAATCACCTATTGAAAGTAGCAAAAACTCTACACTTTATCGATCATGTGACAAAATATCTATGAGGTAACACCATACTAATTGATAAATATCTCGTGAATTGGATGCCCACAAAAATTTTGAAGCTTCAATTTCCTGTACATATGTTTCAAAAATCTTTTTCTTCTGGTTTTTATCCATTCTTCCCATTAAAATATTTTTCATTTATTTTCACAATCATGATCAAAATCATGGGAAAATAAAGAGTTGGTTTTTTTTTCCCATTGGATTCTATTGTGAGCTTTCCAAAAAAATAAAAAATAAAGACTGGTGCATCATAAAAATTGGAGAGCCTATGAGTATTTTGCTACTCATGCTGGAGTCTATGCCTACGCATTTGAGCTTCATTGATATTATAGTTTAAAATTGGATCCTCAAGTGTCACTTGTGCTTGAAGGTGGTATCTTGCAGTTCTCTAACTGTAAATATGAGACTCTAAATTTATCATGTTTGATCCGACTTTGATAATCCCTTCATGTTCCTTTAAATGTTATTTAAACCGCACTGTCCATAATGTCTTCAATAACGATTTTATGATATCAAACTTTACCAAACCACATAGCGTTCATTCTCTTGCAACTCTTTTCTGGTTGCTTGTGTTGAATTGAAATGTAAATTAATCTAATGGCTCTTGACTTTCTTTTATTTATATTTTTGCATAATTGCTATTGAGATTAATATGTCCATGCATGATTATTCAACTTTTGGTAATGGAAGATCTGAACAGTTAATCCCCTCGATATTTCGAGCTTCTAGGTCGGGTCACGACGAGATTGGTATCCGAGCGATGGTCACATTGCTGCTCATTTCTTAGGCACAATTTTTATCTGTAAATACTATTTGGTTTTGTTCTGTAATACACTTCTCCTGTCATCAATGTCAAATAAGAAATGAACCATCAGCATGAATTGTATGCTGGCATTTAGAGAATTAGAAATGATTGTTAGAAGTTTGACCAATTAAAGATTTGATTGTATTCCTACATATTTAAACTTTTTAAATTTGAAATCGGCATCTCCCCCATTAAGTTGGAGCACACTATATTGATTAACATAGGTATTATATGCTTGATTTTTACTTGGCAAGAAATGATATGTAAAGGGAAATTTTTGTTATGTAGCTTCTGGAATCTATTAAATTCTATATATCTATGCAAGCTAAAAACCTTGAAGTATCTTCTGTCATCATCCCTTTGTGGATAGTTGAAAAGGAATGCTAACTTATCTTTTGACAAAGTCTTTTTAATCGGTTAGCTTGGATTCTTCATTTATTCGATTTATTGGGCCAATCATTCTGATTTAGGCTTTGTTTGGGATGCTTTTTACTGTTTCTTGAATCAGTTTTTTAGTTAAAAAATTAAAATTTTTGTACTTAAAAGCTGCTTCAAGAAGCAGTAAAAAAGCTGTTCCAAACAAAAGCTTTGTATATAAATTTAAACAAAGGCTGTTTTACCAATTTTGATTGAACTGTTTTTGTGGTAATGGATATTTACATGCACTATTTCCCCAGCACAATCATGCCAACACGACCATGTTGGATTACTCCATGATGATCATCAACCTCACATGCCAGTCCTGAAAGGGTTTATCGCATATCAGATTGTAATGGGAACATTTATAATGGATGATGTGCTACCTAACAATTAACATTTTTATCTTTTTATATTTACGGGTGGGTTGGAGTAAACATGATTGTTGGCTGAGGGCTACCACCATCTGATATTATATTTACATAGTGTTGTTAGAAGTAGAAATAGATGTGGGAGGAAGGAATGTTATATTTTCAGCTTCGTTTGGGACGATATTTTTGTTGCTTCTTAAAATAATTTTTTAGTATAAAAATTAATTAGAATGTTTATGTTAGAAAGCTGCTTTAAGAAGCAACAAGAAAGCCGTATCAAACTAAGGCTTTGTTTGGGACGGCTTTTTTACTGCTTTCAAAAACGGAGTTTTAGTTCAAAATTTTTTATTTTTGTACTAAAACTCCATTTTAGGAAGCAATAAAAAAGCCGTCCCAAACGAAGCCTAAGGCTTCGTTTGGGACGGCTTTTTCATTGATTTCTAAAACGGAGTTTTAGTACAAAAATAAAAAAATTTGTACTAAAACTCCGTTTTAGAAAGCAATAAAAAAGCCGTCCCAAACGAAGCCTAAGCCTCTTTATCTTTTAAAATAACAAAAAGTACTTTATGGCTTTTTCAGCACTTTATTATTTGTGATTATCTTACAAGCATTAGGCTCCATGTTAAGAGATGCTTTTCTTTTCTACTTTTTGTAGAAATTGCTTACACTTCTAAAATTTTTCAAGTTTTTTTTTATAGCTTCTTGACAAATTATTTGTTTGAACTTATAAAACTGAAAAATCAAACCGATTTGTTCTTTTTTGGTTGATTCAGTTCAGTTTTTTTATTGTAAAGCTTTAGTTATTTGATTATTGATAATTGGATTGATTTTGATCTTCATAAAACCAATTCAATCAAAACCTGAAGTTGGAAGAGAGGGAAACCCAAGCAGCGGTCTAGTGGAAGTTTTTGATATGATCATATGGGTTATCTCTTCTGTACCTTAGCCTCCTTATGGTAAATGGAGATAATCGACTTATGAGTCGAGATCCTTTCTCTTTCTTATGTCCCATGCCATTCCGAATTCGAAGCAGCGGAAGAGCCCCGGTTGGTCGTAGGTGGAAATGTGGAATTAGGGATGAATAGTTGAAGAAGATGAAAGATTGATAGATGTGATCCGCAACCCTAAGAAAATTAGAAGTAGGGGTGTCAATTTCGGGTTACGGGTCGGGTTCGGATCGAGCTCGGAACTGACCCGACATTAATCGGGTCAACCCTAACCCGACTCGTTTTTGCAAACCGGTCGGTTTTCTGGATCCAAACCTGACCCACTTCGGATTCGGGTCAACCCGAACCGACCTGTTTCAGCCAAATCCCGCACCTCTATTCAAAAATTTCGCGTGCAGGTTCGGTCACGTGCATTCGGGCAGGCGGGTAGCAGATCACGTGTCACGCGCGTTTGGGCAGACACGGACCACACGGTCACACGCAGCAGCGGGGTGCGGGGGCAGGAAGGCAAGCTGCGGGGCAGGTCACCTAGTCACGCGTGGCAGCGAGCAGCAGGTCATGCACGTTTGGGTTGGTGCACTCGGCATCCGGGGTGGAGGGCATGCTAGTTTTTTATGGTCATGTTGGGTTTTCGGGTCAACCCGAACCCGACCCGGTTTTTCAAATCGGTCATTTTTCAGACCCGAACCCGACCCGCTTTGGGTTCAGGTAAATCCAAAGCTGAAATTTTTGGGTTGGATTCGGGTCGGATTTTTGCGTTATGTCCAATATTGACAGGTCTAACTAGAAGAATGCCAGATTCCTTATTTTTGAGCTTGGAGAAGCCATCAGTAGCCCTAAAGATCCAGCGTAGAGCTCCTCTCCTTCCTTTTCCGACATAGGTATTCTCCATTGTTGATTCTCCCAGAATTTTCATACCCTTGTGATATTAATATATACCCTTTTCTCTAATTATTTTGCTTCTTTTTAGGCTTAAGATTTCATTGCATTTAAAGTTTTTAATTAAACTAATTTTCTATCTCGTGTTATTTCAAGTGTCTAGTCATGTAATGTGGATTTAAAATTTAACTTTATGCCTCTTCTCTAAAGCTTACCATTTTTATTTTTATTTTTGGATAATCTATGATGGAATTTATAATTTCAATTTTTTGCTCTTCTAAAATAATTTATTTCATTAAAGTCAATTAGTCATAATGATATGAAATGATATTAAAAATGCAAATAAATAATTTGTATAGAATGTTTGTATGTAAATGTTGATTGATGGGGTATATTTCTTTATATTATTGGTTTGTGATTGGAATGAAAAAGGTTATGAAAAAGAGGGTATCTTAATAGATACCATTTAGACAGAGTCTTTTGTGACAGTTGTATTATTAGTAAAATGATATATGTGATATATATAGATATGGACAAAATTTATGATTATTCTCAAAATAAAATTTAAATATAATTACTTTATGTTTTGTAGCGAGCATGAATACTACTTAAAAACAATGTATTAGCTAATTCATATGGAGCCATCAAGCCGGCCCAACTAGAAATCAAAGTTTTTTTTTTTTTTTTTTTTTTTTTTTTTTTTTATATTAATAAACCACAAGGTTACATCAGTAAGAGACAGCCTACAAAAACAGGCCCAAAATAAATACAGACTCTAAGACATCAAAACCAAAAGCAGGAAAAAACTACCAAAAGATGGATATAAAGAGCTCAGTATAAAAAGCCGGGACTCCCAGCAGCTCAACTCCGTGCAATGACCATCCAGAAAAGTTAAAAAAACCAACGGTTGCCGCAAGACATCATTGCTCCAACGCAAATTCGATAACACTTATCAAACCGCAACAACAAAAAAGATTCAAAATTGAAATTTATCTTCTTTTACCACCTCTCTTCCAGAATTTGCTCCGAGAACCACCTTTCCGCGATATCCCACTTACCAAATTAAAATCCTCATCAGGATCAGAAAAAGATTCAGATTCAAACTCGATATCAGACACATTATTGCAGCCAGTAGCATTTGGTTTAAACAGACCACCCGAAAGTTTAACAGGAACAGTGACCAGATTTTGCGAATTAAACAGAACATCTTGCTTATCTGAAACAACCACCTGCCCACCGGGATCGGAATCCCCATTCAATACATTACTCTCCACTCTTCCAAACTCCTCCACACCACCAACCACAACAACACCAGTTGAAACAGGATTAACCGAAGCCAAATTAATATTTCCAACCTCTTCCACATTAACATCTGGCACCACCAAAGCATCCGTCAATACCTCCCGCACAACCGGAAATTCACTGCCAACGTCCTCCCCAGGTCCATCATTCACAACAAAACCAGGATTACCACCATCCAAACTAACATAAACACCCTTAGCAACAGGGGTTTCCGAACTCACATTAACCAAAGTAACGACGTTTTCATTCTCAAGAGCAGAAATCCCCCCAACATTCACACAAGAATTAGAAAGAGGGACAATTAGAGAAGCAACATTATTCTCAGTTAAAGCCATAGGAACCGAAGGAGAAAACTCAACACCAGCTTCATTCCCACTACCAACAATCTTCCTAACACCCAAACTCCCTCCCTCCCCCAACGCAGAGGAAGAAACAAGATGGGGATGAAGAGTTTTGCAACCAGTTTTCAAATGACCTAAAGAAGAACAATGAGTACAATATTCCGGCAAATCTTCAAAGACAACCGCCTGAACAAAACCTGAATTATCCGGTCCAATCCAGATTTTCTCAGGATAATTTTTAGATACATCCAATTCTACCAAAACTCTCGCTACAGAAGGTCTAGAGCCAGTAGAAGTCGCGTTATCCGTTTTTAAAGGGTTACCAAAAATTCTACCCAGACCATTCAAGATACGCGAAGCAAAAAGATGCGGCCGAAGATTAGGAAAGGAAATCCAAATAGGAACAACAGGAGATTCGATTTCCACATCTAGAGTATGAGACCACTTAATCATTTTCATGAAACAGTTGTTAACAAAATACGATCGATGGGCAAAAACCCGGCAATAATCTAACTCATTGAAAAATTTAATCAAAACATTTCTTTGATTAAGCACAGTGACAGAAACTTCCCCCTTCAATTTGAGGTTGAAAAAAAATTTCCTAATGGCTTCCAGCGACGGACGATTCGAGGGGAACTTTCCGACCAGAGAAAACTCAAAAGGCGCAGCTAAAGATTCAATTTCCAGCTCAGAAATCCACAAAGAAGGCATACCTCTAAAAGTAGAAACCTTAAGATCAGGAAAAACCGCAGTCTTAGAAGACGAACCTGAAAGCGCTTCCTTAAAAGAAAGGGGCGAAGCAACCGGTAAAAAACCAGGGTCTCGGAGACGAGAAGAAGACATCTCAGCGGAAAAACAAAAAAAATGGGAAGAAAAACTATCCGGCTAGACAGACGCCGAGGAGAAGCACGCCAGCGCCGCCAAGAACAACCCAGAAAAAACCCTAGCGCTCATTTTTGTGACCTCAACTAGAAATCAAAGTTGTATGCATTATGTGGATAGAAAGTAATCAATCGGGATCATTCAGTACCATATTATGAACACGATACACAGGTAAATCCATGTAAATACTCCTTACTAAAAAAAAAATGAAATAGATATTTTGTAATTTTATCGCATTGAAAAAACTAGACAATGTATTCCACATTGTATGGTAGATTTTGTATAGGAAATGATTGATATTTCTTTAAAGCAGAAGCATGATGTGCTCGTTGAGTTGAGTTATGCCACTCTCATATATTTATAAACATATACGTTTGTTACTTGAAAATTTTAAATTGGCGGAATAGAAGAGAACGTGTATTATAGATGCCACGCTCTATGTTTCGTTAAAATGTATTTGAGATTTTATTGACTCTTTCAATATATTAGAAATAATTTATTAATGAAAATTTAGCAAGCAAAAATGTTAAATAACTCTCTAACCGTTTGTTACTATCTTATTAATTCGAGCATTCGGACTGGATCTCAATAACTCACGACGCAAAATGTTGGGACTACTAAATTATATATAATTGATGATGCCTAGAAAGAACTAGTGTGTAAATAAAAGTAAGACTCATTGATGATCATTGCATAGGACCGAAGCAAATGAACCAGTAAATTAAAATTGCAATTTTTTGAATCTTGTATTACGCTCAAATGAAATTTTGAATTAGAACAGTAACTGATACAAAATGAGGTCCTACCAACAAAATGTATCTTAAAATTGCCTTAGTTAGGCTTCATGACTCTTGCTCTTGGCAGTGACATGCAACTTATCACATCATGAGAATATCAACCATAGCTTGAACCTTCTTAGAAGCTTGACAACCTTGCAAAGCTTGAAGATCAAAAAAGTCTTACATGCTTGGAGATAATAAAGAAAGAGGTACACTTGTGGAGTCTCATAAGCTAAGAATTGGATAAAGCCGTAATAGATAAAGCTGCAAACTTTTATTTTTTCGGTGCGAGTTAAGGGATTCGAGCGCTAGCAGCGGGATGGACTTTTTGTCCATCAGTCAATGAGCCACACAACTCAATCACACAAACCCCTAAAAAATCCTTATTAGTTCCCTCAAGGTTTCAAGAAGTTGAGTGTAGCTTCTTTAATTCAATCAAAAGATGCAAAGTAATATAATTCATGTCAGTTGGATTTGCACTCATCAAGACTTTTTTTATTTTCTTTCCTTTCTCTTTTGTTAATACTTCATTATCTATAGGATTCCTACTATGTACTCATCAACTCATGACATATATAGTTAATCATCCTCAATTTTGATGATTTACACTTGATTGAATTCAATACCCTTTATCTTGATCCTATAGTCTTAATTATAGAAGATCAAAACAATTGTAATTCTAATCATAAATTAGGACAATTATTAGCAAGTCATTTTATTGAGGTCAATTAGATTGTATGAATATTTCTTATGTTAGAGACCTTAGTTAGAACTCTAATCTTTAGCATTGATTGAGCTCAATAGAACTAACTTAGATTGAACATAGAAATTGCATGATATTATCAACTTATATGAGGAAATTCTATGTCTATCAAATCGTAATTTTGACACATATGCTTTTAGGATTGAGCTAAGTCAAATTCATGTCAACCTTATTTGTATTTTAATCTGAATTAGGCTTAATTGAATAGTCTATATTCTAAGCCTCCAATCACCCTTTCTAGTAGTTTTGTAATGTGATGCTTAATTTTAATTGACCATTGGATCACTTGATTTAAGCTATGATCCTAGCCCTAGCCCATAGTCAACCTAAACCCCAAATCCCTTAAATTCTTAGATCAAAATAGTCATTTTGGATCAATTGATCCAATCTATTTTGACTTAGCCCAAATAGGATAGAAAAAACTTAATTGATCTAAATTAATCATTTGGTTAGCCTAATTGAACCTTTAACCCTATGTTAATCTAAGTTGACCTGTTTTACCCATGTAGATCTAAACCCTATAATTTTCCAAATTGTTTGAACCTAAAGTTAGGATCCAATGCTAATAGGTCAACCATATATTAACCAAGCCCAATTTGGCTTTGTTTTGGCCAATTGGTTCATTAGCTTAAGTTGGCCTCACCAAATTGAATCCCTTAGTTTTTTTTTATTTGATTAAATTGAACCAAGCAATGATTGAAACTTTTTCAATTGATTAACCATATTTGATTTGAGCTCAATTGAGCTTTGAATCAACTCGATTTAGCTAATTGGTTCACTTGAGCTAAATTGATCTAATTTGAAATTTTAATTCAAATTGATGAAATTGGTCAAATCCATTTGAATCAAGTGAGTTGACCAAATCAAATTCACAGCACCCCAATTAAATCCAATTATCCTTGGTTGAGCCTCTTGAACCCAATTGACCCAACCTAGGCCAATTTGAAATCCTATTAATCCTACTTAACTCATTTAAGTCGCCCTCGATTTAATTAAATTGGCTCGATCCAATCCTTCAGCTGGGTTCATAACATTTTTATTTCAGACCAACTGATCTTTGACTTGGCTTAATTTATCCTAGAATCCAATTTAGCTTAATATAAAGATTTTCTTGTCCCATTGATCCTAATAGATCCTAATAGATCAAATTAACTCAATTACTTGGATCTTGGATCTAACTCCTCCAATTAATTTCAATTGATCAAATAAATTTTAATTTGCCCAATTGAACAATTTTAGAAATATTTATAAACAGTTGGTAAAAAAAACTCTTCATTTTTTTCATATATAAACTAAATTATTTTTAATCAAATTATTTTTAAAATTACATATAAAATGTTTAGAAATGAAAGCTAAATCAATTTTTTTTTTGAAATAATCAATTAATAATCACAAAAGTAAAATATTTGAAAATCAATTTTGTTTATGTGAATCCATAAAGCTTTACATGTCTCCACAAATAGGAAAGAAGTCATCACAAACACTTGTGCTTGCTTCATTATAACCCTAGACTTTTGATCAAGAAACCTAAGTATGATCTTGCCTCCACCATGCATACCTATAAGTAAGCAAAAGTCATAGTAAGCTATTTTGCATGCTATATAATGACCCATTAATTTTGGCCAATAAAATCTATGCATTACTAGGCATTCGTAAAGATTTATGAGGTTTTGTTTGGGACAATTTTCTTGTTCTTTCTAAATCAGCTTTTTAGTACAAAATTTTCTAGTTCGAAAAATTTTTATACTAAAAAAATTATTTTAAAAAACAATAAGAAATTCATCTCAAATATAGCTCGAGTATTTGCAAACCTCTTTACAGGCATCCATATAGTTTGAGCATCTACGTTATTACGAAGATTTTTAATTAGATTAAATCAACTCGTTACGAAAGTAATTACGAGCAATACTTGTATCAATTTTGAGCGATCAAGAATAAGAAATCTATGAAAATTTGAAATATCAACTTATATCATCCTCAATTGATTCTATAAGCTATTATTATAAATATACAACTTAAGTGGAGGTGAAAATGCTAATGCATTGTTGTGAATTCAAATTTTAGTTCTCACTTTGCTATTAAATTCCCTCTCTAAAATCCTTAATTTCTTACAGCCTTATGTGAGAGAGGAAGTAAAAGAATATCTCCGTTATTAAATTACAAAAAGGTAAAAAAAAAAAAAAAAAAAAAAAACTCAAATTAAATTCACTACTAAAAAAATTTATTTTTTGCCGCTGCATTTTCAAAATTGTTGTCGAAGAGTTTTTTTAGAAGCGGTATGCACCGCCATTTGTAATATTAAATTATTAATACTTAGTAATCTCCCGCGATCCCTCCCTCCCTTGCCCTAGCTCCCACTCGACTTGATCTTGTGTCCATCTCCCAGGTCCACCTCCTTCTCCCTGTTACCAAGCTCACACTCTCCAACAACTACGGCCAAGTTCTCTTTATCAATCGAACAACCACTTATACGTTGCCGCAATCGGCATCAAGCATGCTGCCTCCTCCCGTGCCCTAGCTCGTGCTAACAATAGGCCTCTTCTTTGACCATGCACCCGTATGTTATAAGGTTAAACAATGTCGTGCAAGTGAAGGTTTAAAACATTGTCATGATACGTACAGATTCACAACGGTATAAACCGCAGGTACATTGCAGAACAACAGCGATTAAAACTGTTTTTAAAGTCAACATCTAATAACACTCATAAAATCGCTATAAATTTTTTTTCAACAAACGCAAATACAACGGATTTCTATCAACCGCTGAAATATTTTAGTAGCGTTTTAAACCGCCATCATTACTTTAAAAAAAGCGCTTCCATAGCCATAATTAATTGTATGCATGTGCGTATCATTTACTCATTCTTTTGTTTATACATTTGAACAGTGAACCGTCGAAATCAAAGCTGAGAACTGACGCATTATTTTACAGAACAAATTGCAGGTTATGGGAAACAAGAATGTTCAGACGTTAGTGCAGAACGCAGCTCATGTGCTTATGATGTGCCGCCATGAAACATTCACGTTGGTAGCGTCTGCCACACGTAGGAGGGTGACCAAATCATAACTGCCAAACAATTAATACTTTTATAATATAATCTATATGCATTTTATCATATATAAAAGATACACAATTAGGAGATAATTTAAGGTTTGATAAGTTGACGGTTTCCACCGACCATTTACATGAAAGCATCAAATTTCTGGGCGGTGAACTCTGTCGAATCTGTTTGCAGTAAGCCAAGCCTTTGAATCTGTTTTGAAAGCAGTTTTTTTATATAAAAAGCTGCTTTTAAGAAAGCTGTCCCAAAGGAAGCATACATTTGTTGTGAAATTTGTGAGATTTGATGAGATTAAAATGATGATATGTGGAACATTTTGATCTGAGTCTAAATAAAGCTACTTCAAGAGATGGGAAGGATAAGTAAGAACTTATTATGGTTATTTATAAGGTCAAAGGGGTTTTGAATATTGTGTTGATAGTTAAAATGAACGTCTTAGGACATCTCCAACCGAAAAAATCTATTTTACACGCTAAAATATAGTAAAACTTCGAAATAACATAATTCATCTCTAATCGAAATTCATTTCTCTCCTCTCTCATACGCTTCTTACGAAGTTAACCATGTCTCCTTTTTCGCGAACTTTTCTCCTTTTCCACGCCTTTCTTCAGCAAATTTGCAAGCGAGGGTGTTTTGGCATAGGTGAACAAATCGACGCCAATATCGGTGTCGCACTGTTCACCTACCGAATTTTAGCATGAGATTTGAAATTTGAATGCAGCGAATGACGGACAACATACGGTGGTATGTAGTTCGGTTGAAGATGATCTTATATAAAAAATGAATTAGATGAGGATAAAAGCATCATTGACGAATGTTGACATCCATCTTTGCACATCTGATGTGTCTTCTTGTTGATGAATGTAGACGCTCACAATCATTTTTTCGTTGTCACCCACCATCACTTAATTTTGAAGGCGGTTAAAAGCCATTATGAGCATGAAGAAATTTTCTTACGTTTATTTCTGTTGGTAATTTCGAGTAGGTGAAAGGAGGTTAGGACGAGGGTATAAATGTAAGTAAGGTTAACAGTACTTTCTAAAGAATCTATTAGACACTTCCCCCAAATATTCGTCTTCTCTTTCCATACTCATTGCATGTCCTCGAGTCCGTCCCTTTTCAACTCGCCTGCAAGTAAAGTCGGGTATTACCCATGAACATAAACCCATCACTTACACGAACTTTTTTCTTCCTTCTATATTGGGCTGAGATTCTCAAATTTTCTCCCCCCAAAAAAAATTCTTTTTGCATGAGATCAGTAGGGGTGTCAATTTCGGGTCACGGGTCGGGTTCGGGTCGAACCCGAACTGACCCGGGTGGAAAACGGGTCAACCCTAACCCGACCCGGGTAAGGAAACGGGTCGAAAATCCGAACCCGGACCCGACCCGGCGGGTTGCCGGGTTGACCCGACACGACCCGGAACCGCAACGGCGGCAGCGCGCGGCGGCAGCTCGCGGCAGCGCGAGCGACACGCGGCACGCGGCAGGGCAGCGGGGCAGCGCGCGGCACGCGGCGGGGGCAGCGGGGCAGCGGCGCGTCACGCGTGGCAGCGCGCAGCGGGCGGGCAGCGGGGCGGGCAGCGGGGGCAGCGGGGCGGGCAGCGGGCAGGGGGCGGGCAGGGGGCGGGGGCAGCGGGGCAGCGGCGCGTCACGCGTGGCAGCGCGCAGCGGACGGGCAGCTGGGCGGGCAGCGGGGGCAGCGGGGCGGGCAGCGTCGCGTGGCAGCTGGGCAGCGGGGCAGCGGGGCAGCGGGCAAGGGGCGGGGGCAGCGGGCAGAGGGCGTGATTTCGAAATTTTTTGAATTAAACGGGTTGGCGGGTTGACCCGGCAACCCGCCGGGTCAACCCGAACCCGACCCGTTTTTGAAACGGGTCGATTTCTGGAACCCGAACCCGACCCGTTTTGAAATCGGGTCGGGTCCAACCCGGCGGGTCCGGGTCGGGTCCGGGTCGAATTTTCGTGTCGTGTCAAAAATTGACACCCCTAGAGATCAGTTAGTCTTTGTGATCATGTTTTCTGTGTGAATTATCTCTCAGTCAATCCTTCAACCCCAACACTCCACAATAAGAACAAGCGTCGTACAAGAACAGTTAAATCAATCCAAAGCCATTGAACTTCTAGAGTACAAGAATAATTCCTCCTCAGTAACATTGACTATTTCAGAAGCTCACAGTTCACAGTCAAAAAGGACTTTTTCCCCAAACTTCATAGATCGAGCATCGTTAATTGTTGATTTTCCCCATTCTCCAACAACAGAGACAAATCCAACGTCAAAACAGCAGCAAATTACAGTGTCAATGCTGAACGCAGTGCTTGACCTGTTAACATTTATGGGGTGGGGGTGTCAAAACGTGTCTACGGGTCGGAATTGGGTCGAATTTGAGTTGACCCGGGTCTAAACGGGTCAATTCGAATCTGACCCATTTTCGGAAACATGTCAATTATTTCAACCTGGACCCAACCCGCTCAGGTTACCGGGTTGACCGGACCTGACATGCGGACCCTTTCGATTAAAAAACGGGCGAGGCCGAGGCAATAGGGCGGCGAGGAGAGGCGCTGTCGGAGCGGCCTGCAGCTGCGACCATGCGGGGTTGAGAGGATTTGCTAGCGTCTGGTGGTAGAGGAAGAACTGACGGACGTCGGACAAAGGACCTACTGGTTGTTGATGGGTCGCACAAGATGTTGCACGACTTCGGAGGCACCGCGACAGGTGACGTCGACCAGATTTGTTGAGGCTTTGGCTGCGACTCGACGCGGACGCGATGTCTCGACACATCAACAATGCGGAGGCTCTGGCTCTAGCTGCACCAGTGCGAGTAGACGCAAACACGACATAGCTACAGTTCGACTAGTTGCGGACCAACGTCTCGACTAGACGCTCGCGCTTCATATTTTCGGGTCACACGAAAGCTATATTTGGGTCAAATCAGATTTATTTCGGATTTCCGGGTCAACCCAAACCCGGCCTGTTTTACAAACGGGTCGAAAACTCGAACACGAACCTGACCCGTATGATAAACGGGTTGATACAAATCCGAAATTTTTCAGATCGGATCCAGATCAAATTTCGGGTTGTGTCAAATTTTAACACCCTTACTTATGCGATGAGCAACCGTTGATTTCTTCAGCCACAATAAGTAATCTGGTTGGAGCAAATATTGTGTGATTTAGCATTTTTAAAGGAAGTTTTTTTTTTTTTTTTTTAATTCTTTAAGGAAGTTTGTTCTATTGTATTGATTTGTATATATAATAGAAAATAATTAGAGTTTTGTGAAGCAAATATGATTATCCAATTTGAGAAAGGGGGAAAATCACGGCCCTCACAAGTTGAAATAATCCACTATATATTATAAATAAAAGAGTTTGCTCTTCTCCATAAATGAAAAAGACATGATTGCAAAATTAAGTGTAATTATTTTACTCATAACAATTATAAAAGCTAGGTGTTCACAAAGAGGATAGTTTCGGTCCAATAATAGAGTTAGATGTTGGTTGCTAGGCAACAATAGTCGTGTGACAGAAGTCGAGATCGATTGTAATCTTTGAGAAATGCAATATAGTTCTTTAGCTCTCACAGCTCATGAAGTTCCTTCACATAGAAAACTGCCGGAAATAATTGCCGGGTTTAGGGTTTAGGGTTTAGGGTTTAGGGTTTAGGGTTTTAGGGTTTAGGGTTTAGGGTTTAGGGTTTAGGGTTTAGGGTTTAGGGTTTAGGGTTTAGGGTTTAGGGTTTTAGGGTTTAGGGTTTAGGGTTTAGGGTTTAGGGTTAGAAATAAACCACCAGTTTTAATTTTCTATGTGGTTTATATAGGAGGGAAAAAATCCGTCAGAAAGCCGACGAAAAACCTAATTGCCGCGAGAAATTCGCCCAGTTCTACAGAAAAAATCTGCGGGTAATGACTGATTTTTCTGTAGTAATCCTGATTCCCAATTGGGAAAAATATATCCATTCTTACATATTTGTGGGAATAGAGTAGGGGTGTCAATTTCAGGTAACGGGTCGGGTTCGGGTCGAATCCGAATTGACACGGGTGCAAACAGGTCGACACTAACCCGACCCGTGTAGATAAACAGGTCGGAAATCCTAACCCGGCGGGTTGCCGAGTTGACCCGACCCGACACGGGACCAGCGGGGTGCGCGGGGGAAGCGGGTGCGCGCGGGGGCGAGCGCAGGTGTGCACGCGGGCGAGCGGGCGAAGCGGGTGTGGCGGTGCGCCAGCGGGCGAGCGAAGGTTCGGTGGTGCGCCAGCGGGAGAGCGCGGGTGCGTGCGTGCATGGCGCCGGCACTAGCAGGGGGGCAGCTTCGCCGGCAGGTCCGGGGCAGCGGGGCAACTTCACGGGCAGGTCCAGGGCAACGGGGCAGCGCGGGATTTTTTAAATTAAACGGGTTTTCGGGTTGACCCGGCAACCCGCCGGGTCAACCCGAACCCGATCCGTTTTTTTCAAACGGGTAGAATCTGAGAACCCAAACTTGACCCGTTTTTCAAACGGGTTGGGTCCAACCCGAATTTTCTAGGTCGAATTTTCGTGTCATGTCAAATATTGACAGCCCTAGAATAGAGTTTGAATGACCTGATAATAAATTTAAGACATTTTTTTACTCAAATATTTGAAATTCATATTTGATTAGATAAAATTTCTTGTGGTGTATAGATATATAATTATAATTTTATTCTCATATAAATTAAAATTGTGTTACTTCTAAAATCTTGATACTTTTAATATAATTTATTGCAGTTAATGCAAATCTACGCTCCCCTTATCTCCTTACATACCTCAGTAATTTTATTTCATTTTATCAAATGATCTATGCTGACTATTTTCTTAACAGAATTATGAACATCAAAGACTGCTGTGTACTAATTCTGAAATCGGCTCTATTGTGTTCAATTCAAACAATGAACTTTGAATTGCTTGAAATAGAAAATATTAAAAAATGGTGAGTCAAATTCTATTACTGTTATTGTTATACATATATATTTCAAAATCAAAGATTTTTGTGTGTGAATAAGGCTTCCTTTGAAACAACATTCTTACTACTTAAAACAACTTTTTTGTGCATAATTTTTAAATTTTGCACTAAAAAGCTGCTTTAGAAAGCAGTAAGAAAGTCGTCTCAAACAAAGCCTAATTTTATTCTAAAATATCATGTTTTGTCTCTTGCTTATACAAAATTAATCTAAAATATTCTCTCATATTATAATTGTAATATAAAATTGAGGTAAATTTATAGATCAATTTTGTACAATCAAAGAGATTAAGGCTCCATTTGGGACAGCTTTTTTACTGTTTCTTAAAAATGTTTTCTAATACAAAAATTAAAACTTTAGTACTAAAATATTGTTTTAAGAAGCAGTAAAAAAGCCGTCCCAAATGAAGTCTAAATTGGAGTAAAGTGAGATGAAAATTTCATTGGGAATAAAGAAACTGTTTAAAGTTATTATAGAAAGTAGTTTTTTAGTATAAATTTTTTAAAGTGTAAAAAAATCCACCCTAAAGTGCGGGTCAGGAGGTTTCTGGAGTGAGTGCCTCTTCTAAGTCAGTCGAAGATTAGTCACGCCGCTATACGCTCTTTTCAAGATAGCAGCTGATGGATACCCAGTTCATATATATAATAGTGAATTATTGCATCCGGTCATCGGACATGGAGAATAAGTTCGGACATCCAATAAAAACTTGCCACGTCACCTGTGCTTTTAACTTGCGCTTTGACTGCATTTTTGACTCGCGCTTTGACTGCGCTTTGATTGCGCTTTGCATGTGCTTTTCCTGCACTTTTTCTAAGCTTTTGACGGACTTAATTTAAAATAATATTTTATTAATATCCTAACCTATCATGATTACCGTATGCAATAATTTGCCGGCCAAACAGCGATCATGAAAGCCATAAACAGAGCAGAGGAGTGGGAGCGTGCCTTGAGCTGCGGACCGAATCAATGAAACGTTGAAAGGTTAATTGCAGAAACGCGTAGAAACTCGGTAATTTTAATAAGTAATTAACAGATAAACGAAGCACTAATGCTGCATTAAGAAATAAATAAGTACTTTGAGATCCCCCAATTCAATGGAAAGACCGAATCACCGTATCTCTTTTTCCCCCATTTTTTAAGCAAGAAAATCACCATATCTCCACCTCTTGCGTTTCTTCTGACGGTGCCGTCTTGACCGGCTTTAAGAGAGAGAAACTGACGGGGACAGATATCCGCAACCGCAAGTCAGAGCTCTTCAGAGAAGAAGCTCAGAGAGGAAGAGAGAGAGAGAGAGGAGAGGGAAAGGCTATAAAAAGGTGAGTTTGGTTCCATTGCATTAGGCCTATATAGATTTTTGACAGTCGGTCATCTTCCTCGGTCGGTTTTTTTGGAGTACAGAAAGGCATGGATTTCCTCACAGAAGAGGAGTTCTCCGAATTCTGGGACGCTTTTTGCCTTCTTGATAAGGACGGAGATGGTGAGTTCTTCTTCTTCCTCTTCTTCTTCCTCATCTTCCTCTTCTTCTTCTTCTTTCTTTTATCATCTCATTATCCGTTTTTTTTTTTTTAGCTCATTTGATTGCTTGGAGATGAAAAATATGTTTTTAGAAAATAATAATTTTTCGTTTTATTTTCTTGGAGGGGGAAAATAAAATAGATTTGATTGCTTACATAATATATTATCAATTTAAAAGCTGTAAAAAAAATGGGGGGAGGGCAATCATTATATTCATGTTGAGATGGATGCATTTTCATTTTGAGTCTATGGCTTGATTTAAATGGCTATTTTTTATTTTTAAAATAGATTTTTAGCATCGAATTTTAATTTTTGTACTAAAAAATTGCTTTAAAAAACAATAAAAAAAGTCATTCCAAACAAAGCCTATATGTGAGTCTACTATTAAGATTTTACTTGGACAGTTTTCTTATAGTTTTACTTTTCAGATCACAATCATAATTTTTTTTGCCGTTGCTTTTTCGTCGGTTTCACGAAATATTTGTGTTAAGAAGCTGCATTTTACAATAGCTTTCAAAAAAAATATTTTCCCACAACAGCTTTATAATCACCTTTACAAAAAATTACATCATCTCAAATGATTAATGTCTCAAAAAATCATTCCGCTTATAAAATCTCTTAAAATTTGACGGTCGCCGGAGTAAGTAACCATTTTATTTCCGTCAAATATTCTGTCGAAAATAACATGAAATGTTCATCAACATATTTAAAATCTTAAAAGTATATAATTTTATAAAAAAAAAATTCATAGAAAATTTTTAATATATTTCTAATGAATTGAACAATATACATTAAATTAACGTTACATGAAGATATTTGAATTCACTTATAGACTTTGGTGTTGTTTTATTTGGCTAATAAATTTGTGGAGAAGTTGGTTGAACGTGGATAATTAGCAATTTGGTTTAATGGTCATTAGTCAACTAAGCTTGTCCTCCAAATCTCATTTTAAGATTAATTACAATGTGTACGTGGAAGAGAGCATGTAGTTGGAGAAAATTTGGGCAATATATTAATTAATTTTTTTTATTAGTTGAATAAATTTTTTATTATTTTTATTTTTTAGATCATAGTCATAATTTTTATTTAATTATTATTTTTCACCAGCTTTCAATACATTTTTTAGACTAAGAAGCTATTTTCTACAACAACTTTTAAGAAACTACTCTTTTCACAGCAGCCTAACAACCGCCTTTATAAAAGCTCCGATCATCCCAAATAGATCCTAAATAAATTTTAAAATTTTAAAATATACTTTGAGATGAGAGTATTGCATTGATCTTAATGAAGATAAAAAAAATTAAAATCCATCTTAATTAGGCTTCGTTTGGGACGGCTTTCTTACTACTTTTTAAAGTAGCTTTCTAGGAAAAAAAATAAAACTTTTGTACTAAAAAAATTGTTTTAAGAAGCAGTAAAAAAGCTGTCCCAAACAAAACCTTAGTCTGATCTAATTTCTTTCATTATGATAGTTCGTAGAACTTTGTTTATAAATAGTTAACCTCTTTTTATTTATAAGAACATTGCTTGAAATTTTATAGTTTTGTGTTAAGATTAGTATTGTATATAAATTGCACGAATCTTAATGTAAATTCAAAAAATTTGAAATATATTTTAATGTAAAATACATCTGCATACCCTCACAAATTAAATTATTTACTTTATAAATATTCATTGAAATTGCTAGAAATTAGCAGATATTTTACTAACATTTCAGCCTTTCTAGTTGCAAAAAATAACTATTTATCACAAAAAAAAAAATGACAAAAAAATAGCAATCAATTGAAATTATTGTTGCAATTCAAAATATAAAATAACAAAAATATTGTCTCAAATAAAATCTTATTTACATTGTAATATAACATTATTTAAATGAACATTTTCAAATGTTTTTTAAATGAGGTAATATGGGTTGTAACTTTTGACTAATTAAATTGCCTTTGAACATTGGCTATTCATTTGAAAAATTGGTCAATAAGTTCTATGGTTATGCTTCATATAAAAGTACTTTCTATGTTTTAATTTATTTGAATGGTCTTACTTTCAAACAAAAATTTCACTATTAATTACCTTCTTTAGTAGGGGTGTCAATTTCGGGTCACGGGTCGGGTTCGGGTCGAACCCGAATTGACCCGGGTGGAAAACGGGTCGAACCTAACCCAACCCGGGTAGAGAAACGGGTCGAAAATCCGAACCCGGACCCAACCCGGCGGGTTGCCGGGTTGACCCGACACGACCCGGAACCGCGCGGCAGCTCGCGGCAGCAGGCGACGGCGGCAGCACGCGGCAGCGCTCGCGGTAGCGCGCGGCACGCGGTAGCGCGCGGCACGCGGTAGCGCGCGGCACGCAGCGGGGGCAGCGGGGCAGCAGCGGCGGGCAGCGGCGCGTGGCAGCGGGGCAGCGGGGCGGGCAGCGGGGCTGGGCAGCGGGGCGGGCAGCGGGGCAGGCAGCGGGGCGTGGCAGCGGGGCAGCGGGCAGGGGGCGGGGGCAGCGGGCAGGGCGGGATTTCGAAATTTTTTTAAACTAAACGGGTTGGCGGGTTGACCCGGCATCCCGCCGGGTCAACCCGAACCCGACCCGTTTTTGAAACGGGTCGATTTCTGGAACCCGAACCCGACCCGTTTTGAAATCAGGTCGGGTTCAACCCGGATTTTCCGGGTCGGGTCCGGGTCGGATTTTCGTGTCGTGTCAAAAGTTGACACCCCTATTATTTAGCATTGTCAAATCCAACAACAAGAAGCCCAACTTTATATTGTCTTTTGGTCCTTAACAAATAGATGTCAATCAATTTATCAAAATGTCAAAAATAGCAATTTTTTGAAGGGGGTTTACATAAATACTAGTTTATTTCATATTATCTGCATATTTAACATTTAAAATATTAGTATTACATGTCTGCTGTCCAGATACAATTTTAATATCAAATATATTACTCATATATTTCATTCCTATTATTAATATCACCCTATAAACTTTAATATTTAATTTCATGCATTTATATTTGTTGTATGAGTGACAGACATGTTGTAAGACCTTGTTCCTTTGCTGTAGCTGCTGGAAAGTGATTTTTCCTCCCAGGATCGGCCAGGACGAAGTTTGGATCGTCCAGGCCGATCAGTGCATTGAAAATAGCTGATTTCTGGAGTGCTTTCTGGAATGATTTCTGGACGAAATCGTCCAGGCCGATCGAGGTATCGTCCCGGGACGATCAGTGGATGGCACAAGTCAGTGAGTAGGGGTTTTTATCGCCTATGAACAGTAATTATCGTCCTGAAAAATCGTCCCAGGACGATGGGAATTTGGTCTGATCGTCCAGGACGATCGAGACGATCGGCCGGGCCGATATGAGCATTACTTAAGGGAAATGAGCTCGTTTTGAGGAGAGAGAAAAATCATTTTATAAAACAGATATTTTGTGGAGAGAGAAGGAGCGGAAAAGCAAAGGGAAAAGTTCGATTTCGAGGCCCGCGGAGCGATTTTCGTCGTTCGTCGCTATTGGATATTGTGTTTGTCTCGCTGTAAGGATTCCGAATCCTACTTCTGTTTTCGAAGATTTCGAGGTTTTGTAAAATGGTGCTCAGATTTGTGTTTTTGTAAGTGATTTTCGTACCTGATTTGGTACTGGCGAAGATTTCACCGCATAACTTTTGGTATGCTGTAGATATGATTATTCTGCACGTTTTGATTATTTTCTGGAAGATTTCGTCCGGTTCATTTTGATTTTGCGGGGTTTTATTTTGACTGCAAATTATTATGATGTCCGAATTGGTTTGAGCAGTAGAAGAATAGTCTTATAATGTTACTGTGCACGTTCTGTATTAATTTGGTGAATTGTGAGTCTTGGAGATTTTCGTGTAAATTCGATAGACTACCGTTACTCTGCCCGATTTTCGTACGATTTCTGATTTGGTTGAAATTGATTGATTGACTTGATATGCGTATAATTATTGATATGATCGTCTTAGATTTCTTTATTTTTTTTTATTATTGCATCGATTATAGCATTGATTGATTATTACTGAAAGACAAGTGGGAACCTGGTTGAACGTTGGTTGAAGATTGATCGATACCTGTACAGGATGGTGGGCCGACGGGCTTTCCTTTAAATCATAGACCATAGATCATCGATATAACGATTGGGAGTTATAAGGAGTTTTATATGCCGACGGGCGGCCGACGGGCAAAAGAGTGACGACTCTTCTTGATAGAACCAACGTGCGGATAACTACAACAGCATCATTGAACGAACTACAACAGCATCATTGATCATTGATAATAGCTAGTGTTTGTGCTTGTCGAGTAAGACCATTGTATGGATTTCCGGATATGCATTGATTTATCGATTTCTGACTGATTCATTGATATTGATGGATTTATCGAATTGACTTACTATTGTACGGATTCATTGATTTCATTGAATGATCATTGAGCATTGATACTACTTGACTATTGATCATTGATATTGATATGGACATGGACGGCATAGATTCATAGACTCATTGATACTATTGATTCAGTATTGATTTGACTTGCTACTGTTGATTTATCGTATTGCTTTTCCAATTGGATTTATCGTATTGCTTTTCTGTTTGATGTTATCGACTTGATTGCTTCATAGATACCGGCACCGATATTGATATGGATTTTACGTATTGATTCATAGAGATTGACACTGATATTGATACATTGAGTCGTCGTACCGGTTCTCGATCGATTGATTGATTGGAGGGATTGTTGTCGTATGGATTTGATTTATCGTAGAATTGATTTCTATTGACCTGATGATTTCATTGTATAGATTTGTTTTCAATTGCTAGGTTGCTTATTGAGTTGATTCGATTGTTCTATGAATTTCCCTGCTGATAGATGTAATTGACTGGAAAGTGCTTTATTGATTGAGATGATTTCCTTACTGTAGCATCATACGTCGTCATTATAGAATCTGTCGTTGATTGACTGATTTGCAAAAGTACGTTCTGACACGAGTTCTTTATTGAATTAATTGACGCTATCGGTTGCTAGTAATTGATACAGATATCCTATTGATTTGACTGATGATATAGATACACTGATTTGATTAGACGACACGACTGATCGAACTGATAGTATTGATAGTGTTGATTAATAGACGCTGCTACAAGGATAGATATTGATTGGAAGCACTTACTGATTTGATTTCGATTTACCGATGTTTTTACCACTGCATTGATTATTGACTATTGATTTACGTACTGCATCGACTACTGATTTGATTTCCGCTGTTCAGACTTGATTTCATTGACGATGGATTTCCGTATTGCATAGACTCATTGACCATTGATTGATTTGATTTCTTTGACCTGCATATTGATAGCATCGCCGTGCTTTGATTTCAGTTGTAGGCTTTGGTGACCTGCTGGGCTTTGTAAGCTCATTATATGTGGTTAATGATTTCAGGTGCAGGACCTCCAGTCTGAAGATCTTTCTGTCGAGTTCAGCCTTTTGTTTTGCAGCCTTTGGTAGGCTTTCTTTTGTAGCCGGTGTGGCTAGTGTAGATATTTCTTTTGGACTCTTTTGTCACTTCACTGTTTGTACTATATGTGAATTATAGTATCTGCTGTAGTTTCTTTTCTGTAATGTAATTATTTCTGGCTCTGGATATATGTTGGTATGGATTGATATGAATGACAGTCGAAGAAACCGAAAAAAAAAAAAAAAAGAAAGAACGATCTGATGAATCCTTTCGCTACACGGATCTTGGGTTATTACACATGTAATATTAATATTTTGAGTATTAGATATGTAAATAGCATGAAATAAAGTAGTATGTATGTAAATTTCCCAAATTGCGATATCAAAGTTGTTAGAGATATAGGGAGTGTTTGGGATAGCTTTCTTACTTTTTTACTTTTTAGATTACAATCATAATTTTTATTCATTTGCTTTTTTTTGTTGCTTTTAAAAAGAAATTGTAGTAGAAAGCTGCTTTTTACAACAATTTTAAAATATCACTATCTGTATAATAAGAAAATTGTCCCAAATAAATTCTTATAATATTGACAAATAACAAGAAATTATTCTGCAAAATTACATATGAGTATTAAACATTCACTAAAAATGATAATATCAATATATTAAAAAAATCAAAGACTTATATAAAAATATAAATAAAATTTTTTATTTAATGAAAAAAACTCATAATCGTTATTTATTTTAAGAGAAAAAAATGTACCAATTTGTCTTTTTACAAAAAATATATTGTAGATTTGAAGAAATATATTACATTCTTACTATATTTTTATATGAGAAGTTTCTGATCAAATTCTTGGTATTGTAGGAGGATCTATAACAATGGAAGAGATGCTGATCATCATGAAAACAATATGGCAGAGTTCTTCAAGCATTGAACTGAAAGAAATGAGCAGCCAATTTGATTTTGATTTTAGAGGAAGCTTTGATTTTGGAGTTCTATTGGATTTGATTAACGAAAATGTTAAGGTAATTTTTTTAAAAGGATTGTAATTAATCTGTAATTAAGCAATAGGAGCACAATTTAGGATAAAATTAAAAAAGGAGCAAAAACGTCAAACTATTTTGCATTTTATTAAAAAATGTTAAACTATATAAAAGACGCAAAACTATTTACAAAATCATTTTGCATTTTTCATAATGTGTTCTGCTTTTTTCGCATTTGCAAAATCTTTTCGTGCTTTCAAATGAATTGACAAAATTATTTTGCTTTTTTGCTACTTTTTAAATTTTTTTTTTTTCTATTTCTACTTTTTTTGTTGTTCATATATATATTTATATAAATATATATTTTTTGCAGGAAATAAATAAAGAAGATGAATTAAAGGAAGTCTTTAAAGTGTTTGATAGAGATCAAAATGGTTTCATATCGGCCACTGAGGTTAGTTTAATTCATGAAATTTTTTATATTATTTGAGTGTAATATTTATTTTCATCAGTACTATTCTGTAAAGATAACAGAGTATACATTAAAAAATTACATGTAATAATATCATTAATAGGTAGACATCAAAGTGCTTGGTATTTACTGTAGACAGAGAGAAATCCGAATGTATCTCTCTGTCAGACCCTTGGACTTTGTTTGGGATTGCTTTTTTAGTGCTTTATGAAGCAATTTTGAAGTACAATTTTTTTTTTTAATTTAAATTTTTGTATTAAAAAGTTGCTTCATAAAACAGTAAGAAAATTATCCCTAACAAAATCTTAGATTAAGCTTAGCTAAGCCCACGAAGCATAATCAACAGATAAATTTTACCCTTTGTTAGATAGCTATATATGATTATCCTTCTGCTAAAATTGTTTCTTATTTTTTTCAGCTAAAGAATGTGTTGATCAGTTTGGGTGAGAAATTGACAGATGAGGAGGCAGAGCAGATGATAAAGGAGGCAGATTTTGATGGCGATGGGAGAGTAAATTATGATGATTTCGTACATACAATGATGTCAATGTAAAAATTAAAAAAATAATAAATAAAAAATAAAAACTGAAGAGATTATTAGTCGGTGTCAAAGCAATGGTGCACCAAAACAAATCCTTCAAAATTGTCATTTACATGTTGCATTTTTTATGATGCAATGAAGTTTTCAATTACACCATGCAATGATGTTGTCTATGTTTCAGTGTAGAATTAAGAGAATGAACTATTGGTCATAGTAGAGAGAGGAGCTTTTATTATGTACGGAAATCAGATGAGAGAGTCGTCCGGTTAAGTATTGGGTACCCAGCGGTATCGAGTGTGGGTACCGAGCTAGGTACACACCAATGAGGTGACATGGTGCATTTTTATTGGTCTCCGGACACCCTCCGCACTCCGCACAGAATAATTCTTCGAGAGAGAGAGAGGGTGTGTAAGGGTTTTCTTACAACTCTTTCCTCTTCCATGAGCTCTCTCTATCCTTCCTCCTCTCCTCTTAGGATTCGTTTGGAACGACTTTTTTTCTGCTTATTAAAGCAGCTTCCTAGTACAAAAATTTCCTGTTTTAAGAAGCTATAATAAAGTCGTCCCAAACGAAGCCATGGTGTTGTCTTCTTTGTAGATTTTGGCTTAGAAAATGCATTGACTCATAATATTTCTACCAAGAGTCATAACTCTCTATGTATATGCCTAAAATATAATTTCCACTTCACTTCATATTCCTTAACAAAGATAACTTTGAAAAGACACTTTTTCTTAAATGAGCAACTATCCCCCAACGTTAATATTTTCAAAACCCGACTACACATACAATGCCATTATCGATCATATCTTCTTGGAATGGTAGAAGGGGTTTGGAAAAATACTCGAATGCAAAAATTTCATCATTCAATATTTTATCAATTTTATTCATCATATGAGGATGAAAATCTCCAATCGAAAACCTCATTTTACTCTCCAAAATATAATAACACTATAAAATGCAGTAATTCATCTCCAACCGAATTCTATTTTCAACATCAAAAAAGAATATATCGAGTATATTGTTTCTCCAACCGAAAGAAATGAAGAAAAAAATGTTGTAAGATAAAGGGCATTGAATATGCCGTTCAGTTGGAGCTCCGTGGCCACTGCAAATACTCATTTGGGGTTTGGTTGGAGATTCTTGTCTAGGAATATAAAGATGTTTACTTCTGAGTGCTATTGCACTTTAGCATAGTAGTAGGTGGAAGATCATATGCCAACTTTAGGAATTTATAGTTGACTAAAAATTTTCTAGTCGTATATATAATGCTCAGTTGAACCTTACCTAAGCTTTTCTTCTCCATATACTGAACCACTCAATATTTGAAAAGGACACATGATATTTATGATATAAAATTTAGGGGTTTCAATATTTAACACGGTTCGAAAATTTCAGGTCAAGATCAACCCGTTTTACAAACGGGTCGGATATGAGTCGGCCCATTAACTTGAAATTGACCCGAGCTAACCCGTTTGCAAAACTTTATAAAAAATCAAAATCAAACAAAATCATAGCTCTCTGAGTTCACAATCCTGAACCTCAAATTCGAATCTAACCTGTGACTCAATTTTAACAGCCCTAACATATATTAATCAAAAGATCATATGCCACTCAAATGTGTATTATGGCTCTCAAGTTGCACTAAGCCAAGCTTATTCTCCTAAAGAAAAATCATATAAACTTTTAATTATATATATCATATTTAATAAAGAAAAGCACACGTTATTAATATTATGTATAATTTCACCTATATTTTAAATCATATTTATATTTCAATTGATAACTTTAAAACTTATAATAATTTTTAAGTTTAAAATTAAAGAATGTTTTTTTGCATATTAATATTTCATCAAAAAATTATCTTGATCGAGCATGAATCTCGAGGCAAAAATCAAGTTGGAAACATAAAAAATTAAATATGGGATTATCTGTACTTCGATTTTAGTTAACTTACATTCGAACTGATCGTCTCAAAAATATGAACCCAATGACACCAAATTCAACTCAATCCGAGCCCAAATGCGTCCGAATCGAAGATCCGAAACACTGTTGGAAGGTTCAAACCACAATTTGGGTTACCAAACGGTTTCCAAACATTACAAGCTTATAGTCGAATCGAGCAGCTCGACGAGACAAATCCAACGACCCAAGATCGTTGAATTCTGACCTCACTAAGCATTCAAATGTCCATCAAACGGTCCACGATCAAGGTGTTTAACATCAGCCGTCCATCCAATCACTCCCCATTTGCCCTTGATCCTTGTCCTATTTACGGGTCACACCACTCCATAAATCTATAAATAGACCACTCATTTCTCTTGAAAGGATGCAGAAGCAAGAAAAGAAGAAGAATAGGAGGGAAGAAATTCCTCCTCGACCACCGTCAGAATTCCGCCCGACCTCCAAGTGACGCCGGAATTCCGCTAGACCTCCAAGTGATGCCGGAGTTCTGTCCGACCTTCAAGTCACGCTAGAGTTTCACCCGAACAACAAGTGACGCCAGATTTCTATCCAACCTTCAAGTGATTCTGAAGTTCTACCTGAACTCCAAGTGACGCAGGAGATCTGCCCGAATACCATCTAACGTCGGAGTTCTCCTCAACCGCCAACTGACATTGGAATTCTACCCAATGCCGGACCTCCGCTTGTCACCAAATTTCTACCCGACGCCGGACTTCTGCCTATTTTCGAACTTTCACCGGGCATCTATCTGATGCTGGATTTCTGTCTATTGCTGGATTTCTACCTGACACCATCCTTTCGACCTCTGTCGCCCGCCGACTACAGTCTTTCTAACTTACGTCGTCCATCGACTACAGTTCTTATGACCTCCGTTGCCCGCCAACTACGATCCTTCTGACTTACATCGCCCACCGACTACAGTTCTTCCGACTTCCGTCGCACGCCAACTACGATCCTTTTGACTTACATCGCTCACCAACTACAATCCTTCCGGCCTCCGTCGCCCGCCGACTAAGGTCCTTCCGACTTACATCGCCCACCGACTACAGTCCTTCAAACCAAACAAACACATCAGTAATGATTTTTTGTATTCTCATTATGTAATGTACTCTATAAGATGTATATTAAGTTAAGGCCTTCCTCGAAGGAAAGAAGAAGGTGTAAGTTTCCCCCTAGTCCTGTGGGGTATTTATAGCATTTTTTTGGAAAAAAAAATTAAAAATTAAAAATTTCTAAAATTTTCCTGATTTTTTTTTTAATTTTTTCAAATTTTCTAATTTTTTTTTAGAATTTTTTGAAATTTTTTTTTTAAATTTTTTGGATTAAAAAATCCACGTGGGTCCCACAAAAAAAAAATTAAATTTAAAAATTCAAACTGCCGACCCCCCTAACCGTGCCCCCAAAGGGCGCGCCTGTAAGGGCGTGGTGTGGGCGCCGTCGTCACCGACAAAGGCGAGCGGCGGCTGGCTGGCCGACCGACTGGTTTGGTCACCTACGCATGTTCGAGCCTGATTTTCGGCCTGGACAGTCCAAATCCAACATTTTTTGCGATCCTTAGACATGTTTTTCGACGTTCCAGACTTAATTTCGACATTTTTGAAGCTCAACAGGGTCTCTATGATCAAGTTTACGCAAGCTTTTAATTTTTTGAACGCAAGTTTTTGCGATTCGACTAATGTTAAATATCAAAATAAGTATTTTCGGACTTCTGGAGCTTCGACATCCGAAAATAGGGGGGCAACTGATATGTCATCAAAAAGTTATCTTGATTGAGCACGAATCTCGAGGCAAAAATCAAGTTAGAAACTTCAAAAATTTAATCTGAGATCATTTGAACTCTGATTTCAGCAAACTTATAGTCGAACTGATCATCTCGGAAATACGAACACAACGACACCAAATTTAACTCAATTCAAGCCCAAATGGATCTGAATCAAAGACCCGAAGCACTGTTGGAAGGTTCATACCACAATTTGGGTTACCAAATGATTTCCAAACATGACATGCTTATAGTCGAATACAGCAGCTCGACAAGACAAATCCAACGAGCCCAAGATTGCTGAATTTTGACATCACTAAGGCATACAAATGTCCATCAAATGGTCCACTATCAAAGGGTTCAACATCAGCCGTCCATCCAATCACTCCCCATTTTTCCTTGATCCTCCTTCTATTTACGGGCCATGTCACTCCATAAATATATAAATATACCCCTTATTTCTCTTGAAAGGGGCCGAAGCAAGAAAATAAGAAGAATAGGAGGAAAGAAACTCCTTCTTGACCACCGCCGGAATTCTGCCCGACCTCCAAGTAACGCCGGAATTCCGCCAGACCTCCAAGTGACACCGGAGTTTCACCCGAACTCCAAGTGATGCCGGAGTTCTATCCAACCTTCAAGTGACGCTGGAGTTTCACCCGAACTCCAAGTGACAACGGATTTCTGTCCAACTTTCAAGTGATGCTGAAGTTCCACCCGAACTCCAAGTGACATCAGAGATCTGCCCGAATAACATCTAACGCCGGAGTTCTCCTCAGCCGCCAACTTACATCGGACTTATACCCGACACTGGACCTCCACTCATCACCAAATCTATACCAGACGTCAGACTTCTGCCTGTAGTCAGACTTTCGTCGGTCATCTATCTGATGCTGGATTTCTACCTGACACCATCATTCCAACCTCCGTCGCCCGCCAACTATGGTCCTTCTAACTTACGCCATCCACCGACTACAGTCTTTCTAACTTATGTCACCTGCTAACTATGATCCTTTTGACTTACGTCGCCCACCGACTACAGTCCTTCCGACCTCAGTCGTACGCCGACTACAGTCCTTCTGACTTACGTCGCTCATCGACTACAGTCCTTCCGACCTCCGTCGCCCGCCGATTATGGCCCTTCTGACTTACGTCGTCCATCGACTACAGTCCTTTTGACCTCCGTCGCCAGCCGACTACGGTCCTTCTGGCTTACGTCGCCCACCAACTACAATCCTTCAGACCAAACAAGCACATCAGCAATGATTCTTTGTATTATCATCATGTAATGTACTCTATAAAATGTATATCAAGTTAAGGTCTTCTCTCAAGAAAGGGCCTCATTTGTAATTAATTACAATACTAGTAGATTCATTCAAACTGGACTAGGGCCCGTGGTTTTTCCCCCTTTTTTTAGGGATTTTCCATGTAAAAATATTGGTCTCTGGTGAATGCTACACCCTTCTCTTTATCTGTAAGCATACCAGATTTTTGTACAATGTCAAGATGTTAAATTTTATATTTCTCTACCGCTGCGAATACTCCTGGACGCAACACAAATAAAGGATTTTTTTTTTATTTGAATGATTTGGACTTTTTCTTCTTCAGTTTATAATTTTTTATACTCCAAAAAGCTTCTACAAATATAAATAATTTCACTTACATTTATTTTATCATGTGGATGTTTTTAAGAAAATAATAATTTTAAAGCTAAAACAAAATAATATATTTTAATTTTTAGGGATATATTTAAGCTTTTTTTTTTTATAACAATTTTTAGATTTTTTAATTAAAAAAAACAGTTAGTAAGAAAATAGTGTTTTTGAAAAATAAAATTTCATTGCTATTTTTTTTTCTTTAAAAAGCTAATTTTGGAAAAATATTTTTGAAACTTTGGATGACAAATTAACTTTTAAAAATAAAAATAAAAAAACTTAAATTGTTCCAAACAAAATCTTAATTTCAATTGAAAAAGAAAAAAAAAAAAAAATCTTAATTTCAATATTTTCCAACTTTTAGCTTTATGAACTATATTTTTTACATGTTAATGTACATTTTCTCTCTATATTCTAATGATATTCTAATAAGTATTGATTTGCAATAATACAATTTATTTACTGTTGAATATTTCAATTAAATAAAATTGAGGCATTTCATGTATATTAATATGATTTACTTCCAAACAGTTCTATAATAAATCAATCTACCTTAAATAGAAACTAAAATGAGCAATTTCTCACTCAATATTAATTAAAATGAGTAATTTTCACCACTTAATAAATATAACAGAACATTTAATTTAAAATAAAACCTAATTTCTGATATAAAATAGCTAAGGCATTTGTGTTTTTACTAGTAATCTAAGGTTTTGTTTAGTCTAAATTTTTTGTACAAAATTTTTAATTCAAGATCTAGGATTTGTTTGGGACAACTTTTTTACTACTTTTTAAGACGGAATTTTAATACAATTTTTTTTTTAATTTAAAAAAATTTTGTACTAAAAAGCTATTTTAGAAAGCAACAAAAAGTTATATATCCAAAACGAAATCTTAATATTATCATTTTATAAGTTATCAAAATAATTTATAGATGCTTCTTCTTTCCCAAATCTTGATCTTATAACCCTTTTGTTATGTTATCTTCAAAAATAAAATGTTGAGCATACCAAGGGTGCACGATCTAAAAATCCAACACAAATCTGACCCGAAAATTCCAAATTAGTGTCTACATGGATCCGAAAAGGGTCGGATTCGAGTTCAACAAACCAACTAGTTTCAAAAACTGTGTCGAATTCAGGTTGACCCAAAAATCCAAAATTGACATTTTTACCCAATTTTAAACCCGAGATTGACCCATTTTTTACCCGAAAATAAAAAATCGACTTTCTTTTACCTGAAAACTAACATTTTTTGGTCGACCTCAGATCATTCGGGTCGTGTTGGATTGACCTGGACCCAAAGCAGGTCAAGTTCGAATTGACCCGACTAGAGCCTGGTGAACCAACCCATTACCCAAAATTGACACCCCTGCATGCCCTCATCTTGCACAAATAAAAAATAATAATAATAAGGGCGTACAACCGAAATTACTCAAGAAAATATTCAACGTTTATTTTACCGTCAAAATGAGAACACAGTCCAATACATAGCATAACACAGTGCACGATAGAAAGCTAGAAACTCAAACACCTCACATAACAGAGGTGACAACACCCAAGTTCTGGTAAAGTTCTCTCATCTGATGAAAATAAAAGAAACTGCAAGAAGAAAGGCAACAAGCACTAATAAATAGAAAGTGTTTGGTTAATAGTTATTGGACCAATTTGCAGCACTGCCAACCCTAGGCATTCCAGATGGCTTCTTGGTCTCTGAATCAACTTTATAAGTCGCACCACAAACCTCTCCTCTGCTATCAACCCTTGGAACTGGTTTCAACTCATTCAAGGGATGTTCAAAACTTTGTAATCCTTTGGAGGTGGTGAAAAAGCAACCTGATGGAAGCAATTATTAACTTCATAGGTACATTAAAGTTGCTTTAGAGAGTTTTTTTATACTAGAAAGTTGTTTTAGAAAGCAGTAAGAAAACGGTTCCAAACGAAGCCCGAATGAAAAATATATATATGTTAATCTTCAACGGTACCTTTAGGGAAAGGAGCAAATGATTTCCCGCAGGATTTCTTTACGATGTCTACATCATCGGATAAAATAAGATGATCTTCAGAATCAGCTCCCCAGAAAAAAGGAACACCGCAATCAGCATCCTATGATAGAAAGAAATGAACCAGTCATTATTAAACAGGAAGGATGTTCCAATGAAATACTTCACAGGAATGATCCCACAATGCTTGCAAAACTAGTTTCTCATGTCTATGTATCAGGATGCATAGAAATCAGTTCCTTTTTTTTAATCTTAGAAGTCCTCGGGATGAGATTTATTATAATAACGTTGTTGGATCCAAAATGTTCATAACATTAGAATCTTACTAGAGAAAAATTAAGATTTCATTAGATTGTAGAAAATTCCAAATTTATGTGTTAGGCTGTGCAAAGTCCAGAGGACGTCCGGAGATCAATAACAATACGTCACGTCACCCTAAAAATGTACCGTGCTCGGTACCGAGCGCGTAACCGGACGGGAGAACCGTACGTTGTCCAAACAGAATAATAGCTCCAATTTCTGACCCCCTATTTATATGCTTTAGTCAAGTCACAATGCTATAAGGAAAGCTAAATCTGAGCTACACTAATAAAAGAGTACATAGTAAGGCTCATCAAGTTCTTACCGTAAAATATATGAGATGTGTAATCAAAACGATACATAATGAGTATATATTGATTGTTTAATAGAGGTCTAACTCATAAGAAGTTGCTTGACAACTTTACCTTAGCATTGTGAAGTAGATTTAGTACTCAAGCAAATTGCCTACGTGAGTTTGGTGAATAGCTTTTAGAAGGTGCTAGAAGCCTAGAATGCTTGGACTACTAGACCTAAAATTGAATTGGATTTCTTCATTTAAATTCAAAGGCAAGTTTGCTATGATTTGGGTAACTTTAATAGAATGATCCTTTTGACATGGCTGACTAGCCTTGAAAACAATCCACTAAACCATGCCAATTTGACTCATACTAGTCTCATGCTAGTCAAGGTGATATTTGAATGTCTATGTAGTTTTCCAATTCTCCAACAACTTTGAAGAATATTTGCAAATGAATAATAGAGCTAAATATATTATCTTTATAAGTGGTCAGATCATTAACGACCTTGATTTGACCATTTGTGCATGTCAGGATCGTGGCCAATTTATGCATTTGAAGGTTGCAAAGTTTAGTCATCTTCTTGCTCTATGCTGCTCTATAACCTTTTCCTTTTAAGCTTAAGATGGATCATATCTTGTGTTCAAAGTAGGTGATTATCCTGACAAAGCTCTTGTCATAATATCCTAAAAAGCATCAAAAGGTGGTAGAAGAAAATTTTAAGAATAAGCAAGTTAAAAAAAGAAAGAAAGAAAACAAAACTCGATGGGCTAACAAGACGGCTATTTGGGCTTCGAGAATTCAGCCCCGGCCTCCCCAGCTTGCTTTCTTCGGGGGAGTTTTAACAGATTTAAGTTCCGGGGTAAATTTTGGAAGGCAAATGGGTTTGTAGATAAAACACACCCAGAGATTTCACCCTCATTTTACGAGGACTTTATAATATGAGTTCTGGTTTCCTATAAGCGCAAAAGCCCCTATAGTTAATTACCCCTCTCAATCATGAGAGAGAACTTTCGATTAAGGCTAGTCGTCAATCAGATACGTACAAGTACATGTTATCTAACATATAGTAGCATAATGGGTTTGGGATGTTGGAAAATTTGATATTTAAAATAGAAATTTCACCACCTTGCACTTAAAAAAGGATGGTGGGGGAATGGATGATGGACCCGATCAAGATCCCATGGTTCCGTCATCCCGGACCATCGTGGTCCTTGGTCTACTTAGTCAGAGGAAGTCGACCCAACCTGATAGAAGATCCTTGTCGGCAGCCATGACTTGCTTCGTCCAAGGGGACCTTATAGACCTGAGATGGATATTTACCTAAGGGGACAAACTTGAATCCACCTTAGCTAATAAAGGGTTTTGTGCCCTATCGATCATATCCTATTGATTCATATCTAAAGGATTTGATGCTACAAAGGAACGTATTGGGTCTGGTCATAACCGGCACTTCATGGTGCCATTTGGCGACAAAACCGCTTGGTTCAGAGGGCTCCGGGTCATAACTGTTTAACATGCAGAGCCATTTGGCAGCAAAACTGCCGGCCTGATGACAGACACCACATCCCTACTAGCAGGAAATTATTTGAGAATGGATCCTAGTGATATTTTCGACTAGGCATTAGCTCTACGTGAGCTGAAGTAATTTTCAATTTGTCCATCCAGGCAAACTGTTGTGGAGGATAGATGAGTTTTGATTTAAGTGGTTGGATGATTGACTTCAATTTTAAACATCTTTGGATTTTTGGAGATTTTGAATTTTGGTGGGGCATTTTGAACATTTGGAATTGATCCCTCCGGTTGAGATTTGCATTCAACACGACCATCATCGGGGTGAATGTGTTCATTTCTATTTGTGGATTGAACCTCGTCGACTCTGTCGAGCTATCGATAGAGGATCGGATTTCGTAGACTTTATGCCTTTGTTGATGAATTTTCTTTGTTAGAGGCCTTATATGAATGTATAAAACAGATATTATGGTAGACGCCCTAACTTTATATCTATTTGATAGTTCGAGCCGTGTTAACTCATATTTATCCACATAAAAGGATCGGGCTCAAACTACGTTCATTTATTGACTCACGCAGCATCACTAAACATCACGTGTGTACCCATAACATGCTCGCCGGAGCCCATGCGGGTGTTTAATTACATTTACCCCTTTTGTGTACCTATGTGTATACAAATTACAGTCGTCCCCTTGGACTAATCTCATCAGTTTTGGCTGCGAGGGGTTCCCACTTAGACGAATTTAACGTCTTGATTGCAACGGCGCAGTCCATTTGGCAGTCAGAAGATGTTTGGCCCTTCAAGTGACGTGTCGTGTCGGTGTGACGCACGCTACTTAAATCATTGTTTTCATCTCTTTTCGCATGTTTTTGCGTGGGGTGGGGGGGGGGGGGTCAACATCATGGTGCAATCATTCATTCTATCTTCTTACGTTCGTCAGAAAAGCCAAAAAAGTGGGCCAACAATGGGTGTTAAACAAAATAATGTTATATTCTTTTTTTTAAATACATCTAAAAATGAAATTAATAGAACTTCATGTGTCAATTAAAACACAATCAATCTGGTAGCTTGCAATCAAGTAGGAGACAACTATAGCATCATTGCATGGATTTCAATTCACTGTTTTGTCTGCCCAATAAGTGCGATAAGTATTACTCAAGTACATGGGACTCATGATGTTGTGGCCAAGTTTACCTTTCATGATCAAAGTTGTTTGAGACTCATCAACCTAAAAGTTTCTGCTCCTACCCCTTCGAGTATAAATGGAATAAACTCAACAATGTGAATTACTTACGCTGGGACTAGTTCATTACTTAGTTCTTTCATTGGTGTTTTATCATCTCTTCTTCCAAGTTTAGGATTGATTCCTTCAACTTCATAGCCATTATCAATTCTTCGAAAGGTTGCGGAGGTGCCAGCAAACCTTTAAGCCACGATCATGATTTTTATTAAACAAATAATATTTAGAAAGATCTCCAGCATAAGCCTCGACCCTTATTGGCTTCAACCATTTAATTCATCAATACTCTCAATGAAGCAAAAGCTAGATACTACTATACTAGCAGGTTGGCAATGACCTTTCCCACTTTTGGCATCAAAATTCTTCATATTTCATTCTCTCCCCCTTTGGATGATATTCTCGATGTTGTGGTTGCTTGTAATATCGATGTTGTTGATGCTGAAAGCACAGCTTCTCGACTGACTTCAAGTTTCTTTGGTGAATTTGGTGGTCCTTAGAAATCTACCAATAAACTCCCATCAAGATGAAGTCCTTTATTCAGTTAGACGGGAAAGAGACAATCTAACTTTCATACTACTCGACGTTAATATAGAGTAGTTCAAGTAACTTGGCAAAAATCCTCAGAAACTTCAATCCAAGTGTATATAGAAAGGTCCATCCCTTAAATATTGAGTGAGTATGTCCTGAGCTACATCCAATTCTAAATCTTTTACTTCTAAAATTTCTTGCTAAAACCATATAATGAAATTCCTCAAAGATTCACCTTGTTATTGTATCATGCATAATAAGGCCTTAGAATTCTTCAAAGGCTTTAAGGTGCTAGTAAATTGAGGGACAGAATGCCACTTAACCTTGGCAAAAGTAAGGATTCCAAGCAGGAGAATGGAGAACCTCCTAAGTAATGACTTCTTAAAGATAGTTAAAAATAATCTAAACTTAAGTGCATCATTGAAATTTAGTAGAGCGATGGCCAAATCGAAGTAAGCAACAGGGTCAACCGCATCTAATTTCCCTTATAAAAATCTAGATGAGAAATTTTAATCTTTGTTAGACGCTATTCCTTAGCAAACTCTCTTAAAGTTTCATTTGCCAATTGAGGCTTATGACTTTTGGTTTTATGAGAAGCAGATTCTTCGCTACTCTTATGAATGAAGGTCTCATTTATCACTAAAGTTGAAGTTAATGCCCTTAAGCTCAGTGGCTACTAGCAAATAATTTAAATTAAAAATCCCTCGAGAATTTCAATTCTTCGAGTAGCTCCAGCAACACATTTCAGTATTGTTGGAATCATTTTGGTAATCTCTCTTCTATTTCATTCAATAATTTGTTGGTGATAAAGTCATGCTTTTCCATGCCTACAAATTTTTCTCTATTTAGTTTCTTCAATGTTCATAATCTTGTCCTAGGTATTCCTTCATGCTTACCACACCATAGAGGATATTGGATCCAAAATTATCCGTGAGTAACAACACGACCTTCCTAACAAGACGGCTAAGTAAATAAATAAAGAAGGAGAGAGAGAATGTAGATTGAGAAGCTCTAGAATTTCCTTAGCCTGGTTCATTCTCTGATCCACACTAATTTCTAATCCTGGATGAGAAAAATAGAGGATTGCATATAGTTCTCTTGTTAGAGGTGGATCAATAAAAATCCCTTAAAATAAAAGTGCATGACACTCTCCATTTCGATTGGGCCGCTTAAAAAAGTGGGCTCCAAATGATTTTTTATCATATAAATTTGTTTGGGGAAATTGCAAACTTACAAATCTAGATTAATAAGGCTACAATGGCACTAAGGAGAGTTTGGAGAAGGGACATACTTCCAATCCCCAATTCAGAACTTTTCCTCATTTGCAATTCTAACTTGAAAGATTAGAAAATGAAATGTAGCCATTGCATCAAGTGAACTTTGACATAATCACAATTTGTGAAAAAACAAAATGTACAAATTTAATCCTCAAGCTTCCTTTAAAGAAAACGGCTAGCAATGTTCATCTTCATTAAGTACCCAAGATTAAGTTTTATGTAAACTCACCCCCACCCTCAATAATTTAAGAAACGATTTCCATCACTCTTGCCCCCTCATTGCCAAAATTTTGGATCCAACACAAGTCTTCATCCCTATTAACCATATGGTCCATAGAACCAAAGTCCATATTAAAGAGTCCGTAGGTCCCCAACTAAGCCATCAACACTGAATCAACACAATAAGAAAAAATAATGCTGAGAAAGGGGGGAGGAAAATCTCACAGCTAATTGCGACCCACATACTTTTGAAAGGAAATCATGTTATCCATGATGCGACACAAATGATAACAGATCAAACCTAATCCCTTGATGCTATGAAAAAAAATTAAAACCATAAATAAGTTAAGAAAATGTTTTATTTTCATTTGAAATGATTTTTTTAAGAATACAAATATTATAAAAAAAAAAGATCTCACTACAACAACAACATCAAGCCTTTATCCCACTACGTGGAATCGGCTACATGAATCCTTTTTCTCCATTGTATTTTGTTAATGGTCAAATTCTCATTTAAATCAAATAAAGAAAAGTCATTTCTAATATTTTATAACCAAGTCTTTTTAGGTCTACCTCTACCTTTCTTAACACAGGCCAAATATATCTACTCTCCTAATAGGGTCATCGGAAGGATGCCGTTTTACTTGACCAAACCATCTAAACGACTCTCTAATCTTATCTGTCACTGGAGCTACTCCAACCCTTATGCTTGTTTTGTATCCTATCTCTAAGAGTAAATCCAATCATCCACTTGAGCATCCTCATCTAAACAACATTTAAATTAATATTATGCTTCTCTTTTAATGGCCAACTTTTTTCGCCATAAAGCATTGCAAGTCCCACCACCATTTTATAAATTTTTTCCTTAAGTTTGAGTAGTAATTTCTATCACACAACAAACCCAAAGTATTCCTCCAATTCAACCATCCAACTTGAATTCTCCTAAAAAAAGATCTCACTAAAGTAAATATTTTATCATGCATACAAAAGAAAAATTTTCATGGAAGAATTATAAATCTTCCAACATAATAAATAACAGTAATTGGTAACCTTTGTAGCTCTTTCATTGTGAGGATTTAACGTTCTGGATTTCTATTATGATGCGTGATCCCCATTGGTACATCATACAAAAAAAGAACATAAATTAGCAAGAAAGGGGTGCTTACAACAGCAATAAAGGTGGATTTTGAGGTGTTGTCAAATAGAACAAAGGCAAACTTCCCATGGATATCTCTTACAACTTGGTCAGCAGGATAAGGTCCTCTATCTCTTAATGTTCGGTATGCTTCAATTACAATAATAGCCTCGTTGGTCTTGGTTAACCCATATTGTTGCTTCAAATGAGGTAAATTCTCAATATGCCCTTCAAACAGGCAAAATATATCATCCACAACAGCAAATAACCTGTGAAAGTAAACATACTATTATCATAGAGAAACATTAGTCTTCTAAAAGGCGAGCAAATTAGCAAAGCGAGAAGAAATACTTTTGCACACAAGTTAGAATAAAAAATAGCAGAAGAAAAACATATTGGACAATGATGAAACAATATTTAGGGAAATAAAGAAAAAAAATAATCTCAGATGTGAACACTGTGGGTCTGTGACCACACAAGAAGGGGGGTATATGAGATGCTTTATCAAAGATGTTGAGAAACACAAATATTATCACGATCCGGCCCAGGAGCTTGGACTGTCAAAGCGGGAACAAATAATACAGTGGAAAATGGAATATGCAAGATGAGCTTCAAAATTACCTTTATAGACCGCTGGGTACCCTATTTTAGACCGAATTTAAGATTTGGCTAAAATCCTTATAAACAATTGGAGACTTCAAATCCTCTTTTGATAAATCCTATTTCAGTCATGTTATTGTTTAAATCCATGATTTATTAACCCACCATTCAAAGGACATAATAAATTTAAGAATCTTTCCTCTCACAATTCTTAAATCCTAAAAAAAATAGATTTATCAGAATTTAGCAGGACTTAAAGGTTTTCATACCAAACAATTTTCATGTTTTAATCATCTCAACAATTGTTAAATATATGTATTAATGGGATTTACTAAATTCTACTCGTAGCCAAATAGCCCCAATAAATTACTTTTTTCCCCCAATAAATTTGCTGATAAAACTATTCCAATTGCAAGTGAGCATTAACCCAACGCTGAGCAACCCAGTAGGAAAGAGAAAATAAGAGGATAAACATCTGTATTGCTTAAAGTATTATACATGCAAAACATTGGCACATTGTATCCATAGGTTTAAATTGCATAATTAGAGGCCCACCCTCAACGCAATTTAAAAAAAAAAGTGATAAAGCCAATGCCTCATGCTTGCCAGATGAGGATTACACCATAGTTGGAGTGAGACGCGCCTCATTGCATGCTTCAGCACAATTTTAACAATATAAGGAGACATAAAACTTCAAATTAGGTTTTAAGTAATTTTAAAATTTTAATTTATAAATTAAATATATAAATAAACCTATTTATTATACTTAAATTAAAGTTGAGAAGAATCGCAAAACCTTAAATACAAAATCGCACACCACACAACCCTACATTTGCATTCGATCTTGATGCATCAGCATCATCGCTATGCCACCACTGATTCTCCTTCAACACCTCTAATCTTATCATTGGACACTCATTTCTTTCTTTTTAGTATGAGAGATAAGAAAAAAAAAATCAATTACTATAATGGTCATAGTGAAGAACCCCAAAGCGAAAAGAATAGTGGCGACTATTAAATTCGTAAATTATGACTTTAAAATTTAATTTTCTATATTAAATAGAGATTAGGAGAGACTATTTATTTAGTATTAATGATAACCTTATATAACTTTTAATAATCTTTTACATTTTATAACATCTTATTTAATGTTAGTATGTTACTTATTATTTCATATTTTTCATTAATTTAATTATTCAATTATGAGGTTTATGCCTCAAAATGCCTTGAAGCTTACGCCTCGCCCTACATAAAGATAATGCCTCAATAACCAATTAAACATTGATAGTATCCAAGCCAAAATGTCAAATTATGACTTGAATTGGAGGTTTGAACCATTGAAAATGGACTTCAACAAAAACCCATGATATAGGAAAAACTCTTGAACTTTGTACAACAAGAAATGACCAATTGAAGTAGGAGCATGAAAACAGCAAGGACATCAGATAGAAGCTTTCATAAGGAAAGGGAACTTAAGTTACACATTATAGGTAAAAAAAATTAAGAAAATTTATAATCACTATATCAAAAAAGATGCATAAATTGTTAAACATAAAACACAATTTACCAACACATGATTACTATAAAGTGTTGAGGTTCAATAGGGCAACTCTATTATTATTGATCTAAGACTCCATATACAAATTTCATGGCATGAAATCCCCAAGAATGTCCTGGATACCTTAGTCATGTCAAAGAATTCTGTTAGACCGGTCCAGTGGACCGGTCCAGCAGGTCCAGGCGGGACCGGCTCAGACACGAACAGGGCGGAAAAACTTCCGCCCGCTGGGATGCCGAGCGAGCCACACGGTGTGCGGGAGCCAAATAGGAAAGAAATTTTGGGGAGTTAAGAGGGAAATTTGAATGTAGGAACTGTTTAGGGAATTCCTTTTGATTTGTATGCATTAAATAGTTGATTTTCCTAGGGTTTGAGTATCTTGAATTTGGCTGAAATTTGAGATCTCTTAGATTTAGGTTTTCTTTGGGCTCTAGCAGCGTCTAGAGATTTGGGAGAGATCGATCCTCCTCTCGAATTGAGGATCAATTGTATCTTGCTGTTTTTGTTCTTCTATTAGTGAAATACAAGTGTTTTGCTTTGTTTTATTTCAGATTTCTAGCAAATATCTCCTGTTTTCCGCTGTTTTTGGGCAATTTCCTGTTGTGGACAGCAATAAAACAGCAGCAGTTTACTGATTTTGGCTAGGAACACTTGTGAATACTAGTGTTTCCTATCAAATTGGTATTAGAGCGTCGTTTTTGGGACCGTTGGCGGCTGAAATCTTGAAAATTTCAGCAGTTTCTTCGTTCCCGGAATAAGACCTTTGAGATTCTTGGGGAGAACGATGGCCGAGAAGAAGGTAGAAGTCTTGGAAGGCGAAATCGGACAATTGAAATCCGATTTGGAGGGTAGATTTTTTTATTTCCAAAATCAAATCACCTCCAACAATGAAAGGTTGGAGGGGAAGTTCACCGTGTTGGAAGAAATGATGAAGAAATTACTTGAAATGAAGACCAATCCGGCAACATCGGAAGTAAGAGAAACCATCGACGGCCATGGCATGGGAGGAAATCCGAACCCGTTGCGGAGGAGAAGGAATTCAGAGGTGGAGATCCTGGAGGAGGAGAACGACATGCCCCCTCTGGAACCGCTTTCTAGAGAAGAGATGAGTAGGGGACACGACAAACGGGAGGCTGATTTGGTCGAAAGGAGGGAAGAATTCAATCGTCGAGGTGCTGAATTTGAAAGAATCCAGCGTCGAGGTGCAGAATTTGAAAGGGGAAGGGAAGAAATTCATCGCCGAGGTGCTGAATTCGAAAGGATTCAGCGTCGAGGGGCTGTTTTTGAAGGAAGAAAGGAGTAACGTCATCGTCGATGTGCTAAATTTGAAGAAATTCAGCGTCGATGTGATGATTTTGAAGGAAGAAGAGGTGAGTATGAAGAGAGATTCGAATATAATCGTCGGAGGGATGATCGGGACACTTGGGGGACTCTTCCCCTTCGAGGAATGGGAGGTTATGGAGGGTACCGGGGAAACGGAGGAGATCCAAAGGTGAAGAAGCTGAAAATGCCCATCTTTGAGGCTGAGGATGGCCATGGGTGGATTTATAAGGTGGAGCGATATTTTGCTGTCAATGGGCTGACGAAGGAGAAATTGATAGCGGCGGGAATGTGCTTGGAGGGAAAAGCCTTAGCCTGGTATCAGTGGCGTGATAGACGGGAGCCTATCCGGAGCTGGCGGGAGTTCAAAGAATGCCTATTAGAGCGTTTCCGAGCAGATGTGGGAGGAGACTTCTATGAGCAATTCTTTGCCCTTACCCAAGAAGGCACAGTGGCAGATTACCGGGACAGGTTTGAGTATCTGGCTAGTAGGATGGACCATATCTCGGAGTTAGCCCTGGAAGGGAATTTCATGAAGGGGCTGAAACCGGAGGTAAGAACAGCAGTCAGAGTGTTGGAGCCAAGAAATCTTGGCAAGGCCATGGAGTTGGCCCAGTTGGTGGAAGACCAGAAGAAGTCTGAAAGAGAAGCTCGAGGAAACTGCTCAGGAGACTCTTACAGGACGACCACTCTTCTAGCACCCAAGGGGTCTGCATCAAGCAACATTAATGAGACCACCCGGGAGAAGCCAGTAGGAGGAGGGAGTGGGGAAAATTTCAAGAGGCTGACAGAGAAGGAGATGTAGGATAAGAGGACAAAGAGGTTGTGCTTCAAATGTGATGAGAAGTACATGCCAGGGCATAGGTGCAATGACCAAACTCTTCAGGTTCTCCTTGTCTGTGAAGACGAGGAGGGCGGTGGGAGCAGATCCGGAGAGGAGGAGGAGAAGTTGCACCTGGATGTGGCAGAAGTCTATCTGAACTCTGCAGTGGGATTCACTCCGAGTCATACTATGAAAGTGAAAGGAGAGATGGCTGGCCGTGAGGTGGTGGTGCTAATTGATAGTGGGGCTACTCATAATTTCATTTCCACTCATGTCGTCAACCAATTAGGAGTGAAATTGGAGGACACCGGTTGCTATGGAGTGATGATGGGTACAAGGAAGGTGGAGAAAGGCAAGAGAATCTGTAGAGGAGTGGGGTTGACCATCCAGGAGATTCAGGTAAGGGAGGTTTTTCTCCCACTAGAGCTAGGAAGTACTGATATCATCCTGGGAATGAAATGGTTGCAAACCTTGTGGGAAACCAAGGACAATTGGGGAGCACTCACGATGGAATTAAAGGTGGATGGGAGAAGGGTGGTCATAAGGGGAGATGCAGGGCTATCCAAAGCCATCACATCACTTAAGACCATGGTTAGGGACATACAAGAGGTGGGGGAAGATTATGGGGTGGGACTACACAGGTTGGATACGATCAGTTTGGAGGAGGGAGGGGATGTTTCTCGTTCCGTGCAGCCCTTGGTTCCGTAATACAGTAAGAATTTTCATTCACCTCAATGATGGCCACCTCCACCGGAACATGCGCATATCTCCACCTTGAGGACAAGGTGGATTTTTGGGAGGGGAGTATTGTTAGACCGGTCCAGTGGACCGGTCCAGCAGGTCCAGGCGGGACCGGCTCAGACACGAACAGGGCGGAAAAACCTCCGCCCGCTGGGATGCCGAGCGAGCCACACGGTGTGCGGGAGCCAAATAGGAAAGAAATTTTGGGGAGTTAAGAGGGAAATTTGAATGTAGGGACTGTTTAGGGAATTCCTTTTGATTTGTATGCATTAAATAGTTGATTTCCTAGGGTTTGAGTATCTTGAATTTGGCTGAAATTTGAGATCTCTTAGATTAAGGTTTTCTTTGGGCTCTAGCGGCGTCTAGAGATTTTGGGAGAGATCGATCCTCCTCTCGAATTGAGGATCAATTGTATCTTGCTGTTTTTGTTCTTTTATTAGTGAAATACAAGTGTTTTGCTTGGTTTTATTTCAGATTTCTAGCGAATATCTCCTGTTTTCCGCTGTTTTTGGGCTATTTCCTACTGTGGACAGCAATAAAACAGCAGCAGTTTACTGATTTTGGCTAGGAACACTTGTGAATAATAGTGTTCCCTATCAAATTGGTATCAGAGCCGGTCCACGCGGGATCGGCCCAGGCGGAGAACGGGCGGAATTTCTCCGCCTCTTCTGTCAGCCGCACGCACGCGAGGCTTGAGAGCTCCTTTTAGGAAGGTTTTTGAATGGATTCTAGGAGGAAAATTGAATGTAGGGATTGTTTAGGGATTTCCTTTTGATATGTATGCATTAAATAGTTCATTTTCCTAGGGTTTGAGTATCTTGAATTTGGCTGAAATTTGAGATCTCTTAGATCTAGGTTTTCTTCGGGCTCTTGCGTTGCTAGAGATTTGGGAGAGATCGATCCTCCTCTCGAATTGAGAATCAAGTGTATCTTGCTAATTTATTCATTATCTAGTGGAATACAAATCTTGCTTGAATTTCTTTCAAATTTCCTCTAGAATTCTGTTGTTAAACTGCTGTAAACAGCAGATTTGCTGAGTTTTCCTGTTGTGGACAGCAGTCCAATCACTGTTTTCGCTATTTTTCAGAAGATCTACAAGTGTTTCCTATCAAATTGGTATCAAAGCGTCGATTTGGGACCACCGGCGGCTGAATTTTTTGAAATTTCAGCCAGTTTATCGTTTCCAGAAGAGGATTTTTTGGGATCTGTTAGAAGAACGATGGCTAGAAAGAAGGTGGAAGTTTTGGAAGGCAAAATCGGACAATTGAAATCCGATTTGGAGGGAAGATTTTTCGATTTCCAAAATCAAATCACATCCAACAATGAAAGGTTGGAGGGGAAGTTCGCCGTGATGGAAAAGATGATAAAGAAATTACTTGAAATGAAGACCAATCAGACGACATCGGAAGTACGAGAGAACACCGATGACCATGGCATGGGAGGAAATCCAAACCCCTTGAGGGGGAGGAGAAATTCGGAGGTGGAGATCCTGGAGGAGGAAAACGATATGCCCCCTCTAGAACCACTTTCTAGAGAGGAGATGAGTAGGGGATACGACCAACGGGAGATTGATTTGGTCGGAAGAAGGGAAAAATTCAATCGCCGAGGTGCTGAATTTGAAAGAATCCAGCGTCGAGGTGCTGAATTTGAAGGGGGAAGGGAAGAAATTCATCGCCGAGGTGTTGAATTCGAAAGGATTCAGCGTCGAGGGGATGTTTTTGAAGTAAGAAGGGAGGAACGTCATCGTCAAGGTGCTGAATTTGATGGAATTCAGCGTCGAGGTGATGATTGCGAAGGAAGAAGAGGTGAGTATGAAGAGGGATTCGAATATAATCGTCAGAGGGATGATCGGGACACTTAGGGGACTCTTCCCTTTCGAGGAATGGGAGGTTATGGAGGATACCGGGGAAACGGAGGAGACCCACGGGTGAGGAAGCTAAAGATGCCCGTCTTTGAGTGTGAAGACGTCCATGACTGGATCTACAAAGTTGAGCGTTACTTCGCTGTCAACGGGTTGACAGAGGATGAAAATTTGACAGCGGCGGGTCTGTGTCTGGAAGGGAAAGCTCTGGCATGGTATCAGTGGCGTGACAGGAGGGAGCCCATTCGGAACTGGAGAGAGTTCAAGGATTGCTTATTAGAGCGTTTCCAAATTGACATGGGAGGAGACTTCTATGAGCAATTCTTTGCCTTGACTCAAGAAGGAATTGTGGCAGATTATCGGGATCGGTTTGAGTACTTGGCTAGCAGATTGGATCACATTTCAGAGTCAGCCTTAGAAGGGAACTTCATGAATGGGCTGAAACCAGATATCCGAATAGCAGTCAGGATACTGGAGCCGAGGAACCTGGGAAAGGCTATGGAGCTGGCACAGTTGGTAGAAGATCAGAAGAAAGCAGAAAGAGAGGCTCGAGAAAACTGCTCAGGAGGCTCTTACAGGACAACGACCACTCTTCTAGCACCCAAGGGGCTTGAATCAGGCAACAGTAATGAGACCACCCGGGAGAAGCCAGTAAGAGGGAGTGGGGAAAATTTCAAGAGGCTGGCAGAGAAGGAGATGCAGGATAAGAGAACAAAGGGATTGTGCTTCAGATGTGATGAGAAGTACATGCCCGGGCATAGGTGCAAGGACCGAACTCTTCAGGTTCTCCTTGTCTGTGAAGACGAGGAAGACGAGGAGGGAGGTGGGAGCAGATCTGGAGAGGAGGAGAAGTTGCACCTGGATGTGGCAGAAGTTTCTCTGAACTCAGTAGTGGGATTCACTCCGAGTCACACTATGAAAGTGAAAGGAGAGATAGCTGACCGTGAGATGATTGTACTAATTGATAGTGGGGCTACCCACAATTTCATTTCCACTCAGGTCGTCAACTGATTGGGAGTGAAATTGGTGGACACCGGTTGTTATGGGGTGATGTTGGGTATAGGGAAGGTGGAGAAATGTCAGGGAATCTGTAAGGGTGTGGTGTTGACCATCCAGGGGATTCAAGTAAAGGAGGACTTTCTCCCACTAGAGTTAGGAAGCACTGATGTCATCCGATGAAATTAATGGTGGATGGGGATGAAGTGGTTGCAAACAAGAGGTGGGGAAAGACTTGGGGGAAACCAAGGACAATTGGGGAGCACACACGATGAAATTAATGGTGGATGGGAGAAGGGTGGTCATAAGGGGAGATGCAGGGCTATCCAAAGCCAGGTTTTCTTTGGGCTCTTGGCGTTCACATCACTTAAGACCATGGTTAGGGACGTACAAGAGGTGGGGAAAGACTACAAGTGTTTCCTATCAAATTCTAATCACTACATAAATAAAAAAACAATTATGAATTATTAAAAATAGATAAATTAAAATTTTGTTAAATAATCCAATAATTTGGGGACAATAATTTATAATATATAGGAATCCAACAATTCGTGAACAATAGCTTTACATCTATAGCAATCCAATAATTTGTGAACAACACCTTTCCAGTAACTGCAATCTATGGACAAGATTCCATTTTTATTGCATAGCTAGTTCTGAATTATAGAATTAATGGATGATTTCTAGATTTGTTTCTTTCTTAGATAACTATTTCTCCACCTATTTATATACAAATTCTTATCTTTTCTTAACACACAATAAGGAATAATTTTTTGTTATTTATCACTTCTCTTGATAAAATATATAGTTGAAATAATGTTCATGAAGCTTCCAATACCCCTACTAAAAGAGAGATTAAATGGAAGATTTAGACTTTAAAAGAATGGTAGGAGGAAAGTTTATGAACTTTCACAAGGAAACAAAATGATTAGATGCAAATGAATCTTTACCTTCAAATATAAATAAAATGAGAGCATGGATAAATTTAAAGTCTGACATTCAAAAATAGTACACTCAAACATATGGCATTGACTATCAAGAAACTCTCTCTCCCATTCTCAAACAACAAAACTCAAATTTTGCACTCTCATGCATCAAACTTGGGTTGGCCTTCACATCAACTTGACATTAAGAATGCTCTTCTTAGTTGGAACCGCAAGGATGAATTATTCAAAGAGATATCACTTGGATTGAAAATCTATATAAAAAACACCAATAATATATGTAGACAAAGAAAGTTCTATATAGCCTCAAAGAAACCCCTCATGGAAGGTTTGATAGTCTATATCTGTTAAAAGGAGTGGGTTGTTTGGGAATACTTTTGACTTCTTTTTGGTTTTTGATGTATATATCAAGGTTTAAAATTGCATAATTGGATATTGAGGCTTTTTCATTCAAGAGGCAAGGCGTAAGCTTCAAGACGTTTTGAAACGTAAACCTCAAAATACAAAATTTCTTAAAGTAAAAAATAAAGGTTAAAAGTGGTTGTTTATATAAGACTTAAATAATATATTAAAAGATCACATATTGACTATTTATTAGACTATTAAATAACAAATTGGTACATAGATAAAACAAAAAATTGCATAAAACATAAAATGGCAAATGATAAATTGCATAAAATAAAATGAAAATTCAAATATTATAAGAGCAAAACAACATAAAATATAGGAATTGCATAAACGTATCATATAACATCAAGTTCAACTCCAAATTTATTCATTCCCAGTTTCCTAAAGAAAGCTAAAATAGTTGACAACAACTCATAAATCATATGCACTATCATCACTGAGGGAGTCTTTATTTGAGTTGTCATAATAACAAATTAATCTCTCCCCTGCCTCATCTTGTGGAGTTCAATGTGTCCCAATTTGTTTCTTCCTCATTTATTTAAGTCATCTTCCTATTTCATGAATGTTTATCATCAATATAAAGATGAGAGTAATACTCAAAAAAATTTTAGGGGTGGTAGTGGTGGTGTACAGCTTCTGAGTGATCCCCGACACTGGCTATGAAGGTGCTGACTACGGATAAGGTGGCGGACTAAAAGTCGAGGCCATCTAGAGGAAGTTGTTGCATCTTGGAGGTGCATGAAGGTGTGGTTTGTTCGAGCTTTAGTTTAAGATTTAAATTTTTTTAATAAAAAAATATAAATATAATGAGGCGTACGCCTCACACCAATGAGGCGAGGCACATGTCAACCAAACTAAGGCTCACACCTCATAAAAAGAGCTCGAGTCGTAAGCCTCAGGGCATTTTTCAATGTAATTGCACCGAGGCGAGCCTCATATTGCAATTTTAAATAATGATATATATATGGGAGATTTACATACATACCACTTAATACTATGCTATTTACATATTTAACATCTAAAACTTTAATATTACATACATGCCACCCATAGTTCATTTTCATACCAAATATGAGTGGTATAAATGAAATATATGAGTGGTAGGAAAGAAATGTAAGTGATATATTTGATATTAAAATAATATAGGGTGGTATTCATGTAATATTAAAGTTTTAGGTGTTAGATATGTAAATAGGATGTTATAAAATGGTATGTATATAAATTTCCCTATATATATATATATATATATATATATATATATATATATATATATATATATATATATATATATATATATATATCATTTTTAATGAACATATCATAAGTAGATTTATTTTTATGGTTTGGAAAAGGGTGGTAACATCATAGTCGAAGATGTTGGTGGATTACATGGAGACGATATTGATTTGTGCATTGGATTGGCTCATTGTGAGAAAAGAGTAGGTTGGTAGCTCAGAAGAGGTAGATTGACAATGTGCACAAGGTTAGTCGGCAATGGGCACGAGGCTAGTCGACATGACGCATGAGGTCAGGTAGTTACGAGTTCATATTTTAGAATAACGAAAAAATTGAAAGGTTATTTTCATTGTTTTTAAAATAACTTTATTTTAAGAAAAATTCACAAAACACAAACCAAGCATGTTTTGTCTAAAATTTTTAAAATAAAAATAGAGAGTATTGTGAAGCAGACTCTTGGGGTGAAAGAATCTGTAGCCTAGTGGTTGGAGAAAATTGTTTCTCCATATTGCAAATTTGAGCAACATATTTTACAATTTATCACTCATCATTCCAAAAAAAAAACTTTTAGTGCCAAGTTGAAAACACTCTTTATCAAGCACTCACCAAAAGGAAGAAAGAAGATTATGATCATCCATGTAAACATTGTAAAGTATTTTTATTTCCCAAAGAAAATATACTAAAGATCTACTTCAAGAAACAATAACACTTATATGCAAAACACATAGAAACTTTAAAGGATCCAACAACAAAAATTGAGGTCATCATTAAACGACTGTTAAGGTAGGTATCAACGACTTATGGGCAAAATCATTTATCACTCTCACCCATCCTAATATTGGGTCCCAGTTGATGTTGTAAGCCAATCATGAACAACCTCACCAAAGACCTCATTAGAGTTATCACCTGCATTCTAAGGCAAAATATACCAAGAAAAGGCATGCTAGATAAAAGGTCATGCAACAAGGAAATTGAAATTTTTGCATATTCAAATTAGGCTAGAGGAGCATCAAACTAAAGATCTATCTTTGTCTATTGTACTTATGTTTGACAAAATTTGATTACATTGACAAGTAAAAATTAATTAGTGGTTTTAAGAAGTAGTGTTAAAGCTGAATAAAAGGCAATGGCACTTGATATTTGTGAAATAATGAGAAAAATGTTAGAAAAACGAAACGTGAAGTGAAACATTTTATAAAATTGTACAATGATTTCGCCCACCATGATAGGACTAAAAAAAAATTGAGATAGACCAAAATTTCATATAAAAATAAATAAAAATCAACTACACCACATAAATTACATTCCGATAAGCTCGTAAACTACAAATATCCATAACAAGGCTATGCCCATAGTGAATTTTGATAATTAACCAACAAGTTTGGCATGATTCAACATATAAAACTCAATATGAGAGAGAGTTAAAATAATCCAACAATTTGTGGATAGTAGCTTCTAAAAATAAAAATCTAGAAAACATTGGATTATAATTTTTCATCTGCATCAATCAAAAGTTTTGTGGACAATAATATTTCATTTATATGTTATGCTGTTAATTCTAGAATCTAGATTGATCTTTCAGATTTATTTATTTCCTAGAAAATTATTTTTTTCATCTATTTATATGCAACTTCCAATTTTTTAATAAAAAACAAGGAAATAAAATTCAGCCATTAAATCTTCCATTTTCTACACTCCTTTATTCTCATTCTAATTTTCAAGAAAAAAACAATTAATAACTTTATAGTGAGCGCTGAGGTTCAACAAAACAAATTCTATTTCTACCATTTTAAGACTCTATATAACGGTTTAGAGGCATTGGTTACCCAAATATGTCCAAGTCATGTCTTACTCATGTCAAAGCTATGATTAAAACTATAACTAATAACATGAAATGACAACTCAAATGAGTTCAGAAAAATATAAGTTAACATTTATAGAACACAAGCTTCAGCATCAGGATCCTTCATTATTATTATTATTATTATTTTTAATGATGCTTGAGCAATGACAAACAAAAGCAATATGATCTTCCAACTATGGATACTCAGGATTTGTATACATCTAGCCTTCAAGAATGATATGAATTATAAATAGAGAAGTTAAAAAATACCAAAGCCTATCTCTATCTTAACAAGCTTCAAATTTATATCCAACATACTTGATGAAATATGGTATTTGGACATATTTTACTTGCTAAGAAATATTTGAAAAGAAAATTTAGTGAGCAAAAATTTTGGAACTTAGTCCACCAACTTCATGACAATTCAATGCCAAAAAAAAAAAAGTATTGAACAAGAAATCAATTCAAGCAGACTAACTAAAACTTTCATTGGGAGTTCAGAATAAAAGAGAAAATGCAAGAATTTAGAATGGAATTTTATTTTTTCTTGATTGGGAGCATAAGGCTAGCAGAAAGAAAAGGAACATAAAGTAAAGTTCTCATCAATACACATAATTCATTTATCTCTTCCAATTTGAAATGAAAGAGGAGAGAAGGAAATCTGGCTAAGTAAAATTTTATAAAATTTAAATTAGCTAACCTTTTTTTTTTTATGAAGCAACATAATTAAGCTACCCCCAATCTTAAGGTGGGTCATATATGTCAAGAGGAAATCAATAAAAAATGATAGATTAACATTTCTTGTATCAGTTTTTTTTTTTTTTTTTCTATCAACTCCAAATCAAAATAAGAAGAAATGTTTTCTTCCTTCACTAAACTCTCATTCAAAAGAAAATAAATCATATCACTCATATTCTATTCTTTTTTATTCTTCCGAATCCTTTATTTTCTCCCTTAACTAGCTGCTAAGATAAAAGTGTAAAACATATCCAAAACAAACAGAAATCATATATGAACTGAACACCAAAAAAGAAAATAATAAATATGTAAGAAAAAACACAATGAGTTTGATTCTAATAAGAGACCAATAGGATAATTAACTTTATTCATGGTTTGTAAATAAACAAATAAAAAAACTTTATTCATGGTTTGTGGTTAGGAAATGAAAATATAGGGAAACAAACAAGGTCGTTTCGCTGAAGTTAATCGAATAAAATATTAGGATTCAGGAAATCGTCCAGTACTTCAAAAATATCGAGTCGTCCAAAGAACAATCGCCTAAGGCAACTCGCCCACAGGCCCACTCATAATGAATTATCCATAAAACTGGCTACTAATCCCATCAAGGGATGTCATTGTGGAACTCATCAAAGAGTTCGACAAAGAAAGATTTTCCTCAAATGATATCGTCCTCGCCATTAAGACGTAACCGGTGTTATTTAAGTAATCAGATAGTAGTTATAATTAGAAAGAATTGGATATTTTCACAAAAAATATTGTTAAATTTTGTGATATAGTTTTACTTTTCTTAATTAAATTTAATCATTTTTTAGTGTTGAACCTTCGTATGAACCTTAAAAATAGAAGGTAAGGGGACGAGTGACAAAAATTTTCCTCTTTTTGTCTCTTCTCTCTCAATTAGATTTGTTTCGTATTTGCTAAAACTATGATATCGCCCCCAAATAAATTTGAATCAGCATATATTTGATATTGATCTTTCTTTCTTATTTTAATTATCGTTCCAAACACCCAAAGGCAACAAATATTACCCTAGACCAAACTAAAAGAGATCCATCTATCGCGCACATCCAATCGATCGGCTTCCAATTCAAGTAAATCACTCACAGGGGTAGAAGTGGGCTGTACTTCACGGAAGAGTACGCCAAGGCACCGGCAGATCCGAGGCTTACGGTGACTGGTCTCTCCTTGACATCTGAAAAGTGCTGCAGAAGCGCCACAACGCCGTGAACGGCGTTCTCCTGTCCGCCTACCGCCGGGCTTCTCAGCCCTTCGGGCGACTGCGCCACCGACTTCTCGAACACCGCGAGCATCCTTCTAAAAGATCGTCGCTTTCTATCTCGATTTTTTCCGTAGCGATCGATGGAACTGTGAGATGGCTCAGCACTAGCGCCATCACTTATCAACGTAGGATGCGGTGCGAAGCAGTAAAAGACGGATATCGGGTCAAATCTGGAGTGACAGTTCTGCACCGGATAGATTACTTAATTACTCTCTTAACTTGTTGGCATTATTGTCATAACTGTAAATATTTTGGGGTAAGAGTGTCACAAGACTCACAACATTACGTGCTTAGTACACCGGAAAGGCTATATAAAAGGAGTCCAAGATTTGAAAAAAAAAATTGCAGATATTATTTATTAATAATAATATCCATCATAAAATATTAAAATGATAACTTAGTTTGAATAATAAAAATAATAATAATAATTGATACATCATCAAAAATTTATCCTGATCAGGCACGAATCTCAAGGAAAAATCAAGTTGATACTTCTGAAATTAAAATTGGAACCATTTGAACTCCAATTTTAGCAAACTTACACTCAAACAAAACGTCTCAAGAATATGAACCAACAAGATCAAATTCGACTCAATTCGAGCCTAAATGAGTCCAACTCAAGGACCCAAAGCGTCTTTATAAGGTTCAAACCACCATTTGAATTATTAAATGCTTTCCAAATGTGACATGCTTATAGTCGAATCGAGCGGCTCGACGAGTCTAAGATCACAGATTTCTAACATCATTAAGACCTTCAAATGTCTAGCGAACGATCCACAATCAAGGAATTCAACATCGGCTGTCCATCTAAACCACTCTCCATTTACCGTTGATCTTCCTCTTATTTACGGGTCATGCCACTCTATGAAATCTATAAATAGACCTCTCATTCCTCTTGAAAAGGGGATCCAAGAAAGAGAGCAAGAGAGAGATCGGAGATCGCTCCTGCCTCATCGACCACCACCCGGTGTTCCGCCGGACCACCACCTAACGCCCGGAGTTCCACCGAACCATAACCTGATGCCTGGAGTTTCACCGGACCACCACCTGACGCTGGAGTTCCGACCACCACCTGATGGCGGAGTTCAGCTAGACCACCACCTGAAGCCCGAAGTTCTATCGGGCCACCAACTAACGCCCTGAGTTCCGTCAAACCACCACTTAACGCCGGTGTTCCATCAGATCAACACCGGATGCCCGAAGTTCCAATGGACCAACACTTGATGTCGAAGTTCCGCCAGACCACCACCTGATGCTGGAGTTCCGTCGGACCAGCATCGGATGCCTGGAGTTCCACCGGATCACCACCCGATGCAGAGTTCCACCGAGCCATCACCTGACGTCCGAAGTTCCGTTAAACCAACACCTAATGCCCAGACTTCTCCTAGGACACCACTAAACGCTAGGACTTTCATCGGACCACCACCTAATGTCAGGGTTCCTCTAGGCCACCCACCTGACACTCGGAGTTCTGCCGAACCACCACCTGATGTTGGTGTTCCGCTGGACCACCACTTGACGCTTGGAGTTCCTTCAGGCTACCACATGACACTCGGAGTTCTGTCGGAACACCACCTGACGTTGGTGTTTCGCCAGACCACCACAGGATGCCCATAGTTCCACTGGACCACCACCTAACGCCCAGAGTTTCACTGGAAAACCACCTGATGCTCGGAGTTCCGCCGGAGCACCACTTGACGCCCAGAGTTTTGTCGAACCACCACCTGACGTCGGAGTTCCGCCAAACCACCGTCTTACGACAACGATCTTTCTGACCCATATCTCCTACCGACTAAGATGCTTCCCGCCCTGTTGCCTACTACAATCCTTCCGACCTCCACCACTGGACAATGGCCTTTATGACCCTTGTCTCCTATCTACTACGGTCCTTCTGACCTCCGCCGCCTATTATGCTCCTTTCAACCTCTATCGCTAGACAACAGTCTTTCTAACCTCTATCTTTTGCCGACTACGATTCTTACAACCTTTGTCGATGTCAACTATGGTTCTGCCTACTAAATGAACATATCAATATTGATTCTTCTAATTTTTACCATATAATGCATTATATGTGATGTATATCTTTATATCAAGTCAAGGCCTTCCCTTCAATGAAGGGCCTCATTTGTAATATACTGCAAATATTAGTTGATTCATTCAAACTGAGCCAAGCCTTATGGGTTTTCCCCCTTTTCAGGAGTTTCCATGTAAAATCTTTAGTGTCTCTTATGAACGCTACACCTTCTCTTTTATCTACCTGTGTGTTGGATCTTCATACAAAACTAAGACGTTATATTTTATATTTCTCTACCGCAACAAATATTCCAGGACGCAACAACAAAACAACAATAATAATAATAATAATTGTTGCGGGCTAGAATATACGCGACGATATAGTTAAAAAAATTTCATCTCAACATTGTACGGATATCTAGCACACAAATAGTAGAGAAATGGAAACACCAAAATTTTTACGTGGAAACCCTAGAAAAGAAAAAAACTACAGGGCCACACCCAGTTAAAAAAATCCACTAGAGTTTGTTTGAGATACAAGAGGCTGACTCGTCCTTGAGATTTAGGACGATCATATTACAATGAATCAATTCTAGATTGAAATCAAGTTACAACGTCGGGCAGAGTTCCAATATCACTTGGAGATCGGGTGAAATTCTGATGTCAGGTAGAATTCTGGCGTCACTTGGGTGTTGGGTAGAATTCTGGAGTTACGCAGGCGTCGAGAAGAATTTCGATATCACTCGGGTGTCGAGCAGAATTTCGGTGTCACTCGGGCGTTGGGCAGAATTTCGGTGGTGGTCGTGGATGAGTTTTTTCCCTCAAATCCTTCTCTTATTCTTATTGCTTTGGTCGTCTCTCAAGAGAAATGAGGGGTCTATTTATAGATATTCTGAAGTGGCATGGCTTGCAAAATAGATGATATATCAGGGGTAAATAGGGAGTGGTCGGATGGACGGTCAATATTGAATCCCTTGATTATGTATCATTTATTATATACTTGAAGGTCTTAATGATGTCGGAATTCGGCGATCTTGGGCTCGTTGGATTTGTCTTGTTGAGCCGCTCGATTCGATTATAAGAACGTCATATTTGAAAACCATTTTATAACTCAAATTGTGATTTGAACTTTCCAATAGCACTTTGGGTGCTTGATTTGGACTAATTTGGGCTCGGATTGAGGCGAATTTGGTGTCGTTGGGTTTGTATTTCCAAGATGCTGGAGTTCAAGTGATCCTAGATTTAATTTTTTAAGTTTTTAGCTTGATTTTGCCTCGAGATTCGTGCCTGATCAAGATAATTTTTGATACTATAATAATAATAATAATATACATAATTTATATTATTTATGAATAAAGTTACATAAATAAGTAATTATTTATTCTATTTTAATCTCTCCTAAATAATGACCATATTTTAAATTTAATAAATATAAAAAATAAAATCAAGAAAGTTTATAAACAATCTAAATCATTCAAAAAATATCAATTAAAATGTATCATAACTTCTTTGATTTCATATTTCTAATTTTATATTTACAAATTTATTAATATTTATATTGTATGTATTTGTTATTTTTTGGAATGGTAAGTGATTAATTATAAATCACTCTATCTTTTTCACTGAATTGTGACTTTTTCATAATACTAGCATATTTGCATGTGCACAAAGCACACTTGAATAACCAACTATGCATGCAAATGAGGGTTAATTGACATTAAGGAAAATAAAAAGGAGTTAAAATAAATTATAAAAAGAAAAATTATACAAATTTTAAAATAAATGTAAAAACATTGAAAGATTACAAAGAACTCATGAAAAAAGGATTAATTGATATTTTATGTTTGCAAATGAAATACTTTTAATTTTAAATCAAATAATAAAATTTTATACACTACAGGAAAATCACTTATTACCGGCGGAATTTTCCGGCGACTTTCCAGCAGTCAGTTTTCCGGCGGCTTTTTGACGGATTATTTGCTGCAAAATTTTCCGGCGGCTTTCCGACGGCTAATTTCCCACAAAATTTTCCGGCGGCTTTTCAAGTTTTCAAGCGGAATTTTAAAATTTTTTTATTAAATTGATTAAAATTATAACTATTTAAATGATTTTTAAAAAATGACTAAAAATAATATTAATTTTTTCCTTAATTTAAGTATAAGGATTTAAATTAAAAATTATTATTTACATTGTTATTTATTTTTTTTAACTTTTTTAATTAATTTAGTTGGTTTATTTAATTTTATTTTGAAAATTTTATTTTCTATTAAAAGATAGTTTAAATAAAAAAATTTGACATTAATAACACATTTAATTCATTAATAATTTTATAGTATATTTAAATTAATTATTTATTTAATAATTTTTTTATTAATTTAATAACATATTTTATTTAATTTTTACTTAACTAGTTTATTTTAATTATCAATTAAAATAAAAAATTTAAATAAATAATGTTTTAATTATAATATTCAGATTGTTTTAATATAAATAAACAAATACTTAAACTATCTCATTTTGCAGGATCGACGCATTGGTCAGGCTTCAGCGCGTGTGGGTGCTGCGGGTGAAGAGGTCTAGGGTTCGAATCTCAGGGAAGACAGACGCGGGAGCGGGCGAGTTTGGCGCACTCCACTATAGGAAAAACACTGAAATCCGGCAGTTTTTTCCGGCGGTTATCCTATTTTAACCGGCGGTTTTTTGGACTACCGGTGGCTTTACGGCGGTTTTTGGGCCGCCGGAAAAAATCACATAGGAAACTTTCACCGGTGGTTTTTTACCGGCGGTTTATGACACCGGCGGTTTGGACCGCCGGTTTCAACCGGATTTTGGACAGGCGGTTTTCCGGCCGTTACGCCGCCGGTTATTTGACCGACGGCTCACCGGCGGTCTATTTACCGACGGTTCCCCTGTCACGACCCGACCCGAGACGAGACGGATCTCGTTCGCACCGGGCCGCGACGGGGAAAAGCACTAACCAGGATCTAGCTTTGGAATTTGGTTCGGAACTGAATCTTCCAAATTATTTAAACAAAACAGACAAACACAGAGCTACTAAAAACATCAAATGCAGCGGAACAAAACATCTATCATTTCTTTTCCTCAAAACAATCATCTACAACTACAGTACATGACTTTTAGACAGAAAGAAAGACAGAACAGAAAAGCCATGACTGTACAAAAATCAAAAGTACAAACAATACCTATACTGATCAGACTCTGAACTAATCCTGGACTTCCTTCCCTTTCCCAGAACCTGAAAACCACCAGAAAGCAAGGGTGAGCTCAACAGCTCAGCAAAGCAACAAACCTCCAATCAAAATCCTCAGAATCGCAAAACTAACACATCAGACAAATCCGTACAGAAATCAGAACAGAATCGGACAGATATCAAATCAAACAGAACTGTATGGAAACAGAATTCGTACCAAATCAGAAATAGAACAGATCAGACATATCAGATCAACAGAATCAGAATCGTACAGATCATATCGGAACAGAACAAAATCGTATCAGATCAGATATCAGATATCAGACATTTAATTAATAGCTAAATGTGCCCCCGGCACCAGAATAATAGCTGAGTAATTAATAGCTAAACTAAACTAAACAGAATCACTACGGATTCTGACCCTTATGTCTCCCTTGTGCTCACAGCACCAGAATAATAGCTGAGTAATTAATAGCTAAATGTGCTCACGACACCAGAATACATAAATAGTGCTTATAGCACCAAAATAGATTTTTCCTCAGATCCGGAACAGAACAGATATTTCTCTAACTTGAGCTCATCTAAGTTTTAGCATATACAGATACAGATAGTATATTAAATCAGAAGAATTTCGGACAAATCAGAAATTACCCAAAAAATCGGGCAGCACAACGGCAGTATACAGAATTTACACAATTTTCCTGAAAATCTAAATTCATCAAATTCGCACAGAATATAGATATCAACATTTCAGAACATTTATTCTACTGCATAAAGAATTTCCAAGTTCACAGAAAAATCCAGTCTACTAAAAACACAGTCGAATCAAAAATACCCGGACAAAAATCTTCAGAAAATAACCAAAATGTGCACACTCGGCACGTCAACGATATACAGAAACTTACGCGGTAAAAACTGAACCAATCAAAAGATACGGACGAAAATCAATTCCGGACAGATAATACCGCCAAACACGACGGTTCTGAAAATTGAGAAAGGTGGAATGTGTCTTACCTCATGCACAGCAATTTCCTTAACAGTCTCTTCGAACGAAAACGGCTCCGCGTCTTCCCGAAATCAACTTTTCCAATTTTCTTCTTTTTCTCTCTCCTCAGATCGAAAATCAGAAATTTTTAAAAATCTTTTCTCTCTCTTCAAATGAGCTGAATTCCCTTAAATCATACACAGATCGGCCTGGCCGATCGCCAGATCGTCCCGGGACGATCCGACCAAAAGGATCGTCCTGGAAAGCTCCCAGGGCTGTTGTCTGGCCGATATTTTCTACAGTACCAATCGGCCTGGCCGATGTCTCCAATCGGCCTGGACGATGCCTACAGGAAATCACCTGGAGCAAATCTGGGCAAATTCTGGAGCTGTTTCTCAATTGATCGTCCCAGGACGATTCCAGATCGTCCTGGACGATCCTGGAGCAGATTGTAATATTACAATCTCCCCAACTCAGAAAAATGTCGTCCTCGACATTATCCAGTCCAAACTCAGTCAAAACAAGTACGGGTACGACTGTCTCATGTCAGACTCCTTCTCCCAAGTCGCTTCCCGTGCAGTCCGGTGCTTCCACTGGACTTTAACCATCGGAATCTGTTTATTTCTTAACTTTCGGACGTCGTACGCCAAAATCAACTCTGGCTCTTCCTTGTACGCCAGATTCTCCTGAATCTCAACCTCATCAGCAGATACCTTCTTTCCAGAGTCGGATACCCACTTCCTCAGAGTGGATACGTGAAACACATTATGCACATCAGGCATAGAATCAGAAAGCAATAACCTGTAAGAAGTTTTTCCAATCATTTCCAGGATTTCAAAAGGTCCAACATACCTTGGACTAAGCTTGCTTACCTGACCAAATCTGCTCACACCCTTCATCGGGCTGACTTTGACATATACAAAGTCACCAACCTGAAACTCAACAAACCTATGCTTCTGATTGTAATACTTCTGCTGTCGATCTTGAGCAGCTTTCAATCTTTCTCTTATCAAACTGATCTTCTGAGCAGTTTCATCAGCAAAAGTGGTCCCCAAAGCCTGTCTATCTCCGACCTCCGTCAGAGTCAAAGGAGTACGGCACTTCCTGCCATACAGAGCCTCATACGGTGCCATACCGATACTGGACTGAAAACTGTTGTTATATGCAAACTCAATCAGCGGGATATGATCTTTCCAGCTTCCGCCAAAGTCCAGAACACAAAGTCTCAACAGGTCTTCCAGCACTTGAATAGTCCTCTCAGACTGTCCATCCGTCTGAGGATGAAAGGCTGTACTGAAATACAGTTTCGTATCCAAGCCTTGCTGAATGCCTTTCCAAAGTCTGGAAGTAAAATGTCAATCTCGATCAGAAACAATCACGCGAGGCACACCATGCAATCTGACTATCTCCTTCACATATACTTGTGCCAAGCGATCAACTGAATCCGTCTGTCTAATCGGAAGAAAATGGGCAGATTTCGTCAATCGATCTACAACCACCCAAATAGCATCGTGCCCTTGTCTAGATCGAGGAAAACCCATCGCAAAGTCCATCGTTACCTCCTCCCATTTCCACTCAGGAATAGGCAACGACTGCAACAGTCTACCTGGTCGCTGATGCTCTGCCTTCACCAACTGACAGGCTTCGCATCTCGACACAAACTCTGCCACATCTTTCTTCATTCCAGGCCACCAGAATAAAAGTTTCATATCAGCATACATCTTACCACTGCCTGGATGTACAGTGTAGCCTGAATGATGAGATTCGTACAGAATCTCCTGCCTCAAATCTCCAAACACAGGTACCCACAACCTGTTCTTACAGAAAATAGCACCAGAATCAGAAATTCGAAGCTCAGGAGTCTTACCAGATCCAATCTGAGCAATCAACTTCGAATAATCAGAATCTGACTTCTGGGCTTCCTGAATCCTTGTTTCCAAAGTAGACTGAATACTCATCTGAGCCAACTCCAAACCACTGGAGGAAATCACCTCCAACTGCAATCGCTCCAAGTCACGAATCAGAAAGTCATCACAAGTAAGCTGAATACCTGATAATCCAGAAGACTTTCTGCTCAAAGCATCCACTACCACATTAGCCTTACCAGGCTGATACTGAATAGTCAAATCATAGTCCTTGATCAACTCGAGCCACCTTCTCTGCCTCAAATTCAGTTCCTTCTGAGTAAAAATGTACTTCAGGCTCTTATGATCAGTGAAAATCTCACATCTGACGCCATACAGATAATGACGCCAAATCTTCAAAGCAAAAACAACTGCAGCTAACTCCAAATCATGTGTCGGGTAATTCTTCTCATGTGGTTTCAACTGTCTCGAAGCATAAGCAATTACCTGACCATGCTGCATCAGGACACAACCCAGTCCTTTCAGTGAAGCATCACTGAACACCTGAAAACCTTCCGTACCTGACGGAAGTGCTAGTACTGGAGCTGAAGTCAAACAATCCTTCAATCTCTGAAAACTCGCCTCACACTCCGGGGTCCAAATAAAAGGTACTGACTTCTGAGTCAGTCTCGTCAGACGCGTCGAAATCTGTGAAAATCCTTTCACAAATTTCCTGTAATACCCGGCCATGCCCAAGAAACTACGTACCTCAAATACCGTAGTCGGCCTTGGCCAATCAGCAACTGCCTGAATCTTCTGGGGATCTACAGAAATGCCTTCTCCGCTAATCACATGCCCCAGAAAAGAAATGCTCTTCAGCCAGAATTCACACTTGGAGAACTTGGCATACAGCTGATGCCTCCTCAAAGTCTCCAACACAATCCTCAAATGTCTGGCATGATCATCCTCAGATGCAGAATATACCAGAATATCGTCGATGAAGACGATCACAAACTGATCCAAATACTCCCTGAATACTCGGTTCATCAGATCCATGAAAATAGCAGGCGCGTTGGTTACCCCAAAAGGCATAACCAAGAACTCGTAGTGCCCGTACCGAGTACTGAAAGCTGTCTTCACAACATCAACTTCCTTTACCTTCACTTGATAATATCCGGATCTAAAATCAATCTTCGAAAATACCGAAGATCCAGAAAGCTGATCAAACAAGTCATCAATCCGAGGCAAAGGATACTTGTTCTTGATCGTAACCTTGTTCAAATCTCTGTAGTCAATACACATACGGAGTGTACCGTCCTTCTTCTTCACAAACAAAATAGGTGCTCCCCAGGGCGAAACGCTAGGACGCACAAAACCTCTGTCCACCAACTCCTGAAGCTGAACTTTCAACTCAGAAAGTTCTTTCGGTGCCATCCTATACGGAGCTTTTGATATCGGAGCATTACCCGGAAAAACATCGATAGAGAACTCCACATCTCTATCCGGAGGTAAACCAACCAACTCCTCAGGAAAAACATCAACAAACTCCCGTACCACAGGGATCTCAGAAGCAGAACCAACCTCTAGGTTCAGATCCCGCACTGAAGCCAAAAACACTGGGCATCCCTTCTTCCACATTCTGCTCACTTCCAACACAGAAACCAGACTGGAGAGAACACCTCGTAATCCCTGAAATACAACTCTCTCTCCAGCCATAAGCAAACTCACTTGCTTCTTCAGACAGTCTATCTGGGCTTCATACTGACTCAGCCAATCCATGCCCAGAATCACATCATACGATGAAATCGGCAATCGAATCAAACTTGATTTCCACTTCTTGCCAGCAATCTCAATCTCACACAAACAAAACTGTCGAGCAATTAAAGGATTCCCAGCTGGTAAAATCACAGACAAAGAAACCGGAAGCGAAAATGAATCCAAATGCAAAATCTCAAAACAGTGCTCGGACAGAAAAGAATGACTCGCTCCAGAGTCAAACAAAACACGATAGGGCTGAACAGAAATGTAAATCGTACCTGTCACAACATCAGGAGCATCTCGAGCCTCCTGCTGACTCAGACTGTAAACTCGTGGCTGAACTAGAACAGGGGCTAAAGCAACAGAACTACTCTGCTCCCTCTGAACAGTAGGTGGTCTCCGTGGTGCAGAACTAGAACCACCACCTCTACCAGCAAATCCCTCAGGGCATGGAGGAACAGTTCTCGGTCTTCCTGCTGCTGAACCGGCAGGTCTGACAAAGCCCTCTAATCGGATCTCAGAACGCTGATCAAATCCCATCTGTGGACACTCTGCAATCCGATGTCCTGACTGACCACATCGGAAGCACAGACCAGCCATCCTGTAGGACTGGCCAAAGTGTCGTCGTCCATAGTTCTGGCACACAGGTGCCGAACTGACTGATCCAGAACTCGTCATACTGGTAGCAGTACCAGACGACCCTCCGCTCCTTCTGGAATCTCCAGATCCAGAACCAGAAACAAATCTCCTCTTCCCAGAGGAACCATTGCCAGATGCCTCACCTCCAAACCTCTTCCTACTCGCAGTCCACCGCTGTTGAGTAGCCATCAAGTCATTCTCTATTAGACGAGCTCGCTCCACAAGCTCAGAGAAATCGGTGATCCGGAATGGTATCAGGGGCTGCCTCAAAGTATCTCGTAATCCCCTCAGAAATCTGTAACACCTCTCAGCAGAAGTGCTAACCAGCTGCGAAGCGTACCTGGCTAATGCAGTAAACTCAGCCTCGTACTGTATCACCGTCTTGCTCCCCTGAACAAGTCTCAGAAAATTCTCCTGCATCTGCTGTCGTGCATAAGGGGGAACAAACCAATCTCGGAATACCTCAGTGAACTCTTCCCAGGTAATCAAAGAGTTCAGTCTGCCCTGAAATCTGGCTGCCTGCTGGCCTTCCCACCAGTGCTCAGCCTCTCCATCCAACAGAAAAACTGCCAACGGTACTTTCCTGTCTGACGGACACTGCATCCCGTCAAAAGTCTTCTCTAATCTCCTCAGCCACTCCTCGGCTGCTCTGGGCTCAACAGCGCCCTCAAATCTCGGAGGTTTAAACCTCAGAAACAACTGCAAATGTCTGTCAAGGTCATCAGATCGGACAGTAGAAGCTCTGCTCTGAGTCTCGCTCATCATCTGAGCAACGAGTGAAGCAAACTGAGAAAGCGTATCAGCACCGACCACTGGGGCTGTACTCCCCACTGGTGCTGCCTGATCGGCACTCTGCCCATCTGTCATGTCTGGGTCTGGCTGATCCATACAGAAAAATCCAGAAAATCCTGAAAACTATCACAAAAAATCTACAATAAAAAGCCGAACAAACCAAAACTACCCCCCAGACAAACTTACTGATCACTTCCTATAGCTCTGTTTCACAAAATTCCCAAATTCCAAAACCATTGCTCTAATACCAAAAAAGCATGTCACGACCCGACCCGAGACGAGACGAATCCCGTTCGCACCGGGCCGCGACGGGGAAAAGCACTAACTAGGATCTAGCTTTGGAATTTGGTTCGGAACTGAATCTTCCAAATTATTTAAACAAAACAGACAAATACAGAGCTACTAAAAACATCAAATGCAGCGGAACAAAACATCTATCATTTCTTTTCCTCAAAACAATCATCTACAATTATAGTACATGGCTTTTAGACAGAAAGAAAGACAGAACAGAAAAGCCATGACTGTACAAAAATCAAAAGTACAAACAATACCTATACTGATAAGACTCTGAACTAATCCTGGACTTCCTTCCCTTTCCCAGAACCTGAAAACCACCAGAAAGCAAGGGTGAGCTCAACAGCTCAGCAAAGCAACAAACCTCCAATCAAAATCCTCAGAATCGCAAAACTAACACATCAGACAAATCCGTACAGAAATCAGAACAGAATCGGACAGATATCAAATCAAACAGAACTGTACGGAAACAGAATTCGTACCAAATCAGAAATAGAACAGATCAGACATATCAGATCAACAGAATCAGAATCGTACAGATCATATCGGAACAGAACAAAATCGTATCAGATCACATATCAGATATCAGACATTTAATTAATAGCTAAATGTGCCCCCGGCACCAGAACAATAGCTGAGTAATTAATAGCTAAACTAAACTAAACAGAATCACTACAGATTCTGACCCTTATGTCTCCCTTGTGCTCACAGCACCAGAATAATAGCTGAGTAATTAATAGCTAAATGTGCTCACGACACCAGAATACATAAATAGTGCTTATAGCACCTAAATAGATTTTTCCTCGGATCCGGAACAGAACAGATATTTCTCCAACTTGAGCTCATCTAAGTTTTAGCATATACAGATACAGATAGTATATTAAATCAGAAGAATTTCGGACAAATCAGAAATTACCCAAAAAATCGGGCAGCACAACGGCAGTATACAGAATTTACACAATTTTCCTGAAAATCAAAATTCACCAAATTCGCACAGAATATAGATATCAACATTTCAGAACATTTATTCTACTGCACAAAGAATTTCCAAGTTCACAGAAAAATCCAGTCGACTAAAAACACAGTCGAATCAAAAATACCCGGACAAAAATCTTCAGAAAATAACCAAAATGTGCACACTCGGCACGTCAACGATATACAGAAACTTACGCGGTAAAAACTGAACCAATCAAAAGATACGGACGAAAATCACGAACGAAAATCAATTCCGGACAGATAATACCGCCAAACACGACGGTTCTGAAAATTGAGAGAGGTGGAATGTGCCTTACCTCGTGCACAGCAATTTCCTCAACAGTCTCTTCGAACGAAAACGGCTCCGCGTCTTCCCGAAATCAACTTTTCCAATTTTCTTCTTTTTCTCTCTCCACAGATCGAAAATCAGATATTTTTAAAAATCTTTTCTCTCTCTTCAAATGAGCTGAATTCCCTTAAATCATACACAGATCAGCCTGGCCGATCGCCAGATCGTCCCGGGACGATCCGACCAAAAGGATCGTCCTGGAAAGCTCCCAGGGCTGTTGTCTAGCCGATATTTTCTACAGTACCAATCGGCCTGGCCGATGTCTCCAATCGGCCTGGACGATGCCTACAGGAAATCACTTGGAGCAAATTTGGGCAAATTCTGGAGCTGTTTCTCAACTGATCGTCCCAGGACGATCCCAGATCGTCCTGGACGATCCTGGAGCAGATTGTAATATTACATCCCCGGCGGTTTAGTCGGTCGTCGTTTATTTTTAAAACCGCCGCCCTCCGCCGTTTAACCGCCGGTTCATTTACCGGCGGTGGCCGGCGGTCTAGCCGTCGGTAGTACCGACGCTCCAAACCGCCGGATGTCCACCGTAGAACCCGGCGGTGTAATGATATTACCGGCGGCATATCACTGGCCATCCGGTATCGTCGTTTCCGGCGGCTAAACCGCCGGTTAGCCGCTGGAAACCTGTAGCACCTGCAAAAAAAAAATTGACAGCATCCCATCTATTTGAGGGAGGTTCACCCTAAAGTCTAAACCTGCAGAAAAAGCAATATATGTTGGGCAACACGCCGCTATATTCATCAAAATCATAAATTAAAAATACAATCACAAGTTCACAAGTAAGTTTAATTACAATCACAAGTTCATGATAATGTTACAATCACAAGTTCAGAAGTTCACAAGTTCTAATTAATACAATCATCAAACATAAAAAATATCTAATCATCATCTGTATCCTCACTGTCTGCAGATGGCTGCTCTTGTTGGTCCTTCTTCATCTATTTTTCAGCTCTGTAGGATTGCAACTCTGCTTGCATTTCATTTTGAACCTTTCTCATTTCTTCAATCCCTCTAGATTGAACCCTTTTCATCTCTTCAATCTCTCTAGTAAGCGTTGCAACCCTCTCGCTGACAGATTCCTCAGCTCCACTTACATCATGAAATACAGAGGTAAATGAACTGCCCTCTATAGCATAGCCCTGTGCACCCAAGCCATATACCCTCTCCTTTTGTCTTCCACCTACAACCTCTGACCAGGTATGATACTCAGAAATATGGGCCGAACCTGAAGATGATCCCTCGCCAGTGGACTGCTGACTGTCTCGAGCTCGTACAAAATCATCCTGCAATCCATAAAATATTTTGATAAAATTTTTAATTTTTGTACTAAAAAACTATTTTAAGAAGTAGTTAGAAAGTCGTCCCAAATGAAACATCTCAACTTATGGTGAAGCTTTGAATCAAAAAATATTTGCTAATTTATGGTTGTATTACCTTATATATTTGAATATACATTATTGTAAATTAATTGGAATTAAATATAATTTATTTTTCAATAATTTGCTTATTATGCATTTAACTAAATATTTAACACAATTTTAATAGATAAACATATAATACCTCTCTTGAATGTTGGTGTCCTCTCCCTCTCTTTTCTCTCCCTTAATCTCTCTCTTCCTATCTTGTTCTAACTAAAAGTAACAATCAACAAAATAGATTCCACCTAAACTAAAATAACACTTAATAAAAAAAATGTAGATCTAACACAACGATTACAATATTACATTTTTGCTTACTATCTAAATCATCCAAAATATTTCTAATACTTGCAAATGTGTAGTAAGAAACAATAATCAAAGAAAAACCATAAAAAATAACCTTAAAATAGAAATCAGACGGTTTGGGGTTGGACGAGCGGAGGCGATTAGGATTGGGGGCGGCGGTCGGATTTGGGGCGGACAAACTTCGTCGGCGGCGTCGGATTGGGGGCGGCGGCCGGAGGAGATTCTTTGCTGGCGGTCGGACGAGCGGAGGCGAGCCTAGGGAAGAGCGAGCGACGGGAGAGCGAGCGACCGAGAGAGAGAAGGAAACAGTTAAAATGAAATGCCAGACGCGGGGCTGTGTGTATTAGGGCTTCTACTGACGGTTTTCCGGCGGTTTGGACCTCCGGTAAAAAGTCACTTATCAACGGCGATCCAAATCGTCGGTTCTTGTTGACGTCCGGCGGTTTACCGTCGATTTAGGGACCGCCGCCCTTACCGGCGGCTTATATTAGCAAAATCACCGGTGCAGCCGTCGTTAAAATCCGACGGCCAAACCGCCGATTGTGCCGCCAGTACTACCGGCGGTCCCTAAACCACCGGTTTAGGGCATTTTTCCTATAGTGCTCAGGTTTGGGTTTGGTCCGGCGCGACCTCGGGCTGACACGGTCCGACGTGATTCGGTTTCGGTCTGGTCCGGTGCGACCCCCGCGGTCTGGCGCGACCGCCGGAGTGGGCGCTGGCGTGCCGACGGGATCGGGATCCCTAGGATGCTGGCGGGAGCGCCTGTAGGGGGTCGTGTGATTTTTTTTTAATTCAACCGGCGGTTTATGTCCACCGGCAAGCCGCCGAAAAAAGCTGTCGGAAATTATTTTCCTACGCCGTTTTTTCCGGCGGCAAGAAAAACAGCCGAAAAATTAAAAAACCGCCGGAAACTGCTCAAATTCCGCCGGAAATGGGTGATTTTCCTGTAGTGTTAATTAAATGTTTTGTAAAGAAACCTTTTATAGATTATTTGATTGTTTCAAGAATATAAGTAATAAAAAAACAAATTCTAAAAGATTAATTACACTAAATACTAATTAGTTTTAAACTAATAAAAAATGAGCGAAATCAATGTATAACAAAAGAGAAATAATATTATCACTTTACAATTATTAGATCTTGTATAACAACTCCTATCACACAAGAAAAATTGATTGGTATAGCTAATCAATCACAAATTGCATGATCAGTTAGTTCACTATACAACAACAACAAGCATTTATCCCACTATGTGTGGTCATCTACATGAATATTTTTCTCCAATGTGTTCTGTTAAGACCATACAACACGTTGTTTTCAGGGAACATTCTAGCATTAATATAATGTATTAAAGTATTTATGTCATGATTATTCGATAAATTTTATGCTAGTTGTCCAAATTCAATACTTAAAATACATAAAATATCAATTAACAAACTCAAACCACATTATGAGCAATATGAAAAAAAAAAAAAATCTCAAATTCAATACTTAAAAAAACATCAATAATGATGATGACATGTGCAAGGATGTCACAACTAGGTCCATAAATTTGGACTCCAAGTTTGTGTAAACAAACTCTAGTCACATCAATATGAACAACAACTCATCTGATCTAACCCCCAAGCATGAAAGTGTTTCAAGTGTCATGAATTTGGACACATTACCTTTGACTAATCCAAATGGCTTATGATATCCTTTATCAAAGAGAGAATTTAATAAAATAAAGATGAAGGTGAGTTATTCGTAGAGCATTGAGCACAATGATAGCAAAGAACGATGATTGGTTACAATATGATATAGCATATACTCGTTTCATCATACAGGACTGACAGTGTGACATTATTATTAATGGGTGAAAATAAATGAACTAAATATGTCAAACAAATAGTTGATTCACTTCTCAATTATAAAAATAATATGATTAGCAAGTTTCGTGTAACATCATTCAAATGGCATGAAATAAATTATTATAGAGAATGTGGAAACAAGATCTATATATAATCCATGAATTCCACAAGAATACCTACTCCATTTAGAAAGATAGTGAGAGGATCAAGTTGAAATACTGACAAAAGGAACTCATTGATAGCACCCAAAAAGAAATAGCAATTTTCGAGGTGATGTTTTCACCCAACATGGAGGAGACAAAGATTGCTTATGTCTTGATAATCTTAGAAGAAAAATTTGAAGATGAATATCTTCCTGAGGAGATATGATCCTAACCCTAAAAAATATGAGGATATCCTCCCACTCGAGGTATTTGAGATTTTGTCTCCTATTCATGACATCCAACATACCAACAATTTTTTTCTTAGAGTAATCATTCCACATCAACCCACCTACTGCATGTGCAATGATAAGTTGTTGGGGTAATGGCTAAAGAGATGGAAAAAGAAAAGTGTGAATCTAGGTGCAATCTTTGCTCTACACGCTCTCAAGAATGATGGAATTTGACATGCATTGATAGTTGAGTTGTTAGTAAAATCACAATCATATATTGATTTCCAAATTCATAATTGGATGACATGCTCAACCGACAATATGGATCATCTGTCTTCTTCAAGATTGATTTACAAGCTGTGTATCATCAAATTCACATGAGAAAAAAAGAAAATTGTGATTTTTTTTTAATCATCCCACAACTCACGTCCTGCAATCCTGTCTGCACCACGCACAATCACAGCTCGCCTACGGCCTGCTTCGCCCTCGATCCCCTTGTTAAAGTTGGAAGCCTCATACTCACGCCCGCTCACAGTCGCACTTGCGCCTGCCCCTATGTCCCAACTCCCACGGCCCGCTCTCGACACTCACTTGCTCTGCGCTCACCCAAGGTAGTATGTCGGGTCAGGTCGACACGAATTTGAGGTGGGTCGGGTCCGGACACAGATTTTTGACCTATTTGGGTAATCGGGTTGGGTTAGGTTAGGATCAATTGAGAGTGGGTCAGCTTCGAGTTGGATCCGAACCCAACCCGAAAATCCATTTTGATTCCTCTACTTTTAAATGCTCAAAGTTTTAAACTTTTGTGTAGCTTATCATATTTTTCAGCCTATTGTTAGCAAGTTTTGTTTATAATCATAACCCAGATTCTGCAAAACTAATAAAAATTTCAAGTCCTACAAGAAAAAAAAGTTTTATACTTTCCCCAATCAGTGTCACACATTTACAAAGAAGATACAATGTGTGGGCTATATCTTCTCTCATGCAAGTATCAAGATGGATACATAAAAGGTTGAGTATTCCTTGATTGACCAATCCCAAAGGTCCTTTATTGAAGTAAAAAAGTTATCCTAACTTGTAAATAAGTTTTGATTAAAAAATGGCAATAATGATTTTATTGTTGTTTTAAAAAGATAAAACGCAAATACGTACTATATGACAGAATTCAATTGGAACAAAAATTGTTAAACAAATATAATTTAAATTTTATGTTTGCTAAGCTGAAACATGTAAATGGTACTTGAAATGAAAGTTGTAGCAAATATCACAAAAATTTAGCAATTGAAAAGCTTAGGAGAATTACATGAAAGGACAGGATGAGAAGAGGATAAGAGAGTGTTGTCCTCTACAACTTGTTTGAAGTCAAATCTAGCAAATGAGGTAAAGCTAGGAACAACAATACAGTGATGCGCAAAAGCCATCTAAATGATGTCGATCAAAAGTTCAAATCGCTCAGACAATGTCTATTTGCAAAATGGACAACGCCGGTGTGTTTGGGATACTTGAAATCACTTAAATAGATACTCATATTGCATAGGGTCTTTGCACGACTAAAATGGAAAAATTTTAAGCACACAAGATTATGCTGTGATCTTTGATTTTGCATGAATGGCAAGAACATGCAAAAAAAATAAAGAAATTCACTACAAGAAAAAAAATGGTTTTCATACCACTTTAGAAGGGCTTTTATGACATTTTAACCGCCACAAACAACCTTGTAGCGGTTCCAAAATGGATGCACGACCATTATAATTAGTATTCGCTTCAAGGGATTTTCGCTCGGGGTAGATATTAAGCATTTTATAGCAACGGTTTAAACCGCCGCGCAAAATGTATAGATTTTTAAGAAAAAAAATATATTCTTCTTATTATTAAGGTAGGTATATTTGATAAATATAAATATCAATATACATTTATTGTATTGAACAGAGATTTTTTATTTTTTAGTATAGTTATTAAAAAAAAATCCAATATCATCGAACCGCTTCAAATTTCAATCTAAACTGACATTTCTTTAAATAAATTAATATATGATACCTCTCTAAGTTAATAATTTCAAAATAATCAATCCAATTTCCATTGTGTTTCTACATAGATATAGGTAGTGATTTGATTATCCACACAAAATACTTTGTAAATCTTGTGAGTCATTATATATATCATGATCTTATAAGTCTTCACCCAAGGCTACTTCATCATAACGATGCCATTATGGATTAGAAAAAATCTAAATCTCATGGTTAATAACTCCATCAACTTAATTTAACTCTATTTCTAAAATACAATAGACTAACTTATAGCAATATCTTTGAGCATCCTAATTTTATGTGCTTTTAATCCTTGAGGCTCCACTCAATATTTTTCCTTAAGTTGTTATTCTCTCATTCAAGAATCCTTCTCAATTAAGAGTTCTTAAAATTTAACCCTTTAGAACATCATAAGAAATTAAACTCTTCTTGATTTTATTCATATTAGACATAAAAAATATCTAAAATCTATTTGATTCATATATTTTCCTTTAAAACCTTGAGAAGTTTCATCTTCTATCTATGAAGATAGTGTGATTTATCTTTCATGAAGCATTAAGTAAATAAATACAATATATGCTTTCATTTTGAGTTATGTGATATTTAATAGATCATTCATGAAAAGGAGCACAAAAGCATTTCATTCTTGTGTGTTAACTCGATTAGGCTTCATGTTCATATAGGATCAACATAAAAATGCTTTCACAAAAGTTGAAAAATATATCATAATATTTGAAATGATAGTAATATATTCACAGATAAAATAACATAATCTAATACACAGTCTTTTGGTGCTGAAGGTGCAAGAAAACACACAAATAAATTGGACAAAACTAACAGAGATGAGAGATGTACAAAATGGTTAAATAAGTTATAAGAAGACACAAACCATGTTGAACAAAACCACTAACAAAGTTACCAATTCTCTTTTACAATTTTTGGCTTCTCAAATATGAACTTATCTTCCTTGTACTTTTGTGACTCTTTATAAGCTTTTTCATACTTCCAACCCAAAATCCCATAGTAGTCCGAGCAGTAAATACCAGCAACTATATGCAATCCAGTCATGTGCTAAAGATCTCCCTTTGGGCCAACGACGATGTTCACGACATTTTAAACCTAAAAATAAGTAGCAATTATCCATCCAAATAAGTGTAGGCTTTGCTTAAATAATCTCAAATCTATCAAAATAGTAAATGTTTAAAAAAATAACTTACTTTACTTTATTTTTTAAAACCAACAAACAGAAATCTACCATAAATGAAAGGGCAAATTGATGTCGTCAATATGAGCAATTTCACTAGAGTATTTTGAATTTTACACGGAAAATGATAATTATGAATTTATGAAAATATTGCATATTTTATAGATTTTCATGTATTTCATGCATCATTACATTTACAGATGAAATGAAATTATTGCTACATGGAAATGTAATATTTGTATATAAGTAAGTGATGTTGGTTGTTGACACTATAATTAGTGTGGCTTGGCTGTTAAAATATAATACCCTCATGCACAAGAGATTGGGCCAACAGGCTTTCCTTTAAAAATGAATTTGGTGTTTTCCGAAGATCCGAAGCACAGGAAGCAACACATTCAGGAATGCGATAAGAAAAGCCTGAAGAGATCATTATTTATGTCTCCCCGTGGATCACAAACACGAACTCATCTACATGGATGATAGAAACTTCCACGCAGGGTTTATCTTGCATGATTAATAATGGTTGATTCGGTGTCGAGATGGGTGGATTCGGCATGGGGAGGGCAGGATTTGGCGTCGAGATGGTGGATTCGGCATCGGAATGGCAAGATTCAACATCGATATGGATGGCTTTAGCATCAAGGCTAGTTGATTCGGCATGGATGATCTCTGACGAAGATGAAGGCCGTGGTTGTGTAGGAGTCAAATATGGTCAGTTAGGGAAAGAAAGGTGAAATTGATAATATGGTAGATTTGTGAGCGGGCTATGTCTTAGATTGCAGTTTATAAACCGCTGTTGCTAAATATTGTGAAAACTTTAATATTTTTTTATAGTGAATTTAGTTCTGCTGAAAATTGTTGCCTATACCTATCTTTAGTTGTGGTTTTCAAACCGCTACTATAAATTGTAGCGAAAACATTAACTTAATAGTAGTGATGTAAGCCCCTTTTTAAATATATTCGAGTCTTCAAATAGATGTAAGCCCAAAATTAATAAAAATTTGAGCATTCCAATGGATATAGACTCCAAATTAATTCAATTCTGGCCTTTAAATGGATAAAAGCTCAAACTCAAATCATATTCAGGCCATCCCCCATACTAACAAGCTCATCAAATCAAGTAAACACCAAATTTATAACAAACTATATGTAGCTACCCTAGTATACTTGGAATCTTTAAGAGGATGCAACCTATCATTGCCGATCAAATTCCCTGAATGTTATGATCACATGTGGTCCTTTAATATTGATAAATTGAGATCATAAGTATTCCCAGCATAACGGACCCTCGAGATCTTAATCCGCTCTACCTCCAGTCCCCCCAAACATCCCATTAATTTAAAGAAATTTCAATTTACTAAGTTTAAATTTAAAATCGTATCAAAGTAATCATTCATAATCTAGAGCGCCCTCCTAATAATGAAAGATATAATTAATTATGAGAAGGGCTTGCACTTATAGGGAGTTTAGATCCAAGATCTAAATAAACCCTTTTTTATTATTATTTTTTAGATCTAAATAAACCTTGGCATAAACATTAATCCAAATTAAATCAACCTCATGTAAAATAAAATCCTACCTTAAGAGGTTGGGGTTTGTGGCACATTTTTCACCACATGGAACTAAAACTTGCATTGCAGATATGGGACAAATGCCCTAATGTCCTTCCCAATCCCTGTATCTTGCTTTGTCATGCGAAGCCCTTTAAATGGAGAGATTATTATGTGCGGAGTCCATATATAGAGAATCGTTCGATTTTGTGACTGTGAACGATAAAAGCGCAGTTATTGTTCAGCACCGTGCTTTTACTGTTCACAGTCATAAAACCGAATGATTCTCTGTGTCCAAACTCCGCACGTAATAATCTTTCGTTTGAACGGGTCAAATTTATGTTGAGCCAAAACTTGCTTACTTCCAGGCTAGCTGGACACCCCAAAAAATTAGTTAATATGCCAACATAAATTTTGTGGTTGTCTCCATAAGTCTGCTTGAAAACCAGCATAGTTAACTTGGCAGCAACCCGCTAAGCTATTAGACAGATGATCTCACTTCCAAATTGTAGACTAGCCCAGATATTGCACGCTTTTATGAACTCAAAACAACCATTGGGTTGATCGGGACTTGCCTGCATAAAAATTTGGTTTGATTGGTGTTTGAAGGGTAGACAGGTCAATTTATTGATATAATAACTCACGGTGGATTCAAGTCAGTTATTGACCATTATCTCTCTCATGGGCACTGTCGTAGATAGGGGTGTCAATTTCGGATCACGGGTCGAGTTCGGATCGAATCAGGAACTGATCTGGCACTATTCGGGTTCAGGTCAACCCGACCTGTTTTTGCAAATGGGTCAATTTTTTGAACCCGAATCCGGCCCGCTATGGGTTCGGGTTAACCCAACCCGTTTTTGCAAACGGGTCAATTTTTTGAACCCGAACCCGGCCCGCTATGGGTTCGAGTCAACCCGACCCGACCCGCTTCGGGGTTGATTTTTTTGAGTTCCCGCACGCTACGGACAGGGCAGAAGCGGCAGCGGTGCAGCGGCGACGGTGGTGCCGGCGAGGCAACGTGCCCGGTGCAAGCGGCGACTTGATGGCTTGATGCGACGAGCCGACGCGAGTAGTCACGCCTTACGTGACGCGAGCGACGTGTGCTTTGGGGCAGGCGGGCAGCCCAGGTAGGCGGGGTCGCGAGGCAAGCGGGGCAGCTGAGCAGCTTAGATAGATGAGGCCGCCAGGCAGGCGGGCAGACTTGGGCAGGACCGGTCAGAGCGGGCAGGGCCGATTTCCATATCATTCCTGGGTTTCTGGGTAAACCCAAACCCGACCCGATTTTTCAAATGGTTTAGTTTTCCAAACCCAAACCCGACCCACTTCGGGTTCGGATCAACCTAAACCCAAAATTTTCGTGTCAGGTCCAATATTGACACCCCTATTCGTAGACTTCTTTCCATACAATAACTTCAATTAAATTTGATATTTGGTCTATTTGGAATGACTAGATTTTTATGAAAGTGATTATGAAGGTGCTGTGGAGGAAATAGTTTTTTCGAAAGCTGTTGCATAAAATAAATCTCTTGAGCAAAGAGTTTTTGAAAGTAGCAAAAAATAGTGAACAAAACATAAACTATAATTGTGATCTAAAAACAAAATAGTAAGAAAATGATCCCAAATGAAGCCATTATCTAAGGGTCTATTCGGTACAGCTTTAATTTTTTAAAAGTTGATTGCCAAGTTATTATGAGGAAAGCAATTTAGTTACTCTGGATTATAAAAATAGGATAGAAATTTTTTAAAAGTAATGATAAAACTATGAAAAAATTATCCCAAATAAATCCTACCTCAATAATATTTGAAAACAATTTAGTTGAATGAGCGTTTCCATAAGCAAAAGTTGAACCAGCTTTTCTGCCAGCAATGTCGAACAATTAATTATTAACTTCTATAATTAATATTAAAAAAGCATCATCCCTTATTCAAGCGAATTGAGAAAAAGCTGCAAATGGTTGTTCTCCACTATGTGGCTTTATAGAAAATCCATTATTGACTCATTCCCGAATTGACCGAGATGTAGTCATTTTGTGTGCTGTGGCTGCAGCTATGCGGCTTTTTTTTTTTAACGGGTATTCTATCCACTGTCATTTCTAAAAGAAATTCATGACGGCGTAACTAATTCTTCGATGGACCTATCAGCAATCAATCCCACAGATGCAGGACCACACAATTATTTTCTCTCTACTTAAAGTGGGCCTTACCACCAACCTTTTGAATGCAATATATTTTGGATGTGTATTTGAAAATCATTCTCTAATTCATTGTTAGTGTAATTAGAATTCATCCATTTGGAGTAAATTATAAAAATGCAAATTAGATAAAAGTGATGTTGACTGATGACCTCCATCGCCCACCACCAACGTCATCGCTTGTCGTCGTCCACTAATGCTCATTACCATAGGCCATCGCCATTCACCAATCATCGTCGCCGACCATCATCATAGTCGGCCATTTCTTTCTGCCAAACCTTACCATCGACCACCTCCACACTATTTATTAATTCAAAACAAGTACTGTTTTATTTTACATTCTCTTACTTCAATTAAACAAAATAAAATAAAATAAAATCATGTATTTGTAATGTACTCAATCAAACAACTAAAAACTATTTTCAATACATTATTATTTTTTATAATATATTCTTTTTATTTTACAGTCTTTTTTTATCAGACTAAACAATTCCTAAATATTGAAGCACAATAAAAGAAAAGAAAAATAATAATAATTGTGACATCCACTAATTGTCTCTTTCCACCAGCTACTTGATAGTTGAGCATTTGAAAGCAAGCTAATTAGCTCAATCATTATCGATCGCACACTATTCTTTGCAAATTAGAAATGGCATCTAAGGAATCGGGTAGAAATCTAATGATGAACAAAAATCGAAGTCGATTGGGAAGTTTGATTATGTTTGTTAGTCGGGCAAAAATTTTGCATCAGTTGGCAGTCTAACAGAAGTCCGACGTCGATTGGTGACCAGGAGGAAGTCCAATGTGGATTGGGGGCCGGGCGGAAGTCCGGCGTTGGTTGGTGGTCGGGCGGAAATTCGTTGACAGTCAGTAGCCGGGTGGAAGTACATCAATGATCGAGGAGGAGTTTGGTGGTATGATAACTCTCTTTCTCTTTTCCTTGCTTTGTTCGTCTTTTCATGAGAAATGAGAGATCTATTTATAATTTTTTTAGAGTTGCATGACCAGTAAATAGGAGGTAAATCAAAGGTAATTTGAGAGTGGTTTGAACGGACGACCGATGTTAATCTCTTAATCATGAATGGATTAATAGGCATTTGAATGTCTTATGATATCAGAATTTAGCAATCTTGGGCTCGATGGATTCGACTCATCGAGCCACTCGATTGGATTATAAGCACGTCACGTTTGCAAATCATTTGGTCATCCAATTTATGGTTTGAACTATGATCCCTTCGACCACCATCACCCAACTACGATCCTTCTGTCCACTGTCGTCCGACTACTATTATTCCAACCTCCGTCACCTGCCAACTACGGTCCTTCTGACCAACATCTCCCTACTACAGTCCTCTGATTTTCATCGTCGACCGATTACAATCCCTTCAACCACAATCACCCGTATGATCCTTTCAACCTTTATCGCTTATTGACTATAGTCTTTTTTACCATCATTCTCCGACTACAACCATACCAATGAAATGAACATGACAATACTCTCTTAAGAATAGCTCTCATGACATTGGGTTTTCTTCCAACCCCAACCATGTAAAATGTTTTATATAATGTATATTAGCTATATTCAGCCAATGCCTTCCCCTTAGGAAGGACATTATTTGTAATAAACCATCAACATTAGTAGAATTATTTCAATTAGGCTAGACCTCGTGATTTTTTCCCATTCTCATGGGTTTCCACATAAAAAATTTGGTCTCTTCTGAACACTACACCCTTCTCTCTTATTTGTCTGTGTGCATCTTCATACGAGCTAGAACGCTAAATTCTCTCTCTCTAACACTGAAATTCTTTCAGGATGCAACAATATATATACATTTTGAACAAACTATTGTCATTCAAGACCATTAGACCAGCTTGATGAAAAAGCTCTATGTTAAATCACTAAAGTTTTGTTTGAGACAAATTTTTATTATTATTACTATTTTTTGCTATATTCAAGAAATATTTATACTAAAAAAATTAAAGTCTAACTCATAATTCAAATCAAAATCTATGAATTTAATTTAGAATCAATTCAAAATTTGACCGAGTTTCCAATACATACATTTCTAATAATTCATCATAAACAAATGAATACAAATAAACTTGTCAAAATAATTCATCAGGGTCTGTTTTTTATGTTGGTCTTCCTGATTTTTTGTTCATTTGGCATTCACATTAATGATTACAACTTTTCGGATTTTTCAATTTCCTTGATCAAGTTTCGGGGAGCGTTCTACCAAATTTGAGACAATTGTCGAGCAGAGAAAGGCCTTTTATTTGTCGTCCATTTTTCATCTTTTCCCCATTTCTTCTCTGTTTCCTCTTTCAGGCCCACACTTACATTATAATTCTCAGAGAAAACTGCAAACTTGCTTGCCTTCTCTCTTTGAGTTCCTGTAAAAAACAATGGTGAAAGCTGGCAAATGGTTCAGGAACTTCTTGACCGGAAAAAAAGAGAAAAGCCAAGAAAAGGAGATTGAAAAAAGTGCATGGCTGCAGCTTCCACCACCACCGCCACCGCCGCCCACAACCCCAAAAGAGAAGATGAGGAGAAATTTCAACCAGGAAATGGAGAAATACAATTCAAAAGAACAATTTACGTTCTTCTTTGTGCCGGAGCTCGATCAGAGGCGTTATGGCGTGGCTGTGGCTTCAGCCACTGAAGCAGCTGTTTATCTTGCAAAAGCAGCGAGAAGGAAATCCAGGTTTGCTCCAATTGAAGAAATTGCTGCAATCACAATACAGTCTTCATTCAGATCTTACTTGGTATGAACTATTATGAATATGATTCAGTTATATACTTATATGATCCAAATCTGCATTTTTTATTAAAAAAACAAATCTTTATTATGAATTATGGTTCAGTGTATTCAAGAATTTCAAGTTAGTAATTACAGGCCAGAAAAGCTCTACGGGCATTGAAGGCACTGGTGAAGTTGCAGGCGGTGGTGAGGGGTTTCCTGGTGAGGAAGCAAGCTGCGGCTACTCTTCGAAGCATGCAAGCTCTGCTGGCAGCACAAGCCAGAGCTCGAGCTCAAAGAGTTCAAATAATGGAAGTTGTTCATGAAATGCCATTGATGGAAAGAAGGAGGAAGATGAGTCAGTTTAAATTACAGCAGTTGCAGGTGATTCTCAACGTCTTCTTCATTCATTAACCCAAATTACAATTAAAATCAAGATTATTGTTTGTAATTCAGAAATCATACTTGGAAGATATGGAGAAGAATATGGAAATATACATAGAACAATCAAAAGGCAGCCCAAAGAGCAGGAAAAGCAATCAAATTGCACACAGTGATAATTTCAGCTACCTAAAGGCCTCTTCAGGTCCTTCATTCTTAAATGAGATGAGCAGAAGGGCCCAAAGCGCTCGCTTTGATGAGTTCTTTACCTTCACTGCATCGAAGAACAGCTCTCAGTTCTCATCAGGAGCCTCTAACAGGCCTGGAAGAATGAGCTTTTCCGAGGAACTTCTAATGCAAGAGAAGCCTTACCTGATTTCTCCTGAATCACCACCGAACCCAAACTACATGGCCCAGACTGAATCCTGGAGAGTCAAAGCAACATCACAGAGCGTGCCAAGGAGAATTCCTGAATCTTTTGATCAAAAACTATCGAGTAAACAGAGAGAATTTGAAGGAAGGAGCTTTGGCAGAGGTACAGCAAGCAAATTCCATGAAAGATGTTTGATTGGACTGAGTTAATTGACTAATATGGTTAAGCCTATCAGTTTGACTGCAGAAGGATTTCAACCATTCTTGTTCAGATTAAACATTTATTGGTTGCTGTAGTTAATGCTGTAAGATTTGATTCAAAGATAATAAATAAAGATTTTGAGTTTACTGCACGGTAGCGAAGATAGCTAGAGCTGTAAACAAGCAGATTGGCAACACCTAACTCGAATTCATAGCAGCTTAGTTATAATTACCTCATAGCTTCTCAAAATACTTTTTTTGATACTAATTTCTTATTTATATAGCATCATAATATTTAAATAAAATTAAAAATATCAAAAAAACGGTAACTTATACAAAGTAAACTGCATATTTTTTGCATATATTTTGTAGCAATTTAGACATTAGGGTGTTATACATATAAATATAATGATTTAGTAGTTTTTTAGAACAATTTTTTTTAAACTGTTTTAGAAAGCAATAAAAAAACTGTCAAACAGAATCTAAGATAGAGCCAGAGAATGAGTAGATAGAGACTACATAATGAAGAGACACGAAGCTTTTAGAAACTTTGAGAGTTGAAACAAACTCAACCTTTAATTCTTAACTTGTCAAAATTGAGAGTTCGCAACTTCAACAAAGGCCCCCTTTATGGCGAGTTAAGCTTTGTTTGGGACAGGTTCTTTGCTGCTTTCTAAATCAACTTTATAATACAAAAAAATTTTGAATTAGAAAATTTTTAACTAAAAAATAGCTTTATAAAGTAGCAAAAAAGCTTTCCCAAACAAAACCTTAATCCATCAAAGCATTTTTATCAAAAATTGTGCGACTTTCTATAGAGGTCAAAGAAGATTTCATGTTGGCAACCTCGATCAATAAGTCTTCTACTTTCTTCCACTTCCTCTAGTCAAATTGACGACGACTTTCCCTTTTTAGTTGATAATTTTATCTAAAAAGTTGTTGACTTCATATAGCAAGTCCGCAACTTCAGCCATCAAATTGGTAATTACATTTAGAAATAGACTCAGTTAATTGTCCACTTATACTCCTATGTACTTTAGGCTACACACCTCATGTATGTTGATGTATTTTCTTTTTTGGTTATGCACAACGTAATAATAGCTTATCCCAATAAAATATCGGGGATTCTTATTCTAAATTCTCTTTGTAGCTCTCTATTTCTTGCTCTATTTTATCTTTTAAATCTTTCTAGTAAAGTTTTAGTATTGCCCACAGACAAATTTAAATCCAACAATCAACATTAAAATTAGCGTATCACTAGTTGATTATAATATACATACTTTTTTTGTCATTCGAATATCTAAAGCTAAATATTTCTATTTTAGCCCATAACATGAACCCTAATTCCATCTAACTTCTATTTCCTTCCCCCTCCTCTAACACCATAAACCCTATGCATTATAAGAGAAACTAGGCCTAACCAATCTCAACCCAAACTTGAGCCATTCATATTACCCAAAGTTAACAAATTAACATATCCATTCGCCGCACTTTTCACAACCTTTAAATCCCTCATACCTTGAAAACACTGCCACCCTTTCAAAGAAGAGATTATTACTTGCAGAGTCCGCACATAGAGAACCGTTTTGTTTTATGATTGTGAACAGTAAAAATGTAGTAAAAAGCACAATGATGAATAGTAACTGTACTATTACTATTCACAGTCATAAAACTGAACGACTCTCCATGTCCAGACTCCGCACGTAATAATCTTTCCTTTCAGAGAGCAAGTCAATCTTCTACAAAAATACCGCCATTATACCCTTATTCCTTATAATAATATATGTCATACTAGCCTTAACATGGGGTAATTTGAGGGCTTGCCTTTTGCTTGGATGGAGCTAGAGGAAAGGAAGTCATTGGAATGGAGTTAACAGAAGAAATGAGCAATAAGATAGCTTGATCCAATAGTCCTCGTGGCTTAGAAGTGACATAAGAAATATTATGAATCCGGTAAGTCGGGTATCCATTTTTCCATTGAGGATATATGAGGCGTTCCTATAAGTAACCCTATGTGTAGCATCAAGCATTCGGTTGGTAAGGCCATCTGCCATCCACCCTGAGAGTCAGGAATTTTTATTTGGTTCGGTGTAAGGATGCAGAGGAACATTCGGTCGTAGGCAAAATCGTGCATATACCGAGGTGTACCGAGTTTTTTTCTACCCGGTATAGGCGCGATTTTGCCTACGACCGAATGTTCCTCTGCATCCGGTCGGAGGAAGTAATAATTCTTCGAGACTCAGGGGCATTTTTGAGAGGTGAACAGTGCGACGTCAATGCTGACGTCCCATTGTTCACGAATGTCAATTTTTTTTTTTGGAAAACTGAAAAAAATTAGTTTAACTTATTTATTTCAAAATGTAGGTTATTCATTATTAAGATGAGATCCAAATTCCAAATTAATTTTTTGAGTTAGATTTATTTTCTTTTAAAAAAATTATAAGTAGCTCAAATTTGTAAGAATTGATAAATAAAAAAAACGACTTTAAAAAAATACAAGAATGAATAAATTCAAAAAATTCTTTTTTGATGTTATGACATAGAGTTCGATTAGAGACTAGTTATGAAGAAGTAAGTTAACCTTAGTTATGTTTCAAGCTGACTTTTAAAATTGCCGAAACAATCAAAACTTAAAATAATAATAATAAAAAAAAGACAAATACTTCATTTGGAACATTTTTTTTTATTATTTTCTAAAACAATTTTTTAGTACAAAAATTTTTAGCTCAAATTTTTTTTAAATTTGAAAAGCAATAAGAAAGCTAAAAACTGCTTTCTAAAGCAGCTTTCTAGTACAAAAATTTTTGTATTAAAAATTTATTTTAGAAATCAGTAAGAAAGCCGTCACAAATTAAGGCTTAGTTTGGGACAACTTTCTTATTGAAGAAACTAGATACCAGATCCAGAACAAGAAAGAAAACCGAGAGTAATGAGGAGAAGAATTAATTCATTTCATTTACTAAGACTATGGTGTACAGGGATATATATAGAGCTGGACAACCGTAACAAGATAAGCAAACAAATAGAATACAGCCGGGTTAGCAACATAAGAGAAATATTAAATCTATTTAATCTCTTGTTCTAATATCCCCCGGCAAACTGATGGATCTTGTAAGACCGTCAATTTGTTTCTAAGCTTAAGGAACCGGGCTGTAGACAATGCTTTCGTCAGAATATCTGCAGTTTGATCAATGGTACTAATAGGTAAGAGATGAATATTATTTTGCTGTAGGTGATCCCTGATAAACTTCTAATCGATTTCGATATATTTGGTACGTGCGTGAAAGACGGAATTGTTGGCCAAGGTAATTGCAGATGTATTATCGCAGAACATATCGGTGGGATTTTGTTGCAATAAGCCAAAGTCTGATAGAAGACGACGAAGCCATATTATGTCAGTTGTAAGCGCAGCTAATGCACGATATTCTAATTCGGTGGAGGAACGAACGACTGTGGATTGCTTTTTGACTGTCTAGACTATTATTGTATCACAAAGAAAAGAGCAGTATCCGGAAGTTGATTTACGTGATATCGGATCGCCAGCCCAATCGACATCTGAAAAGGAAGTAAGAATAAGATTAGTTTTGGTAATAGGTATGCAAAAGTCAAGGGTACCTTTTATATAGCGAAGAAGTCGTTTGAGCATGTAGAAATGTTGAGTCGGAGGATTGTGCAGGTGTTGAGACAATTGGTTAACGTTGTAGGCTATGTCAGGCCTAGTGAGAGTGAGATACTGTAGTGACCCAGTAATATGTCGATAGAGCACGGGGTCAGAGAACTTCGGATCTAGCGAACAGATGCTGGGAGGTTTAGTAACCGTTGGGTTTGCGAGAGCATTGCAATTGGTAAGTCCTGTTTGCTGTAGAAGAGAGTAATCATACTTCCTTTGAGAAAGAAAATATGAATCATTGTATTTATCAATTTTGATGCCAATAAAATCATGAACTGAACCGAGGTGCTTCATAGAGAAATTATTACTGAGCTTTGTAATAACTGAAGAGATAGCATCATTATTGTTACCGGTAATTAATATATCGTCCACATATACAAGTAAAAAGATATGAATGTGTTGTTATTGAAAAATAAGGAGGTACGGATCGGCAGTACTATGGGTAAAACCAATTGTGAGAAGAAAAGTTATGAAAGTGTTATACCAGAGGCGAGGTGCTTGCTTAAGATCGTATATGGCTTTATTGAGATGGCAGACGTGATGAGGATGAGCGGAGTCTTCGAAACCTTTAGGTTGAGCCAAGAAAACTTCATCTGATAACTTTCCATGAAGGAAAGAATTTGCGATGTCAAGCTGATGGACCTGCCAGTTATGCTATAAAGCAATAGCGAGCATAATTCTAATAGTAGGAAGTTTAGCAACAGGGCTAAACGTTTCAGTGTAATCTAAACCAAATTCCTGTTGATTTCTCTGAGCCACTAAACGTGCTTTGTATTTAGCTACAGAACCGTCAGCATTGAATTTTGTTCTGTAGGTCCATTTGCAACCTAATATGGATGTGCCATGAGGAGGTTGAACGAGACTCCAAGTGCCTTGTTGTTGAAGGGCAAAAAATTCAGTAGCCATAACTGCACGCCACTTCGGGTATTTGGATACTTCCGTATAGGTTGGAGGAGATTCGGGAATAGCAGGAGTAGAAGCAATTTGTGAATGAAGAAGATTCAGGCAAACCACGGGTTTTAATGATCCAGTTTTGTGTCTGGTGAGCATATGATGATGAGGTTGTTGCGGATGTGAGTGAGGTTGAAGAGTAGAGGTTTCGGTGTTATTGCTGGGTTGAGAAATAGAGTGTAAACCTGGTAGAGAGATAATAGGTGGAGGTTTTGTGGGCGGAGCATTAGAATTGGCTGGAGGAACAGAGACCAGAATAAGAAATTTAGGAGGGAGATTAGGAGATCTGTCATGCGGTTTACGTGAAAGAGCAGTCTCATTGCTGAACGGGAACCAAGTTTTGTCAAAAGATAAATTTCTGGACATGCTAACCTTGTTGGTGGATGGATCCAAGCACTTGTAGGTGTTGGAATACCCAATGAATATGGACAACTTGGATTTGTTTTGAATGTGTATGAGGAGGAGAGAGAGGAAAGCACGCACAATCGAACATCCTAAGGTGAGTGTAATTGGGTTTGGATTTGTGTAAAATTTCAAAAGGAGTTTGATAGTTGGTATTGGGTGACAGAAGACGATTGATAAGGTAAGCTGCTGTAATTGTGGCGTTAGGCCAATACTTGTAAGGGACAGAAGCAGTGTTGAGTAATGTCCGGGTAGTTTAGATAATGTGGCGATCCTTACGTTCGGCCACCCCATTCTGCTCAGGTGTGTACAGGCAAGAGTCCTGATGAACAATGCCATGGTTACATAAAAAAGTTTTTAAATCTTGATTGAGAAATTCAGTTCCTCTATCAGAACGAAAAGTTTTAATAGTTTGGGAAGTGTATTTCTCAATATGAATTTTAAAATGAACAAAAAAGTTGTAAACTTCATATTTATGTTTCATTGGAAAGATCCAAGAAAATCTTGAGTAATCGTCTACAAACAGAATGTAATAGCGATACCCCTGAACCGAGGCCACAGGAGCAGGTCCCCAAACATCGCAGTGAATTAAAGAAAGAATGGTAGTTTTGTGACTAGTAGATTTCTCAAATACAAATTTGTGTCCTTTAGCTTGCTTACAAGAAGTGCAAGAGAAGCTATCAGTGTTTATTCTAAGATGTGGATTACATTGGGTTATAGTAGTAAGTACACGACTGTTGGGGTGACCCAACCTGTGATGCCAGGTAGAGGTCAGAGCGGTGAACGCAGCCAAAGCCAAATCCGAAGATGATGCAGTAGTAACCCGAATGGGGTAAAGACCATTCTCACATGGTCCTTGAAGTAGCACTTGATGCGTCGTCGGGTCCTTTATCATAAAACCAGAAGAATTAAAAGTTGTAGAAATATTATTTTCTTTGGTCAGTTTGGAAATTGATAGTAAGTTGTAATGCAAGAATGGAGTATGAAGAATTTGAGGAAAAGAAAGCTTACGATTAGGAGTCGGTAACAAGCCTGTACCAATATTGGCAATGTTAACCGATCTCCCATCGCCAACAGTAACGGTGTCGGAGCCTTGATAAGGATTTGAGATAGACATGTTGTCTAGGGAATTTGTGAGGTGATTTGTAGCCCCTGAATCAAGAAACCAGTTTGCATAGTTAGTTTTTGAGTTTGCTGCCAAGACTCGGGGCTGCACAGGAGGAGGCTGAGGAGCATATTGCATATCGTGACTATGCCAACATTTAGATGCCGCATGACCTTTCTTGGAGCAAATTTGACAGATCACCGGTGGAGTGGGGATGGTCGAGCCAAGCTGTTGGCGTGATTCGAATTTCGACCCCGAGAACGGCAACCATGTCCACGATACGTGAACAGATCAGTGGCGGTATCTGGAGCGGAAGAAGCTCGAGCAAAATTTGACACAAGATGGATTTCCTCACTAAGAAGTAGTGGGTATAATTGATCAAGAGATAAAGGGGTTAACATTGTTCGGATAGCAGTTTTGAATGATTGATAGGAGGGTGGAAGGCCATTGAGTATGCACAGTATGATATCTTCGGTATCAACAACCGACCCAGACGCAGAAATCTGGTCGATAATGTTCTTGATTTTGGATAGATACTTAGTGGCGGTTTGATTCTTGAGAGAGATATTGTGGAGGGAATTTTTAAGCTGAATGACTTTAGATCGATTATTGGATTGAAACCTAGTTTCTAGGGTAGACCAAATTGCAACGGTGGATTCAAGATTAACCACATATGGAAGAATCGGTGGTGAAATCGTGGAGCAGAGAGCAACTGCAAGAATTTGATCGGTATGGAGCCACTAATTAAACGAGGATTAGGTGTGGAGAGGCCGTCGACTTGAGAGAGAACAGGAGAAGGAGGGGAGTAGTTAGAATCAAGAAAACGTTCAAACTGATTTGCACAGAGGATTTTGACGATTTGAGCTTTCCAGATTGAGTAGTTGTCCGCAGCTAGTTGCACGGAGACGATTGTCTTCAGATTTGTAACGACGAATTTGAGAGCAGTAGGAATTGAAGGATCCGGGAGCTCCGTCATGTCCGACTGATTGCCGGGATGCGAAGCTGCGGAGGACGTCATCGGGAAGAGGAAGAAGGATCTTGCCAAACGCTCTAATACCATGAAGAAACTAGATACCATATCCAGAACAAGAAATAAAGCCGAGAGTAATGAGGAGAAGAATTAATTCATTTCATTTACTAAGACTATGGTGTACAGGGATATATATAGAGCTTGACAACCGTAACAAGATAAGCAAACAAATAGAATACAGCCACGTCAGCAACATAAGAGAAATATTAAATCTATTTAATCTCTTGTTCTAATAATTATTTTTTTTAAAAATGGCTTTTTAGTACAAAAATTTTTAATTCAAGAAATTTTTATATCATAAAGTTGTTTTAGAAATCAACAAAAAAGATGCCCCAAATAAATCCTAAGCCAAATACTTTGTTTGTGACAACTTTTTCTATTCCTTTTTAAAGGAGTTCCCTATTACAAAAATTTCTAGTTCAAAAAAAAAAAATTTGTGCTAAAAAGCTACTATAAACAAAGCATAAAATTAAAATCAAAGCTGAGTATCGAAATCTTGGCCTTGATTTCAGTCCTTGAGCAGGGCATGTCATCAAACCATTTTTTTTTAATGAATGAAATTGAATCCAAATATTATTTTGAAAAAACACTTCAGTCATATAAATTTCTTAAAACTCAATGGCAGTTTTGATTGCATCATAAAACTTCTGATTTCATTGTTATGATATTTCCGGAGGCTATTCAGTGAAATTATCCTGTGCGGATACGGAATCCGTATAGAGGCAAATCAGAATGCCCAGCGTTGCTCGTTTGTTGTGTACCACAGCTGTGTACCGGGTGATATGACACATTCTGATTAGCCTCCGGACGGCCAGTGTCCACACAGAATAATTTCTCCAATATTCAAGGGTTGTTTTGATTTGCTGAAAAGGAAAAAGTAAAAAGAATGCACTATAAAAAATGTAATGTATTCAAAATATTTTTGAGTTATTTGAATTTGTACAAAATAAATGCATGTAATTAGATTTATTTGTTTGACTTAAAGTAAAATACATACAATGTAAAACTGAACGATCATAGTGGCCGATGGCTGACGGTGATGAGCATTGGGTGTGGTGGGCAACGATGACCAGTAATAACGACCGGCAACACCTCTGGTAGGAGGTATAAAATTTACAATGTATTTGAAAATTAGCAAAATCTATTGATTTTCAAATGCACCAAATTTGAATTAGATGCTAAACTTCAAATATTTAATATTTTTGTCTACATTTCTTTTACTTTAAACCAACCACCAATATTTTCATAACCTCTTAATTTAAAATACTTTGCACTTATTTTACTTCAAATCAAATAGCTTGCACTCAATTTCGAGTATGATTACATTTCTTTAAAATACTTTGCACTCAATTTCGAGTATGAATTCATTACATTTTTTGTTAAATATAAAAAAATAATTTAAGATTGATATATCATCAAAAATTACCTTGATCGAACACGAATCTTGAGGCAAAATCAAGTTGGAAACTTCAGAAATTAAATCAAGGATCATATGAATTCCGATTTCATCAAACTTATAGTCGAACTGAGCGTCTCGGAAACACAGACCCAACGACACCAAAATTAACTCAATCTGAGCCCAAATGAGTCCAAATCAAGGACCTGAAGCGTTGTTGGAAGGTTCAAACCACAATTTGGATTATCAAACGGTTTCCAAACATAACAAGCTTATAGTCGAATCGAGCGGCTCGATGAGACAAATCCAACGAGCCCAAGATCCCTAAATTCCAACATCACTAAGATATTCAAATGTTCGTCAAACAGTTCATGATCAAAGGATTCAACATCGGCCATCCATCCAACCACTCCCAACTTACCCTTGATCCTTCATATATTTACAAGCCATGACACTCTCAAAAAACTATAAATAGCCCCCCACTCTTTACATGAGAGGAGGAGAAGAAGAGAAGGAAGGGAGGAATTTGGGAGCTCTCTTGCCATCGACGACCGCCGGAGTTCCTGCCGACCACCGCCGGGGTTCCTGTCGGCCACCGCTGGAGTTCCTGCCGACCAGCGCTGGGGTTCCTACCGACCACCACCGAAATTTCTGCCGACCACCTCCAGAGTTCTTCCCGACCACCGACGGACTTCCACCAGTTCGCCGACCACCGACGGACTTCCTTCAATTCGCCGACCGCCACAGGACTTCCTCCAGTTCGTCGAACATCACCGGACTTTTACCAGTCCGTCGATCACCATTACACTTCATCCAGTCAGTCGACCGCCACCGGACTTCCGCCCGTCCGCTGACCATCGCTGGACTTCCGACCGTCCGCCGACCATCGCCGGACTTCTGCTCGTCCGCCGATCATCACTGGAATTCTCCCTGACTGCATCCGGAGTTTATTTCCAATCACTGATGGACATCCGCCAATCCTCCCAATAAATGTCATCCGACAATGGTCATCTTGACCCTCGTCATCTGCCGACTACGATTCTTCCGACATTTATCGTAATGAAACGGTCTTTCCAACTTCCGTCGCCCGCCGACTACATTCCCCTCCGACTACGGTCCTCCCGACCTTCGTCGCCCGCCGACTACGGTCCTCTCAACCTTCGTCGCCCTCCGACTACGATCCTCACGACCTTCATCGCTCGCCGACTATGATCCTCCCGTCCTTCATCGCCATACAATGGTCCTTCTGACCTATGTCGCTCACAGACTATGATTCTTCCGACCCCCGTCACCCGCCGAATATGGTTCTTCCGATCTACTTCGCTCGCCGACTATGGTCTTGCCGCCGACACAAACATATCAACACTGATTTCTTCCAACTCCTACTATACAATGCACTCTATATTATGTATATTTGCTATTCAAGCCAAGGTCTTCCTCTTAAGGAAGGGCATCATTTGTAATCAACTGTAAGCACTAGTGGATTCATTCAAACTGGGCTAGGCCCTGTGGTTCCCCCCCCCCCCCCCTTTTTAGGGTTTTCCACATAAAAATTCTGGTGTCTCTTATGAATGCTGCACCATCTCCTTTTTCTGCTTGTGTTCTAGATATTCGTACAAAGCTAAGGCATTAATCTTTATATTTCTCTACCGCCGCGAATATTCTAGTCCGCATCAGTTTGGTGCCGTCTGTGGGAACATTGTTCCTAACTGGAGGGAAACTTTTGCTCCTTACTCAAATTATCGTTCGAATCAACTTTCTAATATCAGCCATTGTTCCACCAATTTCTTTGGAATCATATGTAGACTGGGGGCAACCTTGAATGTAGCTGTGGTCAAGAAGATCCTCCAAATCTTCCAATATCCATGATAATATCTTTGGAAACTATTTTTTATAAAGCTACTATCAAATGCAAGGATGCTTCCATTAAATTGCAAGCTGCTTACAGTCTCTAGCTGGAGTTCTCCTCCTTGGGCAAGGTCAAAAATCTCGACCTCAAAAAGACATAATCGATCCCAGGGGGATTCGATTCGACCTCTTCCATACAGGTTAACATCATCGAGTGAAGCTCTGACAAACAACCTCAAATAGGTCAAACATCCTTAGTGGATTTCCTTGACCTCTTCCATACAGGTTAACGTCATCGAGTGAAGCTCTAACAAACAACCTCTGATAGGTCAAACATCCTTAGTGGATTTCATCGACCTCTTCAAAACAGGTTAATGTCATCGAGTGAAGCTCTGACAAACAACCTCGGATAGGTCAAACATCTTTAGTGGATTTTCTCGACCTCTTCCATACAGGTTAACATCATCGAGTGAAGCTCTGACAAACAACCTCGGATAGGTTAAACATCCTTAGTGGATTTCATCGACCTCTTCCAAACAGGTTAACGTCATCGAGTGAAGCTCTGACAAACAACCTCGAATAGGTCAAACATCCTTAGTGGATTTCATCGACCTCTTCCAAACAGGTTAATGTCATCTAGTGAAGCTCTGACAAACAACCTCGGATAGGTCAAACATCCTTAGTGGATTTCCTCGACCTCTTCCATACAGGTTAACGTCATCGAGTGAAGCTCTGACAAACAACCTTGGATAGGTTAAACATCCTTAGTGGATTTCATCGACCTCTTCCAAACAGGCTAACGTCATCTAGTGAAGCTCTGACAAACAACCTCGAATAAGTGTTTGATTGAAAAATATAAGTTGTTTTGAAAAAGAATTAATTTTCTTTGGGAATATTAAATTTTGAATTTTGAAATTGAACACGTCATTATGAACAATATATCGCCTCGAAAGACGATCATATCGTTCCCTAATGGGTTCAAATTTCAGAATTCTAATTTTATCTGGACTATTGTAGTCAAACTCAAAGGGAGAATCACATTTGACCCCGGAGGATCAAAATGGAATTTAATCAATTGTTTAACTATTCTAATTTGGATAAAATGATCATTAATTTCATAATAAAAAACACGATAATAATTGATATATCTCTCCGAAGAAAGAAGATATCAATCATTATCGATCGATTGAAAATGACGATAATGATCGTTGTATTTAATTTTCCCAAAGAGAATTAATTAGAGGTTTTGAAAAATTGTTTTTGAAAAATCAGGTCTGGGTTTCTAAATCCCCTACGAGCACAAGCTCTCGTAGTTAATTATATCGTAGGAAATCAAAATTTCCTACGAAAACTCTCGATTAAAATAGCGATGTAAATTTTATTTAAGGTTTTCAAAGATCGATATCAAAGGAGGAAAAGGGTAGAAATTTTCAAATGGGATTGGATCAAATTTGAACATTTATTTTCAGAGTCGAAGGAAGAAGTGTAGGAGGTGTTTTGAGATTCTGAATTACTTTAGAAACACCCCAACCTATCTTAATTGTTGGGCTTGAATTTGATTGAAATAGATATTTAATTTGAGTGATCAATTTTATTAGAAATTTGGGATTAGATTCCCGGAGGTTGAGGTCTTATAGCCCGAGCTAGCCCCAGAACCTAAGTCTAAGTTGGGTACTAAAAAGTGACCCGAACCTAGCTAATGCAGTGCAAATCTGGACTTACCCCGGCCTGGATTGGGGAGCCAGCTAACCACCTAATCAATTTAAAATAAATGAATCCGATCTTTTATGTAAGAGTGGTAGGAAAATTTTATTTAAAGTTTTGGAGAATTGGGGCCGACATCTAGAGATTTTTCTAATTAGCCCCATTGACTTATGCTGGGTGCAAAATGTTAAGAACTAATGTAATTAAAATTTCGACTCTTTTAAATCTGTGTCTAATGCAATGCATGCTAGTTAACAACTCCAAATCAAATATGCTTGAAAGTTAAAAAAACAGGCTTAGAAAATAATTTTTTAGAAGACTAGACTTTCCCAGGTCCGGCACCTCGTCCTCATAGGTCAGACTATCCGGACTCTACCCGCAGACGGGGAAAGGTCTAAAGCAAAGAGAGAAGAAGTGCAGAAATATGCATGCGACCCCGGGGTCGATCCCCGGCTAATTCCCTAAATTCGTTATCTTTCTATGTTGTTCAGACTCGCTAAAATCTTAAACTTTAAAGTTATGAGTATAAAAATTTTCACACCCTCACGAGTCTCACGAGTCCAGGCAAAAACAAAAGCGACACACAAACGCCAAAAAACTACAAAAAGTAGGTAATTCTATACGCAATCACATCAAACATCAATCAAATTAATTAAATTAATATTCAAATTGAAAGTCCATAGGCAAAGTTGCCTTGCTTATTACAAACCAGGGCTGCTGAAAGTAAAGTGGCCGGGCACCATTGACAACAACCCGGGTTCTAAACCTAGGACTCAAGTGACTTTAAGAATTGGGATTCTTCTCGTCGTCCATTTCTTCGTCTGCTCACGAACATCTTGATTCGTCGGTTCTGGATATCCAAATGGAAAGAAACTCCCCCTTGAATGGGATGTTATCTTTCTTCTTTGGATATTTGAAGAGCATCCAAACTTGATCTTCCAAATGGATGAAAACTCTCCCCTTTAGGGATTTCTTATCCTCTTTGGAATTCAAGTTGGATCTAAATATCCCAACTCAAATTACTTTAAATACAACTCAAATTATATCAAATTATATTAAGCAAAATTGAAAAATCTAGACTCGATCCTTCAGGGTTATCCTAATAACCAACAGTTATATAAATAATCCCAAGTAGTTAATATTTAATCTCAAACAGATATAATCAATCCCAAACAGTTAATATTTGAAATTTAAAATACTCAATTACTCACAGCATAGAGTGCAGAAAAGTAAGTAAACAAACACATCAATTCTAAGCTAGCAACCAACATGCAGTGAAAGCTCGAAAAACCGGCACACAACGGAAAAGTAAAAACCGGCCTAGCCTAAAACTAGAGTTGGTTGTCCTAGAAAACTATCTAAAGTGTGTGAGGTAGGCCGTGTGGTTTGGATATGTCCTATGTAGGGCAAATTGTTAAAGTTGTTTGAAGTTTTGATTGGTTGAAAGGCTTAAGGGAAGAATTAAATTTGAGTTCAAATATTAATGATTTAAGATTGATTTCAACTGTTGGTTTATTACTAATTTTAAGGTTTAAAAACATTTCTGGAGTTTTAGAGTGATTTTTGAGTTTTGGGAATCTTCTGGATTATTCTAATCATTTAACCAAGGGGTCAAACATTGACTTTTCAATTAAGAGTGTTTCAAGAAAGTTAATATTTTATTAAAATACTATACCTTAATACGATCAGTTAGACAGTAAGTACGCTAAAATTTGATTTTTCTACAATTATTTACGAAGGTTTGAAGTTTTGACATAATTTGACCTAGGTTTGACCAATTTGTTGACTTTTTGACTTTGACTGATTTTGGAAGGTTTGAAATTTTTAATACATACTAGACTTGATTTTGAGTTGAATGAAAGTGAGTTTGGTCAATTTAGAGTTTTCTAGAGTTAGTTATGATTTTTCAAAGTTTGATGTATTTATTGAATTTATTAAAACTGTTTAATTAGAAGGGTTTTCTTGATTTTGCTCCAAATGAATTCCAAACTCCTTGAAATCAACTCCAAAGGTCAGGAATGACCCAAGAAGAGATTATCAAGTGTTTGGGAGTTTTTTTGGAATTTTTAATTATTATTAATCATTTATTTTAATTAAATATTAGTTTTCAATTAAAATTAAATTAAGATTTGATTTGATGTCTGATCAAGGGGGTTTTACTTTTAATTGATTAAGGACATGACTCTAGTCAGTTAGAGGTCTTGTTTGAATTTTTTTGAGTTAAATTTGATTTATTATAATTTTTTGAAATTTTAAAGTCCTTAATGAGGCTGATTTTAATTTGCTTAATTTTCTAAGTTAATGAACTCCAAATTGGATGAAATTTGAACCTAAGGTGTACAATGTCACTATATTTATTGTTCTTAAGTTTCATCTCTAGTGGATGTGTGTACAATGCCCTAGAAATTTTCTAAAATTTTTAGACATTTTTTTAAATAATTTCCCTAGGTGTCTCTACTGTTCAGATTGGTTTGAAATTTGGTGTGTCTAACCCTGGCATACATGCATTCACACCACAGCAATTTCACAGAAAAAAACTGAGAACCTAAAGAGTTATGAATTTTCAAAATTTAGGGTCCAAAATAGACCCTTTACCTTGAAAATTCACATCACAGAAATACATTAGGTATCTGACCTTAGAAAAATCAGTGAACATGCCTAAGATACCCATTAATCATTCACCAAAATTTGGGGTCCAATTGATCACTGGATTGTGAGAAATTTGCATAAAATATAATTCAAACAAATAATAATATCTCAGAATACAGAGACCAAATCAACTTAAGTTTAATTTTAGTAAATACTACATCAAATTATCTTTCCAACGAGCCCAAGAATTGCCAAATTGGTGAACAATTAGATTTTCTATGAATTTTGAAAGATCTGGGCATTTTTCTGAATTATTTTTAACCCTTTTTGGTCAAATTGACCGCCGGCGCCAATCAGGATCGGCGGCGCCCAATGGCAGCGTGCCACGTGGCGGGCTGGGCCCACCACTTAACCACGTCGGACGGCCAATCCGGCCGTCCGATCAACCTCGGGATAAATGGATGACCAGATGGCCGCCACGTGTCCAATCCGAACCACGGAAGAACCCGGGTTTGATTCCAGGGGACGCCAGCATGCGGAGGAGGTCACGTGGCCATTTTTGTAGAATTGGAAATTTTCAAATGCCCATAACTTTCAAAATACTCAACGAAATTGGATGAAATTTGAATTGTAACTAGAGGGCAACATAATCTAACATTGCCTGAAGTTTGAAGGCTCCATGCATTGTAGATTTGCTACAGTTTCAAATTGAAATTTAAACTTCAAATAAAAATAACTTACAATCCAACCGTCATAATTTTGTGTTCCTGGTATTGTTGGAAAGCTGCTAAGATACTCTTCACTTTTGTAGAAGACCTCAGGAGCTGGATCTTGCTGGATTGGACGTTAATTTGGAATTTCTTGATTCTCTCTCTAAACTTCTCTCTCTTCACCAAACAAGGCTTTGGAGACTTGGATTCGGTGGGGGAAGGCTTGGAAATACTAGGGGAAGGCCTGGAGAATGTTTTTAAGAGTTTTTGAGGGCTAGAATAGCTATGGATCAGAGAGATCAAGTGAGAGAAGGTTTTTTGATTAAGATAAGCTTAATTAGGATATTTTTCCCTCTTGAATTATTCCTAAACAAATGGGTGGCTGTGATTGACTGAGGGAGTTGCTGTGATGCTAACATATGTCCCAAGAGTGGGTAAGAGCAGGGAATCAATGGACATGCCATGATTAAAAAATGTCCTTTATCCTAATGCAAGTATGTAGAATTGATAAGGATCATTAGATCCCCATCCAAGGGTTGTGATGAGTTCTAGAAAGCTTCTAGAGAATGTCTTAACAGCTGGAAGAATTTAGATTAGGGAGGATTAATTCTAAGTGTTTAATTAAGGCTCTTAAGAGGCTCATTTGACCACCCATTGACTGTTTTGACCAGTCAATGGGTCAAGGGGTGCTGAGGTGGCAGGTGAGAAGTCTTTTGGAATTGTTAGAATTATTTAATATGGGATGGGCTAGCTTGGGTCAAGCCCATTTGAAGATTTAAGCCTCTTACATAGCCTTGTTGACCTTGTTGACCAGTCAACTGGTCAACAAAAGGTGAGGTGGCAGCCAAGTTCATTTAGGGGATTGATTTAAAAAAAACTAAAGAGGGTTTGACAAAGATCTGGGTACATTTGAGATTTAATTCAAAGTGGAAGGGCTTAAGGGCTGATTTGGTCAAACTAGGTTGACTGGGTCAACCAGGTTGAACTAAAGTGTGGGTTTAGTCTATACAGGTTTAATACAATATTTGGAGTCAAGTAGACGTGGTTCCAGGGTTTAAATGGGTCATTTGGGTCAAAACACCTGTTTGGACCCTTAAAGGGCCTCTTGGGTCAAACATGTTGACTTTGTCAACGAGGTTGACCCAGGGGTTAGGGATGGGTCCAACAGGTTTGAAATGACATGTGAAACTCGCTGGAGGTGGTTGCGTTCAATTCGGAATTCATTTGGTTTGAAAGCCCTATTTGAACCCCATAGGGGTATTTTGGTCATTTTGACCGCTGGTCAACTAGGGGTCAAAAAAGGTCTAAAAAATGCAATTTAATGTTCAATGAATTATAATCAAGGGTCTGGAGGTGACTAAAGGCTTTGGAGAAAGCTCTAGGATCAAAATCTTCTTAATTGCAAGTCCAATAGCATGTGCTGTAAATATTTGAAGGTTTTACAGCCTTTGAATTTTGATTTAGATTCTAGGGTTAGAGACCTTAAAATAATCTCAAATTTGGAGGGTAGCCTCTAGAGACATGTCTCATTAGTATGAAACTGACAGACCCTGAATCAGAGGTCATTTGATAGGGTTTTGAAGTGTTTAAAATTACATTGAAAAAGGCTTTTAGGACAAGGCTTCTAGACTTTGGATTTGAGTCCGGATTTTGGAATTGATCTGGATTTTAAGTTTGATTGATTAAGTTTGAGTATCCAAATCATCTATGGATTTTCATTGAGGCTTGAATTGAATTTAGATCTAGATTGACTTGGGTCAGGATTGATCTGAAATCTGGATGGATCCTTAATGACCTCATACAAAAATGAGGTCAACAATAAGTCAAACAACCTTAGTAAATTTCCTCGACATCTTACATACTTGTTAACGTCATCAAGTGAAGCTCTGACAAATAAGATTGGATAGGTCAAACATCTTCAGTGGATTTCATCGACCTCTTCCATACAGGTTAAAGTCATCGAGCAACGCTTCGACAAGAATCTTGGATAAATTAAAAATTCTTAGTGGGTTTCCTCGACCTATTTACATAGTTAAACATCTTTGATGGATCCCATTGACCTCTTCCCTAAAGAATTTCAAAGCACTTCTCTGTTCCTTCAAAGAAGGATTGGATCCCCATCAGGCCTCCACTCTATTGGCATCATTAGAGGGTTACAATTGACACAATGTGTGGCCCCCTCCATTAATTTGTCAGTTATTTGCCCCCGTTATCATGCATACCTTCTATCTTCAACAAAATGCACCTTAATTATCATCTTGAGCTCACCACCTGATTTCCAACATCAGAATATCACCTAACCACTTCCAAAAGGCTTTCATTGGCATGCCCCATGCATTAAAATATCGACTTACGATCGTTGAATCTCTTCCCAATCTTTAATCAGCACTGAGCTTTTTCTTGTTCTTTAAACGTCATCAGATCTCTTCCTGACTACCCATCGTTGTCAAACTTCTGCTTAATCGTCGTTAAACTTTTGTCTGATCACTATTGGACTTCTTTCCGGTCGCTATCATACTTTCACCTGACAGCCATCGAACTTATACTGATACATTATCAAAAAATGCCTTGATCGAGCACGAATCTCGAGGCAAAATCAAGTTGGAAACTTCAAAAATTAAATCGGAGACCATCTCCATTTTGATTTCAGCAAACTTATAATCGAACTGAACGTCTCAGAAACACAAACCCAACGACACCAAAATCAACTCAATCCGAGCTCAAATGAGTCCAAATCAAAGACTCGAAGCACTTTTGGAAGGATCTAACCACAATTTGGGTTACCAAATGATCTTTAATCATGACATGCTTATAATTGAATCGAACGGCTCGATGAGACGAATCCAACGAGCCCAAGATCATCAAATTTTGATATCATTAAGACAATCAAATGTCCCTTAAACAGTGCATGATCGCAGGAATCAAGATCGACCGTCCATCTGAACCACTCCCAATTTACCCTTGATCTTCAACTTATTTACAAGCCATGCCACTCAAGAATTCTATAAATAGAACCCCATTTCCTCTTGAAAAGGGAGGAGGAAGGCAAGAGATAAGAAGGAAGAAAGCTCAAGCCGCTTAGCTCCTCCTCGACCACTACAGGACCACCAAGGGACGCCGGGGTTCTGCCGCACCACCGTCGAACCACCAAGGGACGTCGGGGTTCTGCCGCACCACCGTCGGAGTTCTGCCACACCACCAAGGGACACCGGAGCTTTGATACAACATCGCCAGGTTCTATTGAACCACCATCCAATGACATTGAAGTGTCATCCGAAGCCGGAGTGCCCCTTGACGCTGAAGTGCCACTAGCAGACCACCACTTGACATCGGACTATCGCCGGACCACCACCTGAGGCCCGAACTTCTCCCGGACCACCACCTGATGCTTAGAGTTTTGCCGATTATGGTCGTTCCGAACTCCCTCATTAGAGAACGGTCTTTCTGACCTCAGTCTCCTGCCGACGACGGTCCTTCTAACCTTCCTCACCAGATAACGATCTTTCTGGCCCTAATCTCTTGTCGAATATAGTCTTTTTGACTACTGTCATCCGATTACGATTCTTCCGACCTACGTCGCTCGCCACATATGACCTGCCGCCCAAATGAACATATCAACATTGATTATTCCAACTCATAATGCACTCTATATGATGTATATTTGCTACTTCAAACTAAGGCCTTCTCCCAAGGAAGGGCCTCATTTGTAATCAACTGTAAAGACTAGTGGATTCATTCAAACTAGGCTAGGCCCCGTGGTTTTTTCCCCTTTTTAAGGGTTTCCACGTAAAAACTCTGGTGTCTCTTATGTATGCTACACCCTCTCCATCTAATCTGCTTGTGTGCTGGATCTTCGTACAATGCTATGACATTACATTTTATAATTTCTCTACCACCACGAATACTCCAAGACGCAACAGTTTGGCGCCGTCTGTGAGAAAATGGTTCCCAACTAGGGGGCAACTTTTGCTCTAACCTCAAAAGGTCGTTCATGCTAATATCTTTGCTGCATCAATTTCATGGGAATTAAATATGGACTGGGGGAAACCTTGACTACAGTCAAGGTCGAGAAGATTCCTCCAACTCTTTTAATTTCCAAGGCAATATCTTTTGATCATAAAGCTTCCAGCGAGTGCAACGATGCTTCCACTAAATTGCAAGCTTCATATAATCCATGGTTAGACTTCTACTTCTTATACAAGGTATTAATCTTGACCTCAAAAAGGCAGAAACGGTCTAAAGATAAACCATTCTCCACCTTCGATTCGAGATACATGTGGCATTTTCCCCCTCTCAATCAAAGAATAATCAATCCCAGGGGATTCGATTCGACCTCTTCCATACAGGTTAACGTCATCGAGCAGGGCTCTGACATACAACCTCGGATAGGTCTTATATCCTTTGTGGATTCTCTCGACCTCTTCCACACAGGTTAACGTCATCGAGTAGGGCTATGACATATAACCTCGGATGGGTCATACATCCTTGGTGGATTCTCTCGACATCTTCCACACAGGTTAACGTCATCGAGCAGGGCTCTGACATACAACATCGGATAGGTCATACATCCTTGGTGGATTCTATCGACCTCTTTCATACAGGTTAATGTCATCGAGCAAATGCTCTGACATACAACCTCGGATAGGTTTACATCCTTGGTGGATTCTCTCGACCTCTTTCATACAGGTTAACGTCATCGAGCAATGCTCTGACATACAACCTTGGATAGGTCATATATCTTTGATGAATTCTATTAAGATACATCTGAATTTCATCAGGCTTCTCCACAAAGTTTAATTTTTACTCGACGTTGGACTTCTGGCTGCCATCGGACTACTACCCACCGTCGAATTTTTGACCGTCGATGAACTTTCGTCGGTCTCTACCTAACACTGGACTTCATCCCGTTATTCGACTTATATCCGTTGTGAGACTTTTCAGACTTATACTCGACATCGCCGGACTTCCTCCCGTCGTTGCACTTCTTCCAGTCGTTGCACTTCTTCCCGTCGTGGGTACTTTCATCGGACTTCCTCCCGTTGTTGCACTTCTTCCCGTCATGGGGACTTCCATCGGACTTCTACTCGATGTCAAACTTCCTCCCGTTGTTGGGCTTCTGTCAATCGTGAGATTTTCGTCGGACTTCTACCCGACGCTGGACTTCCTCCTGTCATTGGACTTCTGCCCGTCGTGGGAATTTAGCAAAAAATTATACATGATGATGAGTTTTCTTTTGTCACTAAACTTCTGCTCATCACAAGACTTTCGTCAAAATTTTTGTCGACACTTACCTTCTTTCCGACCTATAAGAGATGTCAGCCTTCTACCCGACCTCCAAGTGATTTTGATATTCTACCCGGCCTCCAAGTGACGCCAGTATTTTGCCTGATCTCCAAGTGACGCCGACCTACTGCCCGGCCTCAATGTGACACCGGCCTTGCTCCAAACTTCAGAGTGACATCGGCCTTCTACCCAGCCTCCAAGTGATGTCGGTCTTTTGCCTGACTTCTGAGTGACGTCAGCCTTCTACCCGGCGTCCAAGTGATGCCAATGTTCTGCCCGACCACCAAGTGATGTCGGCCTTCTGCCTCACCTCTATGTGATACGGATATTGCACCTGACTACGGAGTGACGTCAGCCTTATACCCGGCCTCCAAGTGATGTCGGTCTTTTGCCTGACTTTTGAGTGACGTCATCCTTCTACTCGACGTCCAAGTGATGCCAGTCTTCTGCCCGACCACCAAGTGACGTCAGCCTTCTGCCTCACCACTGTGTGATGCCGATATTGCACCTGACTTCAGAGTGACGTCATCCTTATACCTGGCCTCCAAGTAGCGTCGGTCTTCTACCGGACCTCCAAGTGACGTCGACCTTCTACGCGACCTCCAAGTAACGCCGACCTTCTGCCTAGCCTTCATGTGTTGTGGTCTTGCACCCAACTTCGGAGTGATGTCGGCCTTCTACTCGGCCTCCAAGTGACGCCGGTCTTCTACCAAGTGACGTCGGCCCTTTTCCCAGCCTCCATGTGACGTCGGTCTTACACCCGACTTCAAAGTGATGTCGACCTTTTACCTGGCCTCCATGTGTCGCCGGTCTTCTGCCTGACCTCCAAGTGACGTCGGCCTTCTACCCAGCCTCCATATGATGCTGGTCTTGCACCCGACTTCCTAGTATCATCGAACTTCTACACGGCCTCCAAGTGTCGTCGATCTTTTGCCCGACCTCCAAATGATGTCGACCTTCTACCCGGCCTCAAAGTGACGTCGGGCTTCTGCCCAACCTCCTAGTGACGCCAGCCTTCTGTCCGGCCTCCAAGTGACATCGGTCTTTCGCCCGACTTATAGGTGACATCAGCTTTCCGCTCGACGTCCAAGTGACGTCAACCTTTTGCCCGACTTTCAAGTGATACCGGTCTTCCGTGTGACCTCCAACCTCACACCTTTCTCTTACTCAGTGAGGGTCCCTAGGGCTGAACAGGGGATACCCATCTGAACAGAATTAGGGGAAGGCCTCAGCTTGAGAAATAAGAGAAGAGAGGGGGAGGTGCAAATTTTCTTACCCAAAAGGGGAGTATTTATAGTTGCATGAGGGGAAGATGAAAAGTCTCTCTAAAAATAAAATTGGGCTGGAGGCGACCCTTTGGCCTTCCAATTTTAACAAATAAATTTTGTAGCTTAAAGCAACGTATGGATCTTTGGCTAATAAGAAAATTAATTTCCAAGGCAATATCTTTTGATCATAAAGCTTCCAGCAAGTGCAACGATTCTTCCACTAAATTGCAAGCTTCATATAATCCATGGTTAGACTTCTACTTCTTATATAAGGTATTAATCTTGACCTCAAAAAGGCAGAAACGGTCTAAAGATAAACCATTCTCCACCTTCGATTCGAGATACATGTGGCATTTTCCCCCTCTCAATCAAAGAATAATCAATCCCAGGGGATTCGATTCGACCTCTTCCATACAGGTTAACGTCATCGAGCAGGGCTCTGACATACAACCTCGGATAGGTCTTATATCCTTTGTGGATTCTCTCGACCTCTTCCACACAGGTTAACGTCATCGAGCAGGGCTATGACATATAACCTCGGATGGGTCATACATCCTTGGTGGATTCTCTCGACATCTTCCACACAGGTTAACGTCATCGAGCAGGGCTCTGACATACAACATCGGATAGGTCATACATCCTTGGTGGATTCTATCGACCTCTTTCATACAGGTTAATGTCATCGAGCAAATGCTCTGACATACAACCTCGGATAGGTTTACATCCTTGGTGGATTCTCTCGACCTCTTTCATACAGGTTAACGTCATCGAGCAATGCTCTGACATACAACCTTGGATAGGTCATATATCTTTGATGAATTCTATTAAGATACATCTGAATTTCATCAGGCTTCTCCACAAAGTTTAATTTTTACTCGACGTTGGACTTCTGGCTGCCATCGGACTACTACCCACCGTCGAATTTTTGACCGTCGATGAACTTTCGTCGGTCTCTACCTAACAATGGACTTCATCCCGTTATTCGACTTATATCCGTTGTGAGACTTTTCAGACTTATACTCGACATCGCCGGACTTCCTCCCGTTGTTGCACTTCTTCCAGTCGTTGCACTTCTTCCTGTCGTGGGTACTTTCGTCGGACTTCCTCCCGTTGTTGCACTTCTTCCCGTCATGGGGACTTTCATCGGACTTCTACTCGATGTCAAACTTCCTCCCGTTGTTGGGCTTCTGTCAATCGTGAGATTTTCGTCGGACTTCTACCCGACACTGGACTTCCTCCTGTCATTGGACTTCTGCCCGTCGTGGGAATTTAGCAAAAAATTCTACATGATGATGAGTTTTCTTTTGTCACTCAACTTCTGCTCATCACAAGACTTTCGTCAAAATTTTTGTCGACACTTGCCTTCTTTCCGACCTATAAGAGATGTCAGCCTTCTACCCGACCTCCAAGTGATTTTGATATTCTACCCGGCCTCCAAGTGACGCCAGTATTTTGCCTGATCTCCAAGTGACGCCGACCTACTGCCCGGCCTCAATGTGACACCGGCCTTGCTCCAAACTTCAGAGTGACATCGGCCTTCTACCCAGCCTCCAAGTGATGTCGGTCTTTTGCCTGACTTCTGAGTGACGTCAGCCTTCTACCCGGCGTCCAAGTGATGCCAATGTTCTGCCCGACCACCAAGTGATGTCGGCCTTCTGCCTCACCTCTATGTGATACGGATATTGCACCTGACTACGGAGTGACGTCAGCCTTATACCCGGCCTCCAAGTGATGTCGGTCTTTTGCCTGACTTTTGAGTGACGTCATCCTTCTACTCGACGTCCAAGTGATGCCAGTCTTCTGCCCGACCACCAAGTGACGTCGGCCTTCTGCCTCACCACTGTGTGATGCCGATATTGCACCTGACTTCAGAGTGACGTCATCCTTATACCTGGCCTCCAAGTAGCTGTTGACCTCATTTTTGTATGAGGTCACTTGGATTACTCTTGATTCTAAATTATTTTTTTTTTAAATTAAGTTAAATGTTAGGATCCTCTTAGAATCTTGACCCTAGGATCTAGGCTAGGATTCTTCTAGAGCTTAGATCTTAGGAGCTGCCCTAGATCTTAAACTCCTTCTAGACTCCAAGTTCTAGGAATTTCTTAGGCTCTAGGATCCTTCTAGATTCCTAACTTTAAGATATATTCAAACCTTAGGATCTACCTAGATCTTAGGTCAATTAAGCCAAATCCAAAGTCCAAAGGTATTGTCCTAAAGGCCTTTTCCGTTGAATTTTCAAACACTTTGAAACCCAGTTAAATGACCTCCGATTCAGAGTCCGTCAGTTGCGTACTGATGGGACATGTGTCTGGAGGCAACCCTCCAAATTTGAGCCCATTCCGAGGTCTCTAACCTCAGAAACTTAATTAAACTCCATAGGCTGTAAAACCTTCAAATATTTACAGCCTATGCCACTGGACCTATCACTTTGAAGATTCTGACCTTAGAGCATTCACCAAAGCCTCTAGTCACTTCCAGACCTTTAATTTTAATATGTTGAACATTAAACTGCATTTTTCTAGACCTAGTTTGACCCCTAGTTGACCATGGGTCAAAATGACCAAAATACCCCTATAGGGCTCAAATGGTGATTTCAAACCAAATGAACTCCGATTTGAACGCAACCACTTGCAGCAAGTTTTAAATGTCATTTCAAACCTGTTGGACCCATTCCCAGGCCTTGGGTCAAGCTAGTTGACCAAGTCAACCTAGTTGACCCAAATGGCCCTCTAAAGGTCCGAACAGGCGTTTTGAACCAAATGACCTCCCTAGACCTTGAGACCATATCCAATAAACTTTAAACATCATTTTGAATCTATTGAACCCATTTTCAAACCCTGGATCCACCTGGTTGACTAAGTCAACCAGGATCGACTCGAGGCCCATTAAGGGCCCATATAGGTTCATTTGATCCAAATGACCTATTTGAATTTTGAAATCATATCCAACCACTTCAAACCCATTCCATTTGATGCATGGATTATTTTCAAACTCACTTTGAGTCAAACCTTAGCCTATTGGACAAGTTAACTCATATGCTTGGTCAAATACCTATGGTTTTGTTTGAACCTTCATATGTCCTTAATCAATGCCTTCAAGACTTAGTCCAAGCAGCATTCAACACTCCATGTGCCACCTTGGCAGCCAAGTTGACTGTTGACCAGTCAAACTGGTCAACAAGCCTTTGAAACCTCTTTTAAGTAATTAAACCCATATGTTTAAATTAATCCTTATTAATCCAAACCACTCCAGCAGCTATTAGGAATTATTTTATGCCACATCAGCTGCCCACTTGGCTGTTGACTGGTCAAACCAGTCAATAAAAGTCAAATGAACTCTAAAACTTGCCCAATCAAGTCCTTAAGCTAATTCACTTGAGCCCTATTTAATCCAGCTGTTAATACAGCCTATAGAATATTCCTAGAAGTATTCTAAGCCTTTGGATCTAAATCCAATGGCCCCTATTGATCCATGTGTCCAAATGGGGACCAAAGAGACTTTCCACCTCATTGTCCTTGGCTAGTCCTTGCATACAGCTTTCCAACTGCTCCAGGGGCATGTGGCAACATCCTAGAGTCCCTCTAAAGCAATCAAGACCCTCCATTCGATTAGGTTGAGCTTGAATAGGGCAATACCCTATTTTGAATGATCATTCTCACTTGAACCTTCTCTCACCCATCCAGAGCCCTTCTAGCCGAACTCTCTATTCGTTTGGGCTCTATTGAAACTCCTCGACACTTCCCCACCTAAATCCGGCCGGTCAAAGTCTTTCTCCGGCAAGTTCCCGGCGAACCTAGCCTAAATCCATTCAAGGAGATTTAGCTTCCGATCCAGGAGTTCTCGAGCCGAGAAGTCTTCTACAAAAAGGAGCGTGGACAGCCTACAAATGCAACACGCCTTTAAACGGATTAATCCGTCCATTAAATGAGGTATAAACTCAAACCCTAGTCTAGGGCACTTAAGTTAAATAGCGCTTAATTTAATGAATATTACGCTAAGAAATCAGTTCCCCATAATTTATGTTCATTCACTTAATTTATATTTAAAATTTCAAAGCGTTTTGTTGTCTGGATCGAATGAACGAGCCATAAAACGATCTCTAGGGCGTTTTCTCGGTTTGGCTCAGGCGAACAGCTCCTGGACCGTTGATCGCTCGATCAACGGTTCAGATCGAGCCGTTCCATGAACTGCTGAGCCACGCATTCCACTTAATTGATCAAACTCCCGTTCAGCTCGAACACGGCCGTTGGTTTCGGACCGCGGGATTCATCGTCCGCCGTTTGATTTCTCCTGGCAGAGATCAAACCGCGGAATTGATCTCCACCATCGGATGGATCTCGCGGATGATCAAACGGCTGATATCGGGTGCTGACTGGTTTAAGTGGTTTGCGCGTGGGTCCCACCGCCAGCAATCATCCCGAAATGATTGCTCAATCATCATGCCGCCGCGGTTTCTGAATCAACGAACGGCATGTCGCCACGTGTCAGCCGCGCCGCCATTTTCTATTAATTAATTCTAATTAGTATTTTAACTATTTTAATTACCAGAAAATTTCAAAAATTAATATAAAATTAAATATAAGTCCAAATTTTTAATATAACCTATCAAACTTCTCAGAAAATTAAGATCTTTAATTTAAAATTAAATTTGATTTAAAATAATATATATATTTTAAATTATTTGAATTATTAAATATTTATTATTAATTAAAAAATTATTGAAATATTTTGGATTATTCAAAATTTATTTATTTTTAAATTACTTTCTTAAATATCCAGAGAATATATTTAAAGTATTTAACCTAAATTAAAATTAATTTGATATATTTTATGTATGTTAAATAATTTTAATTATTTAAGGTTTGAATATTTAGTTAATATTTAATTCAAATAATTTTCAAAAATTTAGAGGACCCCTCAAGCTTTTTTTTTAAAAAAAAATTATTTTAATAACATTTTTTTTTGACTTATACATTTATGTATAGCTTTATATATATAATTATATATATTTCAAAACTATTTTAAAACTATACGTATTTAAATATTTAAATTTTGAGAGTCCTTGAAATTTTAAATTTAAATTAAGCTTGAATGAATAATATTAGTGGGGAGAGGTGATTAATCAATGAGCAATTACTTCGTTAATTGTTCATTGATTAATCTCTCAATTAAAAGAGCTTTATCTTGTTATTTGCATGTGTAGGGAACACACACTTACACCTAGTCTTAGGGTTCTCCTAGATCTAGGATTTGATTGTGAATGTGATGCTTGCATATATGTGTATATCAAAGGGTTAGTAAGAACAATTGATTTAAACCTATTAAACGTAGTGACATCATTAAAGACAAAAATTAAGGACTTTGATTAGAGAACTTAGAAATTTCATTGTGATTAGGATACACCTCATTTGAACTTGAAATTTGAACCATTTGAACTTAGTGACATTCTCAACCTTAGGGAATTTTCTTACTGATTTTTGAATTCATTAATCCTCTTAATTAACTTAATTAAGATTAAATCCTAATTAAGCCATTAAATCTTCCGAAAAATATAATAAATCCAATTTAAACCCAAAAATTATGACCAACCCCTCTAACTGATCATAATTGAACCCTTAATCATTGAAAATTGAAATCAACTTAATTTGACAGCAAATTAAACCTTAATTTAATTTTAAGTGAAAATCAATATTTAATTAATATAATTAATTAAAAAATATTAAAAATTCCAAAAATGTCCCAAACACTTGGGAATCTCTCCTTAGGTCATTCCTGACCTTTGGAGCTGATTTCAAGGAGTGGGGACCTTATTTGGAGCAAAATTACAAAAAGGGGCCTTTAATTAAGAATTTTCAATAATTCAATAAATAGTCTAAACTTCAAACCTTCATAACTAATTCAAGAAAAATCCAAATCACCCAAACTCACTTGCATTCAACTCATGATAACTCCTAGTATTTATTAAAAATGTTAAATTCCAGAAATCTGTAATATTTCAAAAAGTCAATAAATCGGTCAACCATAGTTCAAATCTAGTTCAAAACTTCAAACCTTCGTAACTAAATGCAGAAAAATCCGATTTCAACGTACTTACCTTCTAACTGATCGTAGTAAGGTCTAGTATTTTAATAAAATGCAAACTTTCCAGAATTTGAGCTTAATCCAAAATTCAATTTTCAACCCTTTAATTAAATGATTAAAATATTCCAAAAAATTCATAAAACTCAAAATAGTTCTAAAACTCCAGAAAATCTTAACTTAATGTTTAAAACACTCAACAAACCTTTTAAAACACAACAACCATCATAAAGATGAAGTTTATTGGCTGGACTACTCCGGGCTGCGGGGCTAAGTGTCCTAAGGAGACTGGTTCCTCGAGCCTGGTGGCACAACGCCACGAATGGATTCCAAAGGGATGTTAAACCTTAAAAATAGATTAATTATTAATTATTTAACCTTTTAAAACCTATAATTCAACTACATTAATTTGGTTTATCGGCTGGACTACTCCGGGCTGCGGGGCTAAGTGTCCTAAGGAGGCTGGTTCCTCGAGCCTGGTGGCACAACGCCACGAATCGATTAATGGCAAACTTAAACTAATCAATTTTAAAATTCAGCAACCAAATATTTCTAATAAAATTCATTAATTCTTAAGCCTTAATCAACTTAAGCCACTTAATTATACCGGGTACCACTGGGTAACCCAGGCCTACGAGGCTATTAACTTAGCCCCAAGGAAGGTGAAATAAACTTCACGGCCTCGGTGTGAAACAAAGGTGATATCCAACAAATAATTAAATAAATCTTAAAATTAATCTTAAGCCATTAATACTTGAATTCAAACTTAAATACCTTAAGCCTTTCAACTAATCGAACTTTAAATAACTCTAACCAATAATCCTATTTAGGACATATCTAAACCACACAGCCTATATCACACACTGTAGATGGTTTGCTAGGAGCACCAACTCTAGTTTTAGGCTAGGCCGGTGTTTACTTTTTGCAGCTGTGTGCCGGATTTTTGAGTTTTCACTGCATGCTGTTTGCTAGCCCAGGATTGATGTGATTGTTTATTTATTTATAGCATTTTATGTTGTAATTAATTGAGTATTTAAATGTTGAATATTAACTGCTTGAGATTGAATATTAACTGCTTGAGGATTATATATAACTGTTGATTATTAGGATAACCTTGCAGGATCGAGTCTAGATTTTTCTTATTTCTCTCAATGTAAATTTAATTCAGTTAAGGTTGTAATTCTTTATAATGTTTTGAGATTGGGATATGAATATCCTATTTAAATTCCAAAGAGGTGAAGACATCCCTAAAGGGGAGAGTCTTCTTCCATTTGGAATTCAAATTAGGATACTTTGCAAGCATCCAAAAAGGAAAGATAACACCCCGATCAAGGGGGAGTTTCTTTCCATTTGGATATCCTGAACCGACGAATCGAGATGTTCGTGAGAAGATGAAGGATTGGACAATGAGAAGAATCCCAAGTCTCAAAATCATTTGATTTAGGATTAGAAATCCGGGTTGTAGTCAGCGGTGCCCGGCCACTTTCAATTTCTTATAATTTTTGAGATGTAATAATGAGTGGCACTTGCCATACGGACATTCAATTGGATATATTTAATTTAATTGATTTATTTAATTGATTGCGCAGTAGAACTACCTGTTTTTCTAGTCTTTTTACCTGCATGTCGATTTTGATTTGACCTGGAATCCGATTGTAGGCTCTTAAGGACTTAATAAAATTTTTCTACTTAAATCAAATTAAAAACTTTAAGCTCACATAGAAACTCTAACGTTTTAAGAAATAATCCCAGGACCGCCGGGAGTCCTCATTTCATAACATTCATTTAAATTCAATCTTTTAATCGAGTCGATTAGCATGCATCATATTAGTAACTAATTTAAAAAACCTTTAAACCCTTAATTGCATTTGCTTAGACATCAAACCCAACATAAGTTTAAGGGACCATTTAGGATCTGCTCTAGATGTCGGTCCCGTTCTCAAATACCTTTCTTAAATAACGTCCCGACCACTCTACATAAATTGACCGGACTCATAATTTTAAATCGCTTAGGTGGTTTAGCTGGCTCCCCAATCCAGGCCGGGGTAAGACCAGATTCATATTGCACTAGCTAGGTTCGGGTTACTTTTTAGTACCCAATTTAGACTTAGGTTCTGAGGCTGGCTCGGGCCATAAGACCTCAATTTTCGGGAATCGAATCCCAAATTTCTAATAAAATTGATCACTTAAATATCAAATCTCTTTCAATCAAATTTAAGCCCAATACTTAAGATAGATTGGAGTGTTTTCTGAAGTAATTCAGAATCTTAAAAACACTCCCTACTCCTCTTCCTTTGACCCCGAAAATAAGTCTTCAATCTTGAACCAATCCCATTTGAAATTCCTACCATTTTCTCCTTTGATATCAATCCTTGAAATTCTTAAATAAAATTTACACCGCTATTTTAATCGAGAGTTTTCGTAGGAAATTCTGATTTCCTACGATGTAATTAACTACGAGGGCTTGCGCTCGTAGGAGATTTAGAAACCCAGATCTAATTTTCAAAATTGATATTTTTAAAAACTCTAATTAATTCTCTTTGGGAAATTTAAAACTTTGAAATTCGAACCCATTAGGGAACGATATGTTCGTCTTTCGAGGCGATATATTGTTCATAATAGAGTGTTCAATTTCAAAATTCCAAAATTTAACATTCCCAAAGAAAATTAATATATTTTCAAAAACTATATATATATACTTAAAGATAAATATTTTTTTAATCAAAACAGTAGCGTCGGTCTTCTACCGGACCTCCAAGTGACGTCGACCTTCTACGCGACCTCCAAGTAACGCCGACCTTCTGCCTAGCCTTCATGTGTTGTGGTCTTGCACCCAACTTCGGAGTGATGTCGGCCTTCTACTCGGCCTTCAAGTGACGCCGGTCTTCTACCAAGTGACGTCGGCCCTTTTCCCAGCCTCCATGTGACGTCGGTCTTACACCCGACTTCAAAGTGATGTCGACCTTTTACCTGGCCTCCATGTGTCGCCGGTCTTCTGCCTGACCTCCAAGTGACGTCGGCCTTCTACCCAGCCTCCATATGATGCTGGTCTTGCACCCGACTTCCTAGTTTCATCGAACTTCTACACGGCCTCCAAGTGTCGTCGATCTTTTGCCCGACCTCCAAATGATGTCGACCTTCTACCCGGCCTCAAAGTGACGTTGGGCTTCTGCCCAACCTCCTAGTGACGCCAGCCTTCTGTCCGGCCTCCAAGTGACATCGGTCTTTCGCCCGACTTATAGGTGACATCAGCTTTCCGCTCGACGTCCAAGTGACGTCAACCTTTTGCCCGACTTTCAAGTGATACCGGTCTTCCGTGTGACCTCCAACCTCACACCTTTCTCTTACTCAGTGAGGGTCCCTAGGGCTGAACAGGGGATACCCATCTGAACAGAATTAGGGGAAGGCCTCAGCTTGAGAAATAAGAGAAGAGAGGGGGAGGTGCAAATTTTCTTACCCAAAAGGGGAGTATTTATAGTTGCATGAGGGGAAGATGAAAAGTCTCTCTAAAAATTTCTATAATTTTCTTTAAAATATTTTGAGAATTTTAAGAGACAAAAATAAATTATCTTCATAAATGAGAATTCAAATGATCATTCGAATCACCGCAAAAAATAAAATTGGGCTGGAGGCGACCCTTTGGCCTTCCGATTTTAACAAATAAATTTTGTAGCTTAAAGCAACGTATGGATCTTTGGCTAATAAGAAAATTAATTTCCAAGGCAATATCTTTTGATCATAAAGCTTCCAGCAAGTGCAACGATGCTTCCACTAAATTGCAAGCTTCATATAATCCATGGTTAGACTTCTACTTCTTATACAAGGTATTAATCTTGACCTCAAAAAGGCAGAAACGGTCTAAAGATAAACCATTCTCCACCTTCGATTCGAGATACATGTGGCATTTTCCCCCTCTCAATCAAAGAATAATCAATCCCAGGGGATTCGATTCGACCTCTTCCATACAGGTTAACGTCATCGAGCAGGGCTCTGACATACAACCTCGGATAGGTCTTATATCCTTTATGGATTCTCTCGACCTCTTCCACACAGGTTAACGTCATCGAGCAGGGCTATGACATATAACCTCGGATGGGTCATACATCCTTGGTGGATTCTCTCGATATCTTCCACACAGGTTAACGTCATCGAGCAGGGCTCTGACATACAACATCGGATAGGTCATACATCCTTGGTGGATTCTATCGACCTCTTTCATACAGGTTAATGTCATCGAGCAAATGCTCTGACATACAACCTCGGATAGGTTTACATCCTTGGTGGATTCTCTCGACCTCTTTCATACAAGTTAACGTCATCGAGCAATGCTCTGACATACAACCTTGGATAGGTCATATATCTTTGATGAATTCTATTAAGATACATCTGAATTTCATCAGGCTTCTCCACAAAGTTTAATTTTTACTCGACGTTGGACTTCTGGCTGCCATCGAACTACTACCCACCGTCGAATTTTTGACCGTCGATGAACTTTCGTCGGTCTCTACCTAACACTGGACTTCATCCCGTTATTCGACTTATATCCGTTGTGAGACTTTTCAGACTTATACTCGACATCGTCGGACTTCCTCCCGTCGTTGCACTTCTTCCCGTCGTTGCACTTCTTCCCGTCGTGGGTACTTTCATCGGACTTCCTCCCGTTGTTGCACTTCTTCCCGTCATGGGGACTTTCATCGGACTTCTACTCGATGTCAAACTTCCTCCCGTTGTTGGGCTTCTGTCAATCGTGAGATTTTCGTCGGACTTCTACCCGACGCTGGACTTCCTCCTGTCATTGGACTTCTGCCCGTCGTGGGAATTTAGCAAAAAATTCTACATGATGATGAGTTTTCTTTTGTCACTCAACTTCTGCTCATCACAAGACTTTCGTCAAAATTTTTGTCGACACTTACCTTCTTTCCGACCTATAAGAGATGTCAGCCTTCTACCCGACCTCCAAGTGATTTTGATATTCTACCCGGCCTCCAAGTGACGCCAGTATTTTGCCTGATCTCCAAGTGACGCCGACCTACTGCCCGGCCTCAATGTGACACCGGCCTTGCTCCAAACTTCAGAGTGACATCGGCCTTCTACCCAGCCTCCAAGTGATGTCGGTCTTTTGCCTGACTTCTGAGTGACGTCAGCCTTCTACCCGGCGTCCAAGTGATGCCAATGTTCTGCCCGACCACCAAGTGATGTCGGCCTTCTGCCTCACCTCTATGTGATACGGATATTGCACCTGACTACGGAGTGACGTCAGCCTTATACCCGGCCTCCAAGTGATGTCGGTCTTTTGCCTGACTTTTGAGTGACGTCATCATTCTACTCGACGTCCAAGTGATGCCAGTCTTCTGCCCGACCACCAAGTGACGTCGGCCTTCTGCCTCACCACTGTGAGATGCCGATATTGCACCTGACTTCAGAGTGACGTCATCCTTATACCTGGCCTCCAAGTAGCGTCGGTCTTCTACCGGACCTCCAAGTGACGTCGACCTTCTACGCGACCTCCAAGTAACGCCGACCTTCTGCCTAGCCTTCATGTGTTGTGGTCTTGTACCCAACTTCGGAGTGATGTCGGCCTTCTACTCGGCCTCCAAGTGACGCCGGTCTTCTACCAAGTGACGTCGGCCCTTTTCCCAGCCTCCATGTGACGTCGGTCTTACACCCGACTTCAAAGTGATGTCGACCTTTTACCTGGCCTCCATGTGTCGCCGGTCTTCTGCCTGACCTCCAAGTGACGTCGGCCTTCTACCCAGCCTCCATATGATGCTGGTCTTGCACCCGACTTCCTAGTATCATCGAACTTCTACACGGCCTCCAAGTGTCGTCGATCTTTTGCCCGACCTCCAAATGATGTCGACCTTCTACCCGGCCTCAAAGTGACGTCGGGCTTCTGCCCAACCTCCTAGTGACGCCAGCCTTCTGTCCGGCCTCCAAGTGACATCGGTCTTTCGCCCGACTTATAGGTGACATCAGCTTTCCGCTCGACGTCCAAGTGACGTCAACCTTTTGCCCGACTTTCAAGTGATACCGGTCTTCCGTGTGACCTCCAACCTCACACCTTTCTCTTACTCAGTGAGGGTCCCTAGGGCTGAACAGGGGATACCCATCTGAACAGAATTAGGGGAAGGCCTCAGCTTGAGAAATAAGAGAAGAGAGGGGGAGGTGCAAATTTTCTTACCCAAAAGGGGAGTATTTATAGTTGCATGAGGGGAAGATGAAAAGTCTCTCTAAAAATTTCTATAATTTTCTTTAAAATATTTTGAGAATTTTAAGAGACAAAAATAAATTATCTTCATAAATGAGAATTCAAATGATCATTCGAATCACCGCAAAAAATAAAATTGGGCTGGAGGCGACCCTTTGGCCTTCCGATTTTAACAAATAAATTTTGTAGCTTAAAGCAACGTATGGATCTTTGGCTAATAAGAAAATTATTACAGCTTAAGGCTTCAATGGTCCAATCAATAGTGTAAATTGAACTAAGATATATCCTTTATTCAATTTATTATAAGTAAATGCAGAATTCTATAAAAACTTTATTAAAATTTCCTATATGCATAAATTGGTATTTATGTAATTAACGAATAAGTTATGAATTTGAACAAATTAATTATGAATTATTGTTTATCATTTTTTACTATTTATGTTGGTCAACATCCAAGAGAAGCTACAAATATTTTCGGACTTTTGAAACTTCGATGTACGAAAATAGGGGGGAAACTGATACATTATCAAAAAATGCCTTGATCGAGCACGAATCTCGAGGCAAAATCAAGTTGGAAACTTCAAAAATTAAATCGGAGACCATCTGCATTCTGATTTCAGCAAACTTATAATCAAACTGAGCGTCTCAGAAACACAAACCCAACGACACCAAAATCAACTCAATCTGAGCTCAAATGAGTCTAAATCAAAGACTCGAAGCACTTTTGGAAGGATCTAACCACAATTTGGGTTACCAAACGATCTTCAATCATGACATGCTTATAATTGAATCAAACGGCTCGATGAGACGAATCCAACGAGCCCAAGATCATCAAATTCTGATATCATTAAGATAATCAAAGGTCTCTTAAACAGTGCATGATCGCAGGAATCAAGATCGACCGTCCATCTGAACCACTCCCAATTTACCCTTGATCTTCAACTTATTTACAAGTCATGCCACTCAAGAATTCTATAAATAGAACCCCATTTCCTCTTGAAAAGGGAGGAGGAAGGCAAGAGATAAGAAGAAAGAAAGCTCAAGCAGCTTAGCTCCTCCTCGACCACTGCCGGACCACCAAGGGACGCCGGGGTTCTGCCGCACCACCGTCGAACCACCAAGGGACGTCGGGGTTCTGCTGCACCACCGTTGGAGTTTTGCCGCACCACCAAGGGACACCGGAGCTTTGATACAACATCGCCAGGTTCTATTGAACCACCATCCAAGGACGTTGAAGTGTCATTCGAAATCGGAGTGCCCCTTGACGCTGAAGTGCCACTAGCAGACCACCACTTGACATCGGACTGTCGCTGGACCACCACCTGAGGCCCGAACTTCTCCCGGACCACCACCTGATGCCTAGAGTTCTGCCGACTATGGTCGTTCTGAACTCCCTCATTAGAGAACGGTCTTTCTGACCCCAGTCTCCTGCCAACGACGGTCCTTCTAACCTTCCTCACCAGATAACGATCTTTCTGACCCTAATCTCTTGTCGAATATAGTCTTTTCGACTACTGTCATCCGATTACTATTCTTCCGACCTACGTCGCTCGCCACATATGACCTGCCGCCCAAATGAACATATCAACATTGATTCTTCCAACTCATAATGCACTATATATGATTTATATTTGCTACTTCGAACTAAGGCCTTCTCCCAAGGAAGGGCCTCATTTGTAATCAACTGCAAAGACTAGTGGATTCATTCAAACTAGGCTAGGTCCCGTGGTTTTTTTTCCCTTTTTAAGGGTTTCCACGTAAAAACTCTGGTGTCTCTTATGTATGCTACACCCTCTCCATCTAATCTGCTTATGTGCTGGATCTTCGTACAATGCTATGACATTACATTTTATAATTTCTCTACCGCCGCGATTACTCCATGACGCAGCAAAGATATAAAATTAAAATAATTATTAATTAGAGAGTATATAAAAAATACAATATCTTAATTATAAAATTTTAGTAAAATTTTTTACGAGTACTATAAATCTTAGTATTTTTTTTCAAAATATATCAATTCTATAATAAACCCTAGGGGCTCTTGGGCAACAAGTGGGATTTAACTTTATAGGATTTAGTAAATAGTGGAGCTACTAAATCTTACAAAATATTTGGCAAGAAAGATGATAAATCCTATTAAATCTTGTGGAATTGTTTGGCAGCGTAATCCACTATATAGGACAGTTAGTTTATTTAAAAATTAAATTTTATGTCTTTTGAATTTAATTAATCCCAAGCAATCACACCGCCCTTTAAACGATATGTCGCGTACTTAATTAATCCCAAGCAAATATAAGTACCCTCATCTTTAGAGTCTGAAATTTACAAAACAAAATGGGTGGTCCGTCTCATATTATGCTTAGGAATATGACCACGATAAGTTGTCAGTTGTTGACCTCCTTTTTTGGCATTGGTTACTTGCACGTCTTATCACTGATATTTGATAGTTTGACCAACCTCCTTACATGTTGCATTGTTGTGTTTGATGAAGGGTCAAATTTTAAACGTATTTTATCTTTGGCAGTTGTTGACCTTATGAATTATTCCTTTTGATTACATGTCATCTATTTTGTTTTAGAATACATGTGCTCGAGTCGACGAAGATTTGATGCATATTTTACATCTATTAGAGTATCTATCGCACATATTTGTTCCATGCGTAAAGTCTTTCGATCGAGACCTCGTTTTGCAAAGCGGGGGTCACACTATTGTATTCAACTTGTCGAGATGAATCAAATGACCCAATTCATGCTCGAATTGGATATTGTTTGATGCTTGTCTAGGAGAGAAAATTGTGAGCGTTGTTTTCCTAATAAATTTAATAATAAAAATAAAATAAAATCTATTGCAAAAAAAAAATAAAATAGAATTAATAAATACATTTATTTTATTAAATTAAAAGTAAAAAAAAAAAGTTATTTCACTCAAATTATTATTATTTTGAACTTGAATACAAACTCATTTTGACCTCACTTTTTCATCCTCCTAAATTAGGAAATTCCTAGATCTTATGGTTGACATTCATCAATGACATTACTTAATTTCATAGATAGGGCATCAAGAAGAGATGCAATGTGAGTCATTGGATCGAGGGTTTATTTGATTTCTGAAAGAGAGGGCTGGTTCACGTCTTAGCCGTGATTTTTCCTGGATAGGGGTCGGTGCCGCGGGTCTTTGAGACACGTCTCCCTCAGCTCTCTCTCTCTCTCTCTCTCTCTCTCTCTCTCTCTCTCTCTCTCTCTGACGAAAGGTCTTCTTCCTACCCACAGATAGGAGGCCACCTCTCTCCCCCATTGATTGCTTTTACACTCCAACCCCTCTCTCACAAGAGAAGACGAACAATAGTAGCCCTCCATGGAAGCTCCCCTCCAACTTCCAACTGATCAGACCAGCTCATGCCGCCGGCTTCCTTCACTCCACGTACATCAGCAGCCTTCCAGGCCGTCGGCAGTCCGGCCACCAGCTCCGTCCGGCCTCCGAATCCCCATCCTGAAGTTGCAAAACACGACTCCACCTCCTAGCCGCCGGCCTACCACCAGCCGGAGCTAATCCGCCTCACACTCTCCCTGACAACTCAAGTAGCTGCAGCAGTTGGGGCAAAGCAAGGCTAGTGGAGCTGTTGTTGTTCGTCCCTTTAGAAGAGGGGAGTTCTGTCGTCTACAACAGTGCGAGCAAGAAAAAAGAAGACGAGAAAGGAGACCTCGTTACGAGGATGTTGATGGAGGAGAAGATGAACACAAGGATGCTTTAGGATCAGATTCCCATCGAGTCATCAAGATCCCTGGGACCCTAGGGTGACGAAGGAGAGAAATATCCATTGGATATTTTGTCTTTTCTCCGTGGACTGCTCAGTGGCCACATTAAATAGGTATTTGCCATTACTTTTATGCCACTACAAAGATTATTGTTTTGTGTAGACAAACAAAAAAGAATGAACTTCTTATGAGATTTACGTGATTGTTCTTGCCCGGTGCAGACAAACCTTTTTTTAAAAACTCTTATTAAATATCTCATTAAAGTTTAGATTCTGTTGATATTTTAAATAGCTTGTAAGTCTTATGTAGTGTATGATTGTACTATTTATCCAACTTTACTGTTTTTTTTTACAACTTTACTGTTCCAACTCAACCAAAGGTTCCTTCTCTAATATGATGATCAAGGCAGGACAAATCTATTAAATACATTTATTCATAACAATGTGTAAGCATTTTTTTTTAATGAAGATTCATCTCTTTTTTTAAGTAAATTTGCTACATACTACATTTTATTAATTACGGCCTATCTTGCTATATAATCTTTGTTGCGTCCAGGAGTATTCGCGACGGTAGAGAAATATAAAATTTTACGTCTTAGCATTGTACGAAAATTCATCACACAATTAGATAAGAGAGAGGGTGTGTAACATTTATAAGACATCAAGATTTTTATGTCGAAAACTCCTGAAAAGGGGGAAAAACCACGGGGTCTGGCCCAGTATGAATGAATCCACTAGTATTGTAGTTGATTATAAAGGAGGTCCTTCCTCAGGCGAAGGCCTTAGCTTGATGTACATCTTATAGAGTACATTATATTGTGAGAATACAAAGCATCATTGTTTATGTGTTTGTTTGGTCTGAAGGATTGTAGTCGGTGTGCGACGTAAGTCGGAAAGATCGTAGTCGGCGGGCGACAAAGGTCGGAAGGACTGTAGTCGACGGGCGAGATAAGTCAGAAGGATCGTTGTCGGCAGGCGATGGAGGCCGGAAGGACTGTAGTCGGCGGGCGACGTTAGTCAGAAGGATCGTTGTCGGACAACATAGGTTAGAAAGACGGCGTCAGGTAGACATGCAGCAATGGAGAGAAATCCAGCATTAGATAGATATCCGATGAAAGTCCGACAATAGGCAGAAGTCCGACGTCGGGTAGAAACTTGACGACGAGCGGAGGTCTGGCGTCGGGTAGAAGTCTGACGCCAGTTGGAGGCCGAGGAGAATTCTGACGTTAGATGATATTCGGGCATAACTCCGGCGTCACTTGGAGGTCCGAGGTCGGACGGAATTCCTGCATCACTTGGAGGTTGGGCGGAATTCCGGCGTCACTTGGACAGAATTTCGACGGCGGTGGTCGAGGAGGAGTTCTTCCCTCATATCCTTCTTCTCTTGCTTTCGTCCCCTCTCATGAGAAATGAGGGGTCTATTTATAGATTTCCTGGAGTGGCATAGCTTTTAAATAGGTGTGAGATCAGGGGCAAATGTGGAGTGGTTCAATGGACGGCCGATATTAAATCCCTTGATCGTGAACCGTTCGTTAGACATTTGAAGGTCTTAATGATATCAGAATTCGGAAATCTTAGGCTCGTTGGATTCGTCTCGTCGAGCCGCTCGATTCGACTATAAGCTCGTCATGTTTGGATACCGTTTGGTAACTCAAATTGTGATTCGAACCTTCTGAATGTGCTTCGAGTATTCGATTTAGACCCATTTGGGCTCGGATTGAGTCAAATTTGGTGTCGTTGGGTTTGTATTTCTGAGACGCTCAGTTTGATTGTAACTTTGCTGTAATCAGAATTCAAGTGATCCCGGATTTAATTTTTGAAGCTTCCTGCTTGATTTTGCCTCGAGATCCGTGCCCGATCAAGATAATTTTTTCATGATATATCAATCTCAAATCCGTAAAAAATGCCAAGATATTTATTAATTCATTTTGTTGGATTTTGTATGAATTCTAAACATGTAAAATTTAAATTTAGTTCGTTGTGATTAACTCAAATCTATCTTCTATTTCTTGTCTACCAATTTTGATCTTAATGTTAAATTTTGTTATGCTTCGCGTTCAATGCTAATTTCATTAAAAGAAGTTATTTTACAGTTTTTTAAATATATATCGATTGATATATTTTGATCGTAATGTGTGTATTTATATAATAATTGATATATTTTGTTTTTTTCTAGATTATGAAAATGTATTTCTCTAAACTCATACAAAAACCTACTCTTAAAATATATGTTGTTAAGGCCTCCAACATTCATTGGATCAAAAGAATATATATGAAAATTAATTTGTAATTTGATATATGATCGTATTCCAGTTGTTAAAAAAAAAAACTCTAATGAGTTAATTTGATTAAAATAAATATCATTCATGATAAAATTCATATATATTAAAAAATGTTTAAAGACCAAAAGTTACTTACAAATTAATTAATTCTCTTTGTCGATATAAATCCGTATATAAATTTCTATTTGATTTAGATTTTATATAAATTATGATGTTGTTTATCATAAATCTATAATCATTAATATAATTGTGAATACACAATAAATCAATTTTAGCATGTAATATTGGTGATTCTATAAATTTCAAAGTAGAGTACATTCTATTACATACCATAGATGTGATATTTGATATAAAAGTTTGTGTTAATTGCATACCAAAAGATTAATTATATTATTTGTTGTTTATAATTGTAAATAAAATTCAATACGAACGTTCTACAATTCATTCTACATGTATTTGTGTCTCCATTATTTGCAAATAAAATGTTAAAAGTACAATGTTTTATTTGGTTCTTTACTCTTGTTTGGAAGAGATGAATATTAGTACTTTGTATTAATATGTATGGTTATTCTCAAGTGTTATCAAATTTCTATGTATACACATTTAAAAAATTTAAAGTGCATTAAATTCTACTACTTGCTTTTCTCTCTGTATTATTTGCAAGATACATTTGAGCTACTTGGACAACAATTTATGGAGCATTCAGTTGCCTCTGTTTTTTTCAAATGTAGGTGCTACGGTCGGTGCACTGTTGACTAACTCCGATGAGATAAATTATATAAACTTAGAGCCTCTTGAGTCCTCTAGTAGGAAGTACTTTATTCATTAGTGGACAAATCTCTGTTTTCATAGCAATGATTTATTTTCCCACATTTAGAAGATTTTTTCCTTTAATTGTCATGATTCATAATATGTATAATAAAATAAATATGTTAATAAAGAAAATAATTAAACTTAAACAAATTCAATTTATCACACACATAAATAAAAATTATTAATGGATTCAAATTAAATAAATTAACAATAAAATGAATTAAATAAAACATGCAAAATAAAAAAATAAAAAAAAATTAAAATAAAATTAAACATATAAACTTAAATGATTAAATAACATTAATTAAAACTCAAATAAATCATTAAAATTTTAAATACAGTAAATCCAATTTTAATCTTCCTAAATAAAATAAGACTTAATAATTAACATATTTAAACTTGATCAAATTTAAATGAATCCATTAATTAAAGAACTAAATAAATAATTAAATGACCTTTCATGCTTCTTGTTTGATTCTTTTGGAGGGCACATTAACATTAGATTTAAAATGTCCTAAACAATTTTAAATAACAAAAATGCCCTTTTGCATTGTATTAATTCAACTCATGTTGGACAGTACATATGTATTTGATTGGAGGATTTTTAAATAACTAATTGGGCTTTCACGTGCTATATTTGCCGCCATCTTGGAAGACATGAGCGTATTAGATTTTTAAGCCCTTTAATAAATAATTAATTCAATTCAATGTATTAACAAGCAATCAAACATAATTAGTCAAGATGGTTGTTGGTAACCTGAGCTTATAAGGTTGTTAACATAGCCCCAAAGAGGATGAAATAAATTTCATAATCCATGTTTAACAAAAATAATCACTATTCAACCTAAATAATCACTAATAAAATATTTAGAAATTAGAGTTTTATATTCTTGTACTTGATTCCTTTTAGGAAGATAAATGTGTATTAGATTGAAACTCTTAAGAACCGAAACACTTAATTAAAATATAAGAACTATATGTAACCAATCATATCCTGTATGAGGGAATGGTAGTATTACAATTATATATGAGGGTTAGTGGCTTTTGCACCTTGAAGCCATTAATTAATATTGTTATTTAAACCGTAAAATAAAATAACTCAAATAAATAGAATCCTCTAAAATTTAATTAATAATATTTTAAAATATTAAAGCTTAAATTTAAGTTAAAATATTCTATGACATATAACCAACAAATAACTCTAAAATTTAAATAATTTGAATAATAAATCTCCTAGGACATATCAAAGACATGACATTTTACACATACTAAAACTAGTTTGATATGATCACCGACTATAGCCTTAGACTAGTCCATTAGTGTATTTTGTTGTGATGCAGGTACTTTTGTCTAGAGGGTATTCTTGATATGTTATTTACTTTATGTATTCTAGATGTCATGCATACATTTTATACATCTTATTTCACAGTGAACTATGTATACATACATATATTATATTTTTATTATTCAAATAAAATGTTAAATTAGATACAAATGTATCTAGGATTCTTGTAAAATAAAATAAAGTAAAATGTATCTAGGTTCAAATGTATATATAAAGTGTAAATGTAAAGTATCCAAAATGTAACTAAATCTAGTTGTATAAATTTATTGAGTTGTAACGGCTTAAAAATATTTACTTATACATATACATATAGGGCTCCAAAAGATTATCCCCTCTATTGGGGGTGTTCACTTTTGTAATCCTATAAATGGCTTAGTGTTAAAAAATGGCGAACAAGTATATTTAAACATATATTTCATAGTAGTATAAAATAAGGTTTGTTGTAGTGGAGTATGAACACGTTACTTTCTTGCAGATCCTGGATTGTATTTATTTTTTCAAATAAATAAATAAAATATTTTTATTTATGCATTCGTTTTATGCATCATACATTACGCTAGATAGATTCATTTGTATATTACACAACCCTTAATTTAAACTTCTAAATTAAAATCCTTAACTCCTTAAGATGGAGCCCTCTTAACCTGCATACATAAGTCGATTGATTGTGTTTAGTATGTTAGCTGACAATATTACAAACAAGCATAAACCCATATTGTACACACTCATTGTGTTTTCTTTGAATCTTAAATGAATTTTAGATCAATAGTTCTTTCTTAGATATTAAATCAATCTTTGATATTTTAAACTCAAAATTTTAATTAAATCTTCATATATTTAAAGTTCTAATTCTCATGAAAGATGAAGAGAAAAGGTTATTCCCTTTGGATTAGAACCTAGGAACCTCTATTGTGTATTAAATTAAGAAGTGAATAATGAAGCATCCTTAATCAAGAGTTTTTCTAGTTTGAGGCCTAGGATATAATTAATCACGGGAGCTTGTTCCCGTGGAAAATCGACGCCCATATCAAATAAATCTCATTCGAGCTGATATATCGAATGGGTGAAATCTCGTGATTATCGGGTCATATATATTATTATCCATCGAAATGTGCAAGTGAAAGTCATTATCATTCATGATTAATCTTATGTATGATCACATCTGTTCTCAAATTAACCTGCTTGTGTAGAGTGTCAAGGTCTATGACTGTTTTGTCCTATGGGACAGTGCGATCATACCCTTTGCATTATGATCCCCGCCCACAGTAGAATCAACTGGACACATGCCCAAATAAGCCTTCAAATGGCTAAACTCCTTGCAAACTTCCACATTGAAACGAATGAACTCTGAGGTTAGCTCCTTGAGTTGGTGCAGCACCTTCATCTAAGATGACCACAACGCTTCCATGCTTCCCTCATTTTCTCCAATTTCCTTGTTACTGTAATTTGCATGCTCCAAGAGCTCAAACTCTGATACCAATTGATGTAAGAAATCACAAAAAACAGATAGAAAAGAAGAAGAAAACAACACATCAATCAGAACTTTTTCTATAATATCATATATATGTATTTCCCTGTGTTCCATTTCAGTTATACCAAAAAAGCAAAATAAAAGATAACGACATTAAAACTATTATATAGTTGTAAAAAATAATAAAGTGCAACATTATTAGTGATAGTATAATGAAATATATTAAGTAAAGATAAGTTGTCCCTCTGAATTTTAACGTGCACTGCATCGGATTTATTCCGCCGTGAGATTTACGCCGACTCGCCGAGCCAAGAGTTTCAGTGGAAATTTAACAGAAATTTCCAGCTTTGAATAAAATATATAAAGCAATGGACCAAAGACCGCCGCTTTTCACATAAATACATCAGAAGCCCATCAGTCACCGTCACCTGATCTGACTAAGGATCCTGGGCCTCTCAAGATTCGAACACGTGGCTTTCTGACGTTCAACTCGTGGAAAGTCAAGATCAGTTTCATACGGCCGATAATTATGTGGGTGCCAATATACTTCGGTAACGAACGTAATTCTCGCCATTCGTCTCTTGCCGGTCCTCTCCCCGGCGATCAGCTGTGGCTTCACCACCGGCGTCGAGCCACTGAACAGAGACAGCGGTTCCAAGCGTCGCGGGATCTCATCCCTCCATTGGCGCTTTTGCTAGATCCTGAATCTCCATTTCGTCTTCCTCTCCGGCTCTACATCCTTCACCGCGGTTCGGTTTCCATGTCTCTTCCATTTGTTTTTTTCCTCTATTTAATTCCACGTTGAATCCTATTACGAATTGGCTTCTGAAAATTTCGAAGAAGCTTCACTTGATACGCATGCTGCAATAACATATGGGGAATTTGCATTGAAATTAATTGATCTGATAGCTTTTTGGAACATAAGATTCTCATTAGCTGGTCAATGCCTTTTGAGTTGAAGACATCGTCCTTTTGTTTCTGATACCTCCTCACTGTTCAAAACTAGTTAGTTTCTAATTCAATGGTAAGCCTTCGGTTGGTTAGGCCAAATAAATAATAGCTTCATTGATTTTCAGGAAAATTTCTTCCCATGTAATCTTTCCACCTGACAGCAGACTAGCTAATAATTTCAGTGTCGAGATCCATCAAGCCCTGTCTAGTTTTCCGCCGGACAGCCGTTGGTAATTTTTTCCTGTGATCTTTTTTCCGATAGAAAAGTTTTTTGATGCTAGATTTATAGATGAAATCGTTTTATCGCCGGAAATTTTTTTGTCAGAAAATTCGCCGGAAATACTGACATTTTTCTGTAGTGTATTTTTCTGAGAACATACAGGAAACTGTGCTGCATGATATTTGATTAAATTCCTACCCTTTCCTTGGGTTATTCTTGCAGAGAGCAGCGATCTATGGAAAGGAATACATGGCCCAGTGGTGACGCCTTATCCGCCGTGAGATCTGATGAGGATCGCCGGAGTATGGATTCCACCAATACTGAGCAGTTTGTTAAAAGTGCTTCTAGCCGTGGAGGCGGCATCGCCAAATCCTTCAGAACAGTCTCCAGGAATTCTTCTCATGGACAGTCAACCTCAGTTATCACAAATGAATCAATACAAGATTCCCTCGGTAGGCTTAGTTATAGAGGTTCCAAACGGAGAGGTTCATATAGCCTTTCAAGAGATCTGGGTGATCAGATGTTGGAGTCTATCAGTCTTTCAAGGGAACTAGTTGGTCACATTTTTGGAGAGGTTGACAGTTCTATTCTAGCGCAAATAGGAGATAGCGGGTATCACAAGATTGGACGTGAAGAAGATGACAATGAGCTTGAGAATTTGGGAATTCCTACTGAGAATGGACTCAAGCGTTCATCAATTGATGTGAAGATCGTATCTGATGGGTTTCCTTCTAAACCTTCTGGTGCGAATTTGGGCTCACCTGCTTATCTCTTGGAAGAGGATAGCTCGTCTCCTTTTCCTGCTAATCTGATGCTGCATTCTACTGAGAAGGATAAGATGCAGAACATGCATGTTGCATCAGAAAAGGTGAGCCAGAACAAAAAGTATTTTTTCAAGATTTATTAAGGCTTTGTTTGAGACGGATTTTTTTTTTCTTCTTAAAACAATGTTTTAATACAAAATTAAAAAATTTTGTACTAAAAAACTGCTTTAAGAAGTAGAATGAAAGTTGTTCCAAACGAAGCTTAAAGCTTTTGATTTTAATTTTTTGAGGTTCACTGCTTACATATTTGGGGATTATTTGCTTTAGCAAGAAGGTTTTAATTGTTCTGCTTCGCATAAGTTTATATTTCTATTGTTATAACTTTACAATGCATAGGAAGGAAAGAAAAACTTCCCAAGCAAGCAAATTCTGAATAGTGCGCTTGAATTTCTTAGCTACTTACTCAAAAAAGAAAGTGAAGCAAAAGAAAAATGACGATTACAATTTTATCTGCAGGATAAGCAGGGGGGACTGCCTCCAAGTCTAGATTATATTTCATACTTGATCCACTTGGCTGTTTTTGGAATTCTCGGGGTAAATTTCTCACCTTTGTTCTCATTTGAAGGATTTTACTTGGAATGAATTTGATATTTTTACATTACCGTTGTTTGCTGAAATTTAAACTGGCTGCTACTTTTCATGTTGCTCTGAAATATTTGGTCAAATTGCCTTCTCATGTTCTAACACAAACAATAAATATCACATAAAACAACAAATATATTTGATAAATGGGCAACTTAAAGCTTGCCTAAAACTCTAGGTAATGGGAGAGACATGGCTAAGGCAATATGAAATGCGTATAACTACCAAGTATTTGAGGAGAGGGTGTTGAGCCAAAGCTCAGGGGTTTCTACATCTTTTCTTGGGTGTCTTAATACTTCACATTATTATTTATATCCTATGGTGATATCTCATAATTTATTAAAAAACTTAATAAAACTGTCTCAATACAAAAAATTATTCTGTGCGTTCATCTAACAATCATGAGGTGAATTAGAACACATCACATCACTCGAAACCGAGTTGCACAAAGCAGCGGTATACAACAAAAAAATGGCATGACGTGTTCTCCTTCGCCTTTGAATGCCGTTCGATGACCGCATAGAATAAGTTTTCCCCAATATAACACTAACTCATCCAAATTTATAATTACAGTCTTCGTATCATTACCAATCCGTTCATAATGACATTGCCCTCAATATTTGACTAAATGGAAATGAAAAAATATGCCAAGATTTAAGCCATGGGTTGGGAAACTATGAATGGGATAGCTTGAGCTAAAAGAGATCTGAGTAGATCTGATTGAGGCATCCATGGAGGCTGGGGGCAATAAGACTAACACTAGAGGGATGAGGCAGCAACAAGATATTCAATGATATGGGCGTAGGCCACTTGGCGGTGACTACACAGTGGATCATAGGTTTCGGTGACAAACAACAACGGGAAAGATGGAATCAAAAGTGAAGAGATCTAGCGAGGCGGAGAACTGGCGCGACAGCTTGGATTGGGCAAATCTAGTGCAGAGGATTGAGATTTGGTAGATGCAAGCTTAGATCTAGATTGGGATGGAATTGGGAGCTAGTGAGAGATGTGGTTCAACGACATAATGGATCGATATTGCTAGAGATGCATGGCGTGACGGTGGCTGTAACAAAAGATCGTGGTTGAGTGCAAGTAGATCTAACGTTATCTTGAGATCAAATGAGATATAGCTTGACGAGATTGGACAAATGGAGGGTTGGAACTAGAGCGATGGGTTGGAGCATGATGGATGATTGGCGATGGCATGATGGAAAGGAAAACATTTGATGATGGGCATGATAGTTGTTGTCAGAGACAATAGGAGTGAGAGATGGAGATAGTCTGGATATTTGGAGAGAGATAGAATGCGAAATGATTTTTAATTTTTGTAGAGATGCAATATCTAGGTTGTCAGATGAGAATGTAGGTGGCGATTGGGGCAGAGATGGGACACCTAGTGCAGACAAATTATTCTGTGCGGAGTCCGAATGCTGTCCATAGGCAAATAAAAATGCGTTACATCATCTCAAAAGTATATAGTGCTCTATATTGAGCACAGTCCTGAACAGTACCGAGCGCCGGTACACTTGGTACCACACTTGGTACCAAGCGGTACCGGACAATTCTCCCATCTGGTGTCCGCACAAAATAATCTCTCCCTAGTGCGAGGCTCAATGAGAGCACCATTGCTATAAACAAGGATAGAAAAATAACAAATATATTGATAAATTGACAACTTAGATCTTGCCTAAAAGTCCAAGGGGATAAAAGAGCTTAGCCTAAAAGTCCAAGGGGATAAAAGGGCTTAGGTAATATAGGATACCTTTAACTAAAGGTATTAGGGGGCAGAGAAGGTGCTAAGCCAAAAATCAAGAGTGATTTCTACATCTTTATTTCACATCTGCAGAAATGAATTTTGCTGATGTCCATATCCATTGCAGAAATGAATTATTTAGTCTGCATTACTCTTATTCTTATTTCATCTTTTTTCTAACTTACAGGTTTTAACGAGATATTTACTGGAAAGGCTATTCGGTCCTGATCTTCTGGCCCTTACAGGAGATGATACACCCCTTTACCTTGATCTCCCCTCAAACATGGTACCTTCTTTTACTTCACATATATTCGTCAAATGTAATCATGATTTTTTATTTAATAAGTCTAGAGCATGTTGTTTGCAGTTGGGTTCTTTTCTTATGGGTTGGTTTGGCATTGTATTCAAGGCTGATTTACGAGATGTATCTGAACATTTGGTGATCGGAATAACAACAGGTTACATGGGAAGTCTTACAACTTTTTATGTCGAAAACTCCTGAAAAGGGGGAAAAACCACGGTGTCTGGCCCAGTATGAATGAATCCACTAGTATTGTAGTTGATTATAAAGGAGGTCCTTCCTCAGGCGAAGGCCTTAGCTTGATGTACATCTTATAGAGTACATTATATTGTGAGAATACAAAGCATCATTGTTTATGTGTTTGTTTGGTCTGAAGGATTGTAGTCGGTGTGCGACTTAAGTCGGAAAGATCGTAGTCGGCGGGCTACAAAGGTCGGAAGGACTGTAGTCGACAGGCGAGATAAGTCAGAAGGATCGTTGTCGGCGGGCGATGGAGGCCGGAAGGACTGTAGTCGGCGGGCGACGTTAGTCAGAAGGATCGTTGTCGGACAACATAGGTTAGAAAGACGGCGTCAGGTAGACATGCAGCAATGGAGAGAAATCCAGCATTAGATAGATATCCGATGAAATCCGACAATAGGCAGAAGTCCGACGTCGGGTAGAAACTTGACGACGAGCGGAGGTCTGGCGTCGGGTAGAAGTATGACGCCAGTTGGAGGCCGAGGAGAATTCTGACGTTAGATGATATTCGGGCAGCACTCCGGCGTCACTTGGAGGTCCGAGGTCGGACGGAATTCCTGCATCACTTGGAGGTTGGGCGGAATTCCGACGTCACTTGGACAGAATTTCGACGGCGGTGGTCGAGGAGGAGTTCTTCCCTCATATCCTTCTTCTCTTGCTTTCGTCCCCTCTCATGAGAAATGAGGGGTCTATTTATAGATTTCCTGGAGTGGCATAGCTTTTAAATAGGTGTGAGATCAGGGGCAAATGTGGAGTGGTTCAATGGACGGCCGATATTAAATCCCTTGATCGTGAACCGTTCGTTAGACATTTGAAGGTCTTAATGATATCAGAATTCGGAAATCTTAGGCTCGTTGGATTCGTCTCGTCGAGCCGCTCGATTCGACTATAAGCTCGTCATGTTTGGATACCGTTTGGTAACTCAAATTGTGATTCGAACCTTCTGAATGTGCTTCGAGTATTCGATTTAGACCCATTTGGGCTCGGATTGAGTCAAATTTGGTGTCGTTGGGTTTGTATTTCTGAGACGCTCAGTTTGATTGTAACTTTGCTGTAATCAGAATTCAAGTGATCCCGGATTTAATTTTTGAAGCTTCCTGCTTGATTTTGCCTCGAGATCCGTGCCCGATCAAGATAATTTTTTCATGATATATCAATCTCAAATCCGTAAAAAATGCCAAGATATTTATTAATTCATTTTGTTGGATTTTGTATGAATTCTAAACATGTAAAATTTAAATTTAGTTCGTTGTGATTAACTCAAATCTATCTTCTATTTCTTGTCTACCAATTTTGATCTTAATGTTAAATTTTGTTATGCTTCGCGTTCAATGCTAATTTCATTAAAAGAAGTTATTTTACAGTTTTTTAAATATATATCGATTGATATATTTTGATCGTAATGTGTGTATTTATATAATAATTGATATATTTTGTTTTTTTCTAGATTATGAAAATGTATTTCTCTAAACTCATACAAAAACCTACTCTTAAAATATATGTTGTTAAGGCCTCCAACATTCATTGGATCAAAAGAATATATATGAAAATTAATTTGTAATTTGATATATGATCGTATTCCAGTTGTTAAAAAAAAAACTCTAATGAGTTAATTTGATTAAAATAAATATCATTCATGATAAAATTCATATATATTAAAAATGTTTAAAGATCAAAAGTTACTTACAAATTAATTAATTCTCTTTGTCGATATAAATGCGTACATAAATTGCTATTTGATTTAGATTTTATATAAATTATGATGTTGTTTATCATAAATCTATAATCATTAATATAATTGTGAATACACAATAAATCAATTTTAGCATGTAATATTGGTGATTCTATAAATTTCAAAGTAGAGTACATTCTATCGCATATCATAGATGTGATATTTGATATAAAAGTTTGTGATAATTGCATACCAAAAGATTAATTATATTATTTGTTGTTTATAATTGTAAATAAAATTCAATACGAAGCTTAAATGATTGTATACAACGTTCTACAATTCATTCTACATGTATTTGTGTCTCCATTATTTGCAAATAAAATGTTAAAAGTACTGATACGGCATCACAAAAATTATCTTGATCGGGCACGAATCTCGAGGCAAAAGCTAGTTGGAAACTTCAAAAATTAATTTTGGGAGCACCCGAATTCCGATTTCAGCGAGCTTACAGTCAAACTGAGCGTCTCGGAAATAAGAACCCAACGACACCAAGATCAACCCAATCCGAGCCCAAATGAGTCCGAATCAAGGGCTCAAAACGTTGTTGGAAGGTTAAAACTGCAATTTGAGTTACCAAACGGTCTCCAATTTTGACGAGCTTATACTCGAATCGAAGGGCTCGACGAGACGAATCCAACGAGCTCAAGATCACTGAATTCCGACATCATTAAGGCCTCCAAATGGCCAACAAACGGTGCACAGTCATAGGATTCAATATCGGCCGTCCATTTGACCACTCCCTATTCGCCCCTGATCTCACGCCTATTTACGGGCCATGCCACTCCAGAAAATCTATAAATAGAGCCCTCATTCTTCACAAGAGAGGATCCAAGAAAGAGAGAGAAAAAGAGAAGAGAAGGAAGGAGTTCCTCCTCGATAGTCGCCGGATCACCGCCGGACCACCGCAGAACCTCGCCGAACCACTGCAGAACCTCGCCGGACCACCGCCGGACCACCGCAGGAATCTCGTCGGACCACCGCAGGAACCTTGCCGGACCACCACAGAACCTCGCCGGACCACAAGCTTAAGGCCCGACGTTCAGTCCCTACGTCCTGCTGAAGACCCGATGTCCTGCTTAAGGCCCGACGTTCAGTCCCTACATCCTGCTTAAGGCCCGACGTTCAGTCCCTACATCCTGCTTAAGGCCCGACGTTCAGTCCCTACGTCCTGCTGAAGACTCGACGTCCTGCTTAAGGCCCGACGTTCAGTCCCTACATCCTGCCAAAGACCCGACGTCTTACTTAAGTAACTGATTGTAATCCGATCACCCTGGGAGGTGATTCAGCTCTTTGTAACCAACTCAAAGTCTAGTGGAATCATTTTCAACTGGGCTAGGCCTCGTGATTTTTCCCTTTTAAGGGTTTTCCACGTAAAAAATCTTGTGTTCTCTGTGTGTGAGCTAGTTATACGTACAACGCTAAGACGCAGAATTAAATCTCTATCGCCGCGTATTTTCTAGCCCGCAACAAGTACAATGTTTTATTTGGTTCTTTACTCTTGTTTGGAAGAGATGAATATTAGTACTTTGTATTAACATGTATGGTTATTCTCAAGTGTTATCAAATTTCTATGTATGCACATTTAAAAATTTTAAAGTGCATTAAATTCTAACACTTGCTTTTCTCTCTGTATTATTTGCAAGATACGTTTGAGCTACTTGGACAACAATTTATGGAGCATTCAGTTGCCTCCATTTTTTTTCAAATGTAGGTGCTACGGTCGGTGCACTGTTGACTAACTCCGGTGAGATAAATTATATAAACTTAGAGCCACTTGGGTCCTCTAAGCCTTACATGTGATTATGATCCCCAAACTTTAGGTCCTTATAGAAATCATGCATTTAATTTTTTTTTCAAATCCGTTGTCCTGCTAGTAAGAAGTACTTTATTCATTAGTGACAAATCTCGGTTTTCGTAGCAATGATTTATTTTTCCACATTTAGAATATTTTTTCCTTTAATTGTCATGATTCATAATATGTATAATAAAATAAATATGTTAATAAAGAAAATAATTAAACTTAAACAAATTCAATTTATCACACACTCATAAATAAAAATTATTAATGGATTCAAATTAAATAAATTAATGATAAAATGAATTAAATAAAACATGCAAAATAAAAAAAAATTAAAAAAATTTAAAATAAAATTAAACATATAAACTTAAATGATTAAAAAACATTAATTAAAACTCAAATAAATCATTAAATTTTTAAATACAGTAAATCCAATTTTAATCTTCCTAAATAAAATAAGACTTAATAATTAACATATTTAAACTTGATCAAATTTAAATGAATCCATTAATTAAAGAACTAAATAAATAATTAAATGACCTTTCATGCTTCTTGTTTGATTCTTTTGGAGGGCACATTAACATTAGATTTAAAAGGTCCTAAACAATTTTAAATAACAAAAATGCCCTTTTGCATTGTATTAATTCAACTCATGATGGACAGTACATATGTATTTGATTGGAGGGTTTTTAAATAATTAATTGGGCTTTCACGTGCTATATTTTCCGCCATCTTGGAAGACATGAGCGTATTAGATTTTTAAGCCCTTTAATAAATAATTAATTCAATGTATTAACAAGCAATCAAACATAATTAGTCAAGATGGTTGTTGGGTAACTTGAGCTTATAAGGTTGTTAACGTAGCCCCAAAGAGGATGGAATAAATTTCATAGTCCATGTTTAACAAGAATAATCACTAATAAAATATTTATAAATTAGAGTTTTATACTCTTGTACTTGATTCCTTTTAGGAAGATAAATGTGTATTAGATTGAAACTCTTAAGAACCGAAACACTTAATTAAAATATAAGAACTATATGTAACCAATCATATCCTGTATGAGGGAATGGTAGTATTACAATTATATATGAGGGTTAGTGGCTTTTGCACCTTGAAGCCATTAATTAATATGATTATTTAAAACGTAAAATAAAATAACTCAAATAAATAGAATCCTCTAAAATTTAATTAATAATATTTTAAAATATTAAAGCTTAAATTTAAGTTAAAATTTCCTATGACATATAACTAACAAATAACTCTAAAATTTAAATAATTTGAACAATAAATCTGCTAGGACATATCAAAGACACGACATTTTACACATACTAAAACTAGTTTGATATGATCACCGAGTATAGCCTTAGACTAGTCCATTAGTGTATTTTGTTGTGATGCAGGTACTTTTGTCTAGAGGGTATTCTTGATATGTTATTTACTTTACGTATTCTAGATGTCATGCATACATTTTATACATCTTATTTCACAGTTAACTATGTATACATACATATATTATATTTTTATTATTCAAATAAAATATTAAATTAGATACAAATGTATCTAGGATTCTTGTAAAATAAAATAAAGTAAAATGTATCTAGGTGCAAATGTATATATAAAGTGTAAATGTAAAGTATCCAAAATGTAACTAAATCTAGTTGTATAAATTTATTGAGTTGTAACGGCTTAAAAATATTTACTTATACATATACATATAGGGCTCCAAAAGATTATCCCCTCTATTGGGGGTGTTCACTTTTGTAATCCTATAAATGGCTTAGAGTTAAAAAATGGCGAACAAGTATATTTAAACATATATTTCATAGTAGTATAAAATAAGGTTTATTGTAGTGGAGTATGAACACGTTACTTTCTTGCAGATTCTGGATTGTATTCATTTTTCAAATAAATAAATAAAATATTTTTATTTATGCATTCGTTTCATGCATCATACATTACGCTAGATAGATTCATTTGTATATTACACAACCCCTAATTTAAATTTCTAAATTAAAATCCTTAACTCCTTAATTAAGATGGAGACCTCTTAACCTGCATACATAAGTCGATTGATTGTGTTTAGTATGTTAGCTGATAATATTACAAACAAGCATAAGCCCATATTGTACACACTCATTGTGTTTTCTTTGAATCTTAAATGAATTTTAGATCAATAGTTCTTTCTTAGATATTAAATCAGTCTTTGATATTTTAAACTCAAAATTTTAATTAAATCTTCATATATTTAAAGTTCTAATTCTCATGAAAGATGAAGAGAAGAGGTTATTCCCTTTGGATTAGAACCTAGGAACCTCTATTGTGTATTAAATTAAGAAGTGAATAACGAAGCATCCTTAATCAAGAGTTTTTCTAGTTTGAGGCCTAGGATATAATTAATCACGGGAGCTTGTTCCCGTGGAAAATCGACGCCTATATCAAATAAATCTCATTCGAGCTGATATATCGAATGGGTGAAATCTCGTGATTATCGGGTCATATATATTATTACCCATCGAAATGTGCAAGTGAAAGTCATTATTGATACGTCATCACAAAATTAGCTTGATCGAGCACGAATCTCGAGGCAAAAGCTAGTTGGAAACTTCAAAAATTAATTTTGGGAGCTCCTGAACTCCGATTTCAGTGAGCTTACAGTCAAACTGAGCGTCTCAAAAATACAAACCCAACGACACCAAGATCAACCCAATCTGAGCCCAAATGAGTCCGAATCAAGGGCTCAAAGCGCTGTTGGAAGGTTCAAACCGCAATTTGAGTTACCAAACGGTCTCCGATTTTGACGAGCTTATACTCGAATCAAACGGCTCGACGAGACGAATCAAACGAGCCCAAGATCATCAAATTCCGACATCATTAAGGCCTTCAAATGTCCAACGAATGGTGTATGATCAAAGGATTCGATATCGACCGTCCATTAAACCCACTCCCAATTCGCCCTTGATCTCACACCTATTTACGGGCTATGCCACTCCAGAAAAACTATAAATAGAGCCCTCATTCTACACCAAAGGGGGGAGGGAAGAGAGAGAAGAAGAAGAGGAGAAAGGGGAAAAGGAGATTCCTCACCTCCTCGACCACCGCCGGAGCTCTTCCTGCCGCTTGAAGTCGCCGGAACTCTGCCAGATTTTCAGAAAACGCAGGAATTCTTCACAACTTCCATGGGATGCTGAAATTCTTCCCAATTTACACGAGAGTTCCCTCCTGACGCCGAAACTCCGCCCAAGTGAAGCCGGAGTTCTCCTCTGCTACCAAAGACGTTGGACTTCTACCCGACGTCGGACCTTCACTCTTCGCCAAGTTTCTACCCGACACCGGACTTCTATTGGTTATCGGACTTCGCTGGACGTCTATGCGAAGATGCATTTCTTTCCATTGCTGGACTTCTACCTGACGCTGTCCTACTGATCTTCGTCGTCAGACTACAGTCCTTCCGACCTCCGTCGCCAGCCGACAACGGTCCTCCTGACTTACGTCGCCCGCCGACTACAGTCTTCCCGACATCTGTCGCCCGTTGAATACGGTCCTCCTGACTTATGTCGCCCGCCGACTACAGTCTTTCCAACCTCCGTCGCCCGCCGACTACGGTCCTCCTGACTTACGTCGCCCGCCGACTACAGTCCTCCGTCGCCAGCTGACTACGATCCTCCTGACCTACGTCGCCCGCCGACTGCAGTCCTTCTAACAAAGCGAATACGTCGATAGTAACTCTTTGTATTTACATCATGTAATGTTCTCCATAAGATGTACATCAAGCTAAGGTCTTCTCCCAAGGAAGGGCCTCATTTGTAATCGACTGCAAATACTAGTGGATTCGTTCAAACTGGGCTAGGCCCCGTGGTTTTTCCCCCTTTTACAGGGGTTTTCCACGTTAAAATTTTGGTATCTCATAAATGCTAGACCCTCTCTCCTTATCTGATTGCGTGCCAGATTTTCGTACAATTGTGGACCTCCGAAAAGAACACCGCGCAAACGGGTCGATTGGAAGGGCAGATTGGATCGTGCATACGACTAACCATTGAGGATGGAGGCTGACGCCAACATACCTCGATGGATAGTAATATACCCGACCTAGTCACGGGTTTCCCCCACCCGATGCAAGAGCTCGAATGGGGTTTAGTAGATTGTGGGGACCAAGTTTCCCACGGGCGCAAGCCCCCGTGGTTAATTACACCCCAGGCCGGAGCCTGAGAATACTCTCGATTAAGGATCATACATTATCCTCTCCTAAAATGGGATCGGCACGAGGGTATAGACTAGGAAATCCTACTCAAAGGGAAGAAAGGTCCGAAGGGCTGAATCGACATGCGTGGCTCATACCAGCATTCGGAGGCTCTAGGGTACTAAAAGGAAACTGGAGAAAGTAAAACTAAACACTCAATCACATGCGTGAGAGAAGGATGGAGGTGGCGTCATCCTGTAACGCGGATAAGTAGGATTTAGGGTCCCTGAGAAGAAGGGACCTACCTACTATTTAAGGCATACTACGAGACCGAATGTAGTATCCTCGAATCCTAAATCTAGTTTGGACTTAGTGTTCGACACACACTAAGACCAGTGTCCTAGCTAATGCGATGCAAAGATCTGGACTTATCCCGGCCTGGATTGGGGGTGCCAGCTAACCACCTAATCGCTTCAAAACCATGCTATCAGGTCAATTATGAAAGATGGGTGGGAGGTACAGTTTATTGGAAAGAGGACCGACATCTAGAGGATTTCCTAAGTGGTCCTGGACTTATGTTGGGTGAATGCCCCTGGCTAATGCAATTAAATTTTAATTAGATTGATTTCTAATGCAATGCATGCTAGTTGAAATGTCAGCTCATGAATGCTTTGGATTTTAAAAACAGGCTTAATATAAAATAATTTTTAGAAAAGACTGAGTCTCCCTAGGTCCGGCACTTCATCCTCATAGGCCAGATTATCCGGACTCTGCCCGCAGGCAGGGAGATGTCTTATAGCAAGGAAAGAAGAAATGCAGTAATATGCATGCGACCCCGGACGATTCCGGCAATTCCCTAAGTTCGTTAAATTTCTATATTATTTAAAAGCCTTAAAATATTAGAAAATTAGTTATGAGTATAAAAATTTTTATAATCCTTAAAGAGCCTAACGATATCCTGGCGAAAATAAAAGTCGGCATGCAAGAAAGAAACCTAGAAAAAGCAGATATTTCTAAGCGCAATCAGGTAAGCACATCAATATAAATCCACAAACTAATCAAATAAATGTCCATAGGCCAACTGCCCTTTAATTACAACCCAAGGTATGCAGAAAAGTAAAGTGGCCGGGCACCACTGCCAACAACCCGGATTTCTAAGCCTATGACAGACGCCAACAACTTTGAGTGGAATATTGGGTCTCCAAATCTTCAATATCTTCAGTCTCCTGGGTATCTTCTCCTTGGACTCCTTGGATCACTCCTCCTTGGACTCCTTGGATCCGTCGTGGCTTGAATATCCAAACGAAGAGACAATTCTCCCCAACATAGTGTGTATTGCCTTTTCTCTTTAGATATCTAAAGCCATCCAACTCGATCTTCCAAATGGAAGAAGACTCTCCCCTTAGGGATGCCTTCTTCTTTTGGAATCCGAGTTGGATAAGAATATCCCAACTCAAAAGTTGTTTTCACAACTCTTAACAATTATTACAGATAAATTACATTAATTGAAAAGCAGAAAAATCTAAAAGGACCTGCATGGTTATCCTAATAAAAATCTCAAGCAGTTCATATATATATAAAAAAAATATGCTAACACCATTGACCCTGTGCCAAGCCATGCTCTTAATTTTGAGGGCTAAGCAGCTCCATCTGTAGCAGTTATAATAATTTAATAATTTTAGCCCTCATTTCTATTTAGGGGGAGCTGAGCAAGCACCTGCATAAAATATTATTAGAAATAATCATAATACTCCCCCCTTTTTATTAGCTTGAGCATGGCCACCTGCACGGAAGAACAGTATATATATAGCGCTCCTAACCTATGGGTAAGTCTAACGCTCACATTCAGAGTGCAGAAAAAGTAAGCAAACACACCAATTACTTTTCAAACAGCATGCAATGAAAACCACGGAAAGCTCCGGCACACAGCAGAAAAATAAAACCCAGCGGCCTAACCTAGTTCTAGAAGTGGTGCCCTAGCAAACCATTCTATGTGTGTGTAAGGCTAGTGTGGTTTGGATAAATCCTAATATGGGTAGTTAGTTAAAATTGTCTAAAATTCAAGTCTGTTGAAGGCCGGAAAAGAAAATTTTTGTTGAAATTCAAATATTAGTGAATTGGGGTGCATTTTAGTTAATATAGTTTGTTGATCAATTTTAGGAACTTAGGGTGATGATATTTGAAGTTAAAGTTATATTAGCCAATTTTGGAAAGTCCTGGGTCCTCCTAGGAACTAGACTAAGGGTCCAAAAAGTCACTATGGGAAAAAGGCTAAGTCTGAGTCTCCTATCACCTTAGGAAAATACTAGACCTTAGTACGAGTAGTTAGACAGGTAGTAGGTTGGAATCGGAGTTCTCTAGGCAAAGTTACGAATTTTCTAAGTTTCGGGCCCTAAATGAACTACGGTTGACCAAAAAGTTGACTTTCTAATCTAAGCCAATTTCTGGAAACCTAAGATTTTCAATAAATACTAGACCCTAATTGAAGTCTAATGCAAGTGAGTTTGCCTAATTTGGAATTTTCTACAATTAGTTATGGATTTTCTAAGTCCAGGGTATTTAAGGGAATTTTCTAAATTAACTAGGAAAGGGCCCTTTTTTTACTATTTTGACCCAAATGAGCTCCAAACTGATTGGAATCACTTCCAAAAGTCAGGGATGACCTGAGAAAGTGATCCCAAGTATTTGGAGAAAATTTGGGATTTTTAATAATTTTTAATGATTTATTAGGGGCAAAAAGGTAAATTCCACCTATGGTCAAATTAGGGGTCAACCTGAAGTCAAACTAGGGAGCCCTATTTGTCTAAGGTCAAGGGTCAGATTCTGAACAAATCAAGCTATTATGGGTAATTTTCTGACCTAATATGTAATTATTGTATTTTCCAGAAGGTCTCAGGGCCTTAATTAGCAGGTTAATTATGGTTGGTTAGCTAAGGGATCTAACCAGTCCTAAAAAATCCTAGAAAATTCAGGGAGGTTTATGATGTCACTAAGTTTAAATGTTGAAGTTTTCATGTCGTTCTGGGATCTATCCTAGCTCCTAGAAAACTTCTAAGTTCGCTAGACAGGTCCTTAATTTTTGTCCTTAGGGTGTCACTACGTTGTAGGAGTTTAAAGTGATGTTTACACTAACCCTCTGGATAATAAATGCATGGGAGTACAGTAAATAAATAAACACACCATGTCCTTAGATCTAGGAGAACCTAAACTAAGTGGTGGTAGTGCGACGACCTACACATGCAATCTACGAAAGAGAAAAAAAGTAAAGACACCTAAAGAGATGATTAGTGAATGATTGGGACTCAACCATTCACTAACCCACTCCCCCATGACTGCTCTTCACATATAAGATCCATGTCTAAAATTTCACGAAGTAGCGAGTCTCCCAAAAATTAGGATTTATGTATAAATAGTTTTAAAATAGTTTCAAAATACTTGTAGACATAAGTATATCTTTTTGGAAAATAAAATAATTAAAAAAGTAAGTCAATTCATAATACATATATATAGGGAGACCCACCGAACACTCTCACACTGTATCAAAATGATTTAAAAATAATTTGTATCCTGAAAGTAATTATCATAATTAATATTTAATATCAAAAATACCCGAATAATCGAATCCAAATAGTGATTTGTCAAAACAGCCAAAATCAAGGGCTGGAAATGGTTTCAAAATATAAGGCTCGCTTTTCTGAAAAGAACGAGGGGTTAAACGTCAAAATCCGACTTGAAATGGCGAAGATACGAATTTCCGAAGTTTTAAATATAATAAAATAGTATTTTAAAATAGTGTAAATTTACTGTTTTTGTAATAACAGCAAACTCAGACATGCTTTTTATCTGAAAATAGTTTCAAAATATGCAGAGTTCAGAGTACATCCAAAACAAGGTGCTGTACGTCGACAGCGGACTTAAAACGACAAAGTTATGTAATTTCAAAGTCTAAGTATAATAAAAAGAATATTTGAAAATAATACAGCTTGCTGTTTTTAAAATAACTGCACACAGACCCAAAATTTTCAAATAAAACCAATTCCAGAATGTGCAGACTCCGAATACGCTCAAAACAAGGGGTTGTGCGTCAAAATCGGATCGAAAATGAGAAAGTTATACAATTTAGAAGTTTTAAAATCAATAAAGGCTTTAAAATAATTATATTTATAGATAATTAAATAATTACTAAATAAAAATAATAATAATAATAATAAGAGTGAAATAAGACCATAACTATAATAAATGACTTAAAATATAATAATTACTATAAATATAATTAAAATAATAATATACAAGCAATTAATATTAAAACAACAATTTAAATAAATAATAATAATAAATACATTTTACTGTTTTTCAAATAATTTAAAATCCATAGGTCATTTTTATAAAAAAAAATTTTTATCAGGTAGAGGACGGCAATACGAGCAATTCGAGGTATTGTGCGTCGAAAACGGACGAAAAATGAATTTTTGGTGAATTTTTGAAGAAAATAAGGTTTTAAAATAGTTTTTAAACTAATTTTAATTAAATAAAACGGCGGCGGGACCCGCGGGACACGTGGCGCATCCCAGTTGGATCCCGCGGTTTCGGGCCAATCATTGGCGGCGGCGCGATGATTGCGCCGCCAACCAATGATTGCGGCAATCATGCCGCAATCAAGCCTACCCACTTATCCACGTCGGCGGGCTCTTACAGCCGTCCGATCTGCGCGGTGGAGATGGACGGCGTCGATGGCGCCGCGTGGCACGCGGAACCGCGGGCGATGGCCAGCGGCTAAGCCAAACCGCGGGGGTCACGAATCCGGACCGTTGATTGGCTGGATCAACGGTCCAGGCTACTCGCACAGCCGGTCCGAAACCCTAACTGGTTTTCTCTCGATTTCTCTCGATCCAGACGACAAAACTTCGCAAAAATTTAGACGTAGGTTCTATACGTATACAGAAATCATGGGGGACTAATTTCCAGATCTAAAGCGAAGTATATCAAAAGTTATTTAGCCTCGAGTGTTCTAACTAGGGTTGAGAAATTTACCCAAAATACTCGATGAAATCGAGAGATCTCTGGCTTGTTGCACTTGTAGACTGTCCACGCTCCTATTTGAAGAAGAAACCGCGTCTCGAAACGTCTTGGATCGGTCCCGAAACGTCTTGGAAGGTAGATCTCCTCGGGTGGCCGGAGATTTCGCCGGCGACGGCTCGAGGTGGTCGGGATTTGGTAGGGGAATATGTGGAAGGGTCGTGGAAGCACTCTCACCAAATCTCAGGGGCTGAGGGGCTCTCTCGATCAAGCAAGAGTCAAAAGTCCTTTCCAAAACCTAAATTTCACTATTTAAATCCTCTCTCCTCTCTTGGACGGTGGAGATGAGATCTAGGATCAATTTCAGAGAGAGAGGGAGTGATTTAGGCGGGATTTGGAGTTTCAAAACGTTTGGAGGAGTTAAGGGCATTAATTGGGTCTTAATTGGGCTCTAAATAGGTTATTTAAACCTATTTAAGACTTGGTTTGACCAAGTCAACGATTGACTTGGTCAAACTAGTCAAGGGAGTCAAGGGGGTGGGGCTCGAGCTTAAGAAATCATGAAAAATAAATTAAAAAAAGATTTTAGGCTTAAAGGGTCCCATTTGGTCAATTCTGGTTGACCTGGTCAACCGGGTTGACCCAGGGTCCAAGCTCGGGCTCGACAGACTCGACTCGACCCACTGAACCCAGTGGGGAGGGCCATAGGGTCTGACTTGGTCAATTTGACCAAGTCAACTCTTTAGGCCCGGGTCTGGGCAAAATCGAGGTCAACAACAATGCTAAGACGTTAAATATGATATTTCTCTACCGCCGCGAATACTCCTGGACGCAACAGTTTGGCGCCATCTGTGGGAACGTGGTTCCCGACTGGGGGGCAACTTTTGCTCCAATCTCAAAAGATCACTCATAGCATCAATATCATAAGAAGCAGATGCGGACTGGGGGGCAACTTTGACTCAAACCATGGTCAAATAGATCCTCTAATACCTTCAACATCAAGTTGATATTTCAGGAATATCCGAGCCAATGCAAGGATACTTCAAATCAATTACAAGCTTTATACAGTCAATTATTGGACTTCTACTCCTCGGGCAAGGTCTTAACCTCGACCTCAAAAAGGCAGTAACAGTCTAAAAATAGACCATTCTTCACCTTTGATTCGGGATATATGCGGCATTCGCCCCCTCCCAATCAAAGTAAAATCGATCCCAGGGGGATCCGATTCGGCCTCTTCCACACAGGTTAACGTCGTCGAGCAAATGCTCCGACATACAACCTCGGAAAGGTCTTACATCCTTGGTGGATTCTCTCGACCTCTTCCACACAGGTTAACGTCGTCGAGCAGGGCTCCGGCATACAACCTCGGAAAGGTCTCACATCCTTGGTGGATTCTCCCGACCTCTTCCACACAGGTTAACGTCATCGAGCAGGGATCTGACATACAACCTCGGAAAGGTCTCACATCCTTGGTGGATTCTTTCGATCTCTTCCATACAGGTTAACGTCGTCGAAAAAAAGCTCCGACATACAACCTCGGATAGGTGTCACATCTTTGGTGGATCCAATATCGGTTAACATCATCGAGCAAAGGCTCTGACAAACAACCTCGGATAGATTATACATCCTTGGTTAACGTCACTAGAATGACTTTCAACGGACTAATACCCGACGTCGGACTTCTGCTCGTTACCGGACTTCTACTCATCGTCGGACTTCTGCTCGTCAGCGGACTTCTACTCGTCGTCAGACTTCTGCTCGTCGACGAATCTTCGTCGGTCTTCTACCCGACGTTGAATTTCTACCCGACATCGAACTTCTGCTCGTCAGAGGACTTCTACTCGTCGTCAGACTTCTTCTCGTCGACGAATCTTCGTCGGTCTTCTACCCGACGTTGAACTTTTACCCGACGTCGGACTTCTGCTCATCAGCGGACTTCTACTCGTCGTCAGACTTCTGCTCGTCGATGAATCTTCGTCGGTCTTCTACCCGACGTTGAACTTCTACCCGACGTCGGACTTCTGCTCGTTAGCGGACTCCTACTCGTCGTCGTACTTTTGCTCATTGATGAATTTTCATCAGTCTTCTGCCCGAGGGCGGACTTCTACCCGACGTCGGACTTCTGCTCGTTAGCGGACTCCTTCCCGACGTCGTACTTCTCCCTGTCGTCGGATTTCTGCCCGTCAGCGGACTTCTACCCGACATCGGACTTCTGCTCGTCAGCAGACTCCTACTCGTCGTCAGACTTCTGCTCGTCAGCGGACTTCTACTCGTCGTCAGACTTCTGCTCGTCGACGAATCTTCGTCGGTCTTCTACCCGACGTTGAACTTCTACCCGACATCGGACTTCTGCTCGTCAGCGGACTTCTACTCGTCGCCAGACTCCTGCTCGTCGACGAATTCTCATCGGTCTTCTACCCGACATCGGACTTCTGCTCGTCAGCGGACTCCTACTCGTCGTCGGACTTCTGCTCGTCAGCGGACTCCTACTCGTCGTCAGACTTCTGCTCGTCAGCGGACTCCTACTCGTCGTCGGACTTCTGCCCGACATCGAACTTCTGCTCGTCAGCGGACTTCTACTCGTCGTCAGACTTCTGCTCGTCGATGAATCTTCGTCGGTCTTCTACCCGACATCGAACTTCTGCTCGTCAGCGGACTTCTACTCGCCGCCAGACTACTGCTCGTCGACGAATTCTCATCGGTCTTCTACCCGACGTCGAACTTCTACTTGTCAGCAGACTTCTACCCGACGTCGGACTTCTGCTCGTCAGCGGACTTCTACCCGACGTCGGACTTCTGCTCGTCAGCGGACTTCTACTCGTCGCCAGACTCCTGGTCGTCGACGAATTTTCGTCGGTCTTCTACCCGAAGTCAGACTTCTTCCTGTCGTCAGATTTCTGCTCGTCGGCAGACTACTACGCGTCATCGGCTTCTCGCAACGCATTCTCGAACTCTCCCCTTTTGACTCCACACTCGATCGTTGACTACTAACGGGCTTCAACTCGATCGTCCATCGCCAACAAACCTCCGCTCAGATGGAAAAGAGATCCCGTAGGCTTCTGCACACGAGGAGGGGCGCTAAGTCGAGTAGGAAAGAATTCCAACTCGCAAATAGCGGAAGCCTCAACCGCCAGTAAGCCGGAGGGGGAGGAAGAAATCCCGTAGGCTTCTGCGCGCGAGGAGGGGCGCTAAGTCGAGCAGGAAAGAATCCCAACTCGCAAAAAGCGGAAGCCTCAACCGCCAGTAAGCCGGAGGGGGAGGAAGAAATCCCGTAGGTTTCTATCGCCAGTAAACCGGAGGGGGAGGAAGAAATCCCGTAGGTTTCTATCGCCAGTAAACCAGAGGGGGATGAAGAAATCCCGTAGGTTTCTATCGCCAGTAAACCGGAGGGAGAAAGAAAGAGAAGTTGCAAGTTTCCTAAGGGCCTAGGAGGCCTATTTATAGGTTTTGAGGAGAATAGGAGGGAGTTATTGCAGTTTTGTAATTTCCCTATTTTTCTAGATTTTTTCAGATTTTTTTTCAGAATTTTTGGGATTTTTTTCGAATTTTTTTGGACCCAAAATGACTAAAAAATACATCTTTTCGGCTAATGGGGCCCACTTAAGTCGGTGTAGCCAACCGACCACGCGAAACGACGCGACCAGCGCATCAATCCGCGGGCGTGGCATGCGGATCGCGGCTGGCCGCGCGAGGCCAGCAGCCGGCACCGCCGGCGGCAGCAGCAGCCGCGGCATTGCCGCGCGGTTCGGCTCACGCGCGGAAGCCAGGGTGCGGTCCGGCCTGTCAGTGCGGTTCAGCCCCAGGCGCGGGGGCTCGGGAGATGCCTGGGTGCGGCCCAGGCGTGGCCGCGGGTGCGGCCTAGGCGCGGCCGCAGGCGCGCGCTGCCGCAGTGCGCGGGCGCGGCCACTGTTCCGCGCCGCCTGCCGCGCGGTGGCGGCCGGCCGGCCGGTCCGGCCGGTTTGCCGCCGGACCATTCCGGGCCCAAATTTTGTCCCGAAAAGTCCGATTTCGACATTTTTCGGGTCCCCTGACACGTTTTTCGACGTTCCGGACTCGATTTCGACCCTTTCGGCACTCAACGGGGCCTCTACAATCAAGTTTGTGCAAGTGTTCAACTTTCGGAACGCAATTTTTTGCGATTCGGCGTATGTAAAATTTTGGAACATATATTTTCGGACTCCTGGAGCTTCGACGTCCGAAAATAGGGGGGCAACTGATACGTCATCACAAAATTAGCTTGATCGGGCACGAATCTCGAGGCAAAAGCTAGTTGGAAACTTCAAAAATTAATTTTGGGAGCTCCTGAACTCCGATTTCAGTGAGCTTACAGTCAAACTGAGCGTCTCGAAAATACAAACCCAACGACACCAAGATCAACCCAATCTGAGCCCAAATGAGTCCGAATCAAGGGCTCAAAGCGCTGTTGGAAGGTTCAAACCGCAATTTGAGTTACCAAACGGTCTCCGATTTTGACGAGCTTATACTCGAATCGAACGGCTCGACGAGACGAATCCAACGAGCCCAAGATCATCAAATTCCGACATCATTAAGGCCTTCAAATGTCCAACGAATGGTGTATGATCAAAGGATTCGATATCGGCCGTCCATTCAACCCACTCCCAATTCGCCCTTGATCTCACACCTATTTACGGGCTATGCTACTCCAGAAAAACTATAAATAGAGCCCTCATTCTACACCAAAGGGGGGAGGGAAGAGAGAGAAGAAGAAGAGGAGAAAGGGGAAAAGGAGATTCCTCACCTCCTCGACCACCGCCGGAGCTCTTCCTGCCGCCTGAAGTCGCCGGAACTCTGCCAGATTTTCAGGAAACGCAGGAATTCTGCACAACTTCCATGGGATGCTGAAATTCTTCCCAATTTACACGAGAGTTCCCTCCTGACGCCGAAACTCCGCCCAAGTGAAGCCGGAGTTCTCCTCTGCTACCAAAGACGTTGGACTTCTACCCGACGTCGGACCTTCACTCTTCGCCAAGTTTCTACCCGACACCGGACTTCTACCGGTTATCGGACTTCGCTGGACGTCTATGCGAAGATGCATTTCTTTCCATTGCTGGACTTCTACATGACGCTGTCCTACTGATCTTCGTCGTCAGACTACAGTCTTTCCGACCTCCGTCGCCAGCCGACAACGGTCCTCCTGATTTACGTCGCCCGCCGACTACAGTCTTCCCGACATCTGTCGCCCGTTGAATACGGTCCTCCTGACTTATGTCGCCCGCCGACTACAGTCTTTCCAACCTCCGTCGCCCGCCGACTACGGTCCTCCTGACTTACGTCGCCCGCCGACTACAGTCCTCCGTCGCCAGCTGACTACGGTCCTCCTGACCTACGTCGCCCGCCAACTGCAGTCCTTCTAACAAAGCGAATACGTCGATAGTAACTCTTTGTATTTACATCATGTAATGTACTCCATAAGATGTACATCAAGCTAAGGTCTTCTCCCAAGGAAGGGCCTCATTTGTAATCGACTGCAAATACTAGTGGATTCGTTCAAACTGGGCTAGGCCCCGTGGTTTTTCCCCCTTTTACAGGGGTTTTCCACGTAAAAATCTTGGTGTCTCATAAATGCTAGACCCTCTCTCCTTATCTGATTGCGTGTCGGATTTTCGTACAATGCTAAGACGTTAAATATGATATTTCTCTACCGCCGCGAATACTCCTGGACGCAACAATTATCATTCAAGGTTAATCTTATGTATGATCACATATGTTCTCAAATTAACCTGCTTGTGTAGAGTGTCAAGATCTATGACTGTTTTGTCCTATGGGACAGTGCGATCATACCCTTTGCATTATGATCCCCGCCCATAGTAGAATCAACTGGACACATGCCCAAATAAGCCTTCAAATGGCTAAACTCCTTGCAAACTTCCACATTGAAACGAATGAACTCTGAGGTTAGCTCCTTGAGTTGGTGCAGAACCTTCATCTAAGATGACCACAACGCTTCCATGCTTCCCTCATCTTCTCCAAATTCCTTGTTACTGCAATCTGCATGCTCCAAGAGCCCAAACTCTGATACCAATTAATATAAGAAATCACAGAAAATAGATAGAGAAGAAGAAGAAAACAACACAACAATCAGAACTTTTTCTATAATATCATATATATGTATTTCCCTGTGTTCCATTTCAGTTATACCAAAAAAGCAAAATAAAAGATAACGACATAAAAACTATTATATAGTTGTAAAAAATAATAAAGTGAAACATTATTAGTGATAGTATAATGAAATATATTAAGTAAAGATAAGTTGTCCCTCTGAATTTTAACGTGCACTGCATCGGATTTATTCCGGCGTGAGATTTACGCCGACTCGCCGAGCCAAGAGTTTCAGTGGAAATTTAACAGAAATTTCCAGCTTCGAATAAAATATATAAAGCAATGGACCAAAGACCGCCGCTTTTCACATAAATACATCAGAAGCCTCATCTGTCACCGTCACCTGATCTGACTAAGGATCCTGGGCCTCTCAAGATTCGAACACGTGGCTTTCTGACGTTCAACTCGTGGAAAGTCAAGATCAGTTTCATACGGCCGATAATTGTGTGGGTGCCAATATACTTCGGTAACGAACGTAATTCTCGCCATTCGTCTCTTGCCGGTCCTCTCCCCGGCGATCAGCTGTGGCTTCATCACCGGCGTCGAGCCACTGAACAGAGACAGCGGTTCCAAGCGTCGCGGGATCTCATCCCTCCATTGGCGCTTTTGCTAGATCCTGAATCTCCATTTCGTCTTCCTCTCCGCCTCTACATCCTTCACCGCGGTTCGGTTTCCATGTCTCTTCCATTTGTTTTTTTCCTCTATTTAATTCCACGTTGAATCCTATTACGAATTGGCTTCTGAAAATTTCGAAGAAGCTTCACTTGATACGCATGCTGCAATAACATATGGGGAATTTGCATGGAAATTAATTGATCTGATAGCTTTTTGGAACATAAGATTCTCATTAGCTGGTCAATGCCTTTTGAGTTGAAGACATCGTCCTTTTGTTTCTGATACCTCCTCACTGTTCAAAAACTAGTTAGTTTCTAATTCAATGGTAAGCCTTCGGTTGGTTAGGCCAAATAAATAATAGCTTCATTGATTTTCAGGAAAATTTCTTCCCATGTAATCTTTCCACCTGACAGCAGACTAGCTAATACTTTCAGTGTCGAGATCCATTCAATGATGCAAGCCCTGTCTAGTTTTCCACCGGACAGCCGTCGGGAATTTTTTCCTGTGATCTTTTTTCCGATAGAATAGTTTTTTGACGCTCGATTTATAGTTGAAATCGTTTTATCGCCGGAAATTTTTCCCTCAGAAAATTCACCGGAAATACTGACATTTTTCTGTAGTGTATTTTTCTGAGAACATACAGGAAACTGTGCTGCATGATATTTGATTAAATTCCTACCCTTTCCTTGGGTTATTCTTGCAGAGAGCAGCGATCTATGGAAAGGAATACATGGCCCAGTGGTGACGCCTTATCCGCCGTGAGATCTGATGAGGATCGCCGGAGTATGGACTCCACCAATACTGAGCAGTTTGTTAAAAGTGCTTCTAGCCGTGGAGGCGGCATCGCCAAATCCTTCAGAACAGTCTCCAGGAATTCTTCTCTTGGACAGTCATCCTCAGTTATCACAAATGAATCAATACAAGATTCCCTCGGTAGGCTTAGTTATAGAGGTTCCAAACGGAGAGGTTCATATAGCCTTTCAAGAGATCTGGGTGATCAGATGTTGGAGTCTATCAGTCTTTCAAGGGAACTAGTTGGTCACATTTTTGGAGAGGTTGACAGTTCTATTGTAGCGCAAATAGGAGATAGCGGGTATCAGAAGATTGGACGTGAAGAAGATGACAATGAGCTTGAGAATTTGGGAATTCCTACTGAGAATGGACTCAAGCGTTCATCAATTGATGTGAAGATCGTATCTGATGGGTTTCCTTCTAAACCTTCTGGTGCGAATTTGGGCTCACCTGCTTATCTCTTGGAAGAGGATAGCTCGTCTCCTTTTTCTGCTAATCTGATGCTGCATTCTACTGAGAAGGATAAGATGCAGAACATGCATGTTGCATCAGAAAAGGTGAGCCAGAACAAAAAGTATTTTTTCAAGATTTATTAAGGCTTTGTTTGAGACGGCTTTTTTTTTGCTTCTTAAAACAATGTTTTAATACAAAATTAAAAATTTTTGTACTAAAAAGTTGCTTTAAGAAGTAGAATGAAAGTTGTTCCAAACGAAGCTTAAAGCTTTTGATTTTAATTTTTTGAGGTTCACTGCTTACATATTTGGGGATTATTTGCTTTAGCAAGAAGGTTTTAATTGTACTGCTTCGCATAAGTTTATATTTCTATTGTTATAACTTTACAATGCATAGGAAGGAAAGAAAAACTTCCCAAGCAAGCAAATTCTGAATAGTGCGCTTGAATTTCTTAGCTACTTACTCAAAAAAGAAAGTGAAGCAAAAGAAAAATGACGATTACAATTTTATCTGCAGGATAAGCAGGGGGGACTGCCTCCAAGTCTAGATTATATTTCATACTTGATCCACTTGGCTGTTTTTGGAATTCTCGGGGTAAATTTCTCACCTTTGTTCTCATTTGAAGGATTTTACTTGGAATGAATTTGATATTTTTACATTACCGTTGTTTGCTGAAATTTAAACTGGCTGCTACTTTTCATGTTGCTCTGAAATATTTGGTCAAATTGCCTTCTCATGTTCTAACACAAACAATAAATATCACATAAAACAACAAATATATTTGATAAATGGGCAACTTAAAGCTTGCCTAAAACTCTAGGTAATGGGAGAGACATGGCTAAGGCAATATGAAATGCGAATAACTACCAAGTATTTGAGGAGAGGGTGTTGAGCCAAAGCTCAGGGGTTTCTACATCTTTTCTTGGGTGTCTTAATACTTCACATTATTATTTATATCCTATGGTGATATCTCATAATTTATTAAAAAACTTAATAAAACTGTCTCAATACAAAAAATTATTCTGTGCGTTCATCTAACAATCATGAGGTGAATTAAAACGCATCACATCACTCGAAACCGAGTGGCACAAAGCAGCGGTATACAACAAAAAAATGGCATGACGTGTTCTCCTTCGCCTTTGAATGCCGTTCGATGACCGCATAGAATAAGTTTTCCCCAATATAACACTAACTCATCCAAATTTATAATTACAGTCTTTGTATCATTACCAATCCGTTCATAATGACATTGCCCTCAAGATTTGACTAAATGGAAATGAAAAAATATGCCAAGATTTAAGCCATGGGTTGGGAAACTATGAATGGGATAGCTTGAGCTAAAAGAGATCTGAGTAGATCTGATTGAGGCATCCATGGAGGCTGGGGGCAATAAGACTAACACTAGAGGGATGAGGCAGCAACAAGATATTCAATGATATGGGCGTAGGCCACTTGGCGGTGACTACACGGTGGATCATACATTTCGGTGACAAACAACAACGGGAAAGATGGAATCAAAAGTGAAGAGATCTAGCGAGGCGGAGAACTGGCGCGACAGCTTGGATTGGGCAAATCTAGTGCAGAGGATTGAGATTTGGTAGATGCAAGCTTAGATCTAGATTGGGATGGAATTGGGAGCTAGTGAGAGATGTGGTTCAACGACATAATGGATCGATATTGCTAGAGATGCATGGCGTGACGGTGGCTGTAACAAAAGATCGTGGTTGAGTGCAAGTAGATCTAACGTTATCTTGAGATCAAATGAGATCTAGCTTGACGAGATTGGACAAATGGAGGGTTGGAACTAGAGCGATGGGTTGGAGCATGATGGATGATTGGCGATGGCATGATGGAAAGGAAAACATTTGATGATGGGCATGATAGTTGTTGTCAGAGACAATAGGAGTGAGAGATGGAAATAGTCTGGATATTTGGAGAGAGATAGAATGCGAAATGATTTTTAATTTTTGTAGAGATGCAATATCTAGGTTGTCAGATGAGAATGTAGGTGGCGATTGGGGCAGAGATGGGACACCTAGTGCAGGCAAATTATTCTGTGCGGAGTCCGAATGCTGTCCATAGGCAAATAAAAATGCCTTACGACATCTCAAAAGTATATAGTGCTCTATATTGAGCACAGTCCTGAACAGTACCGAGCGCCGGTACACTTGGTACCACACTTGGTACCAAGCGATACCGGACAATTCTCCCATCTCTGGTGTCCGCACAAAATAATATCTCCCTAGTGCGAGGCTCAATGAGAGCACCATTGCTATAAACAAGGACAGAAAAATAACAAATATATTGATAAATTGACAACTTAGATCTTGCCTAAAAGTCCAAGGGGATAAAAGAGCTTAGCCTAAAAGTCCAAGGGGATAAACGGGCTTAGGTAATATAGGATACCTTTAACTACAGGTATTAGGGGGCAGAGAAGGTGCTAAGCCAAAAATCAAGAGTGATTTCTACATCTTTATTTCACATCTGCAGAAATGAATTTTGCTGATGTCCATATCCATTACAGAAATGAATTATTTAGTCTGCATTACTCTTATTCTTATTTCATCTTTTTTCTAACTTACAGGTTTTAACGAGATATTTACTGGAAAGGCTATTCGGTCCTGATCTTCTGGCCCTTACAGGAGATGATACACCCCTTTACCTTGATCTCCCCTCAAACATGGTACCTTCTTTTACTTCACATATATTCGTCAAATGTAATCATGATTTTTTATTTAATAAGTCTAGAGCATGTTGTTTGCAGTTGGGTTCTTTTCTTATGGGTTGGTTTGGCATTGTATTCAAGGCTGATTTACGAGATGTATCTGAACATTTGGTGATCGGAATAACAACAGGTTACATGGGAAGTCTTACAACTTTTAGTGGATGGAACCAGAAAATGCTCAACTTGTCTTCAAAAGGTCACTGGACTTATGCGGTCGCAGGCATTATTTTAGGTATTCCAGAAAGATTAAATTTATATTTGCTTAATACTATGCTTCATTAATATATGGTTAACATAAAATGCTCTCCATATGTATTGGACTGAGCAGTTTGGAAATAGAAAAAGAAGTTCTTGAACAAAAATAATGAATAGAACCAATAGAAATAATAAATTTGGTTCAGCTTTGTTTGAATTTAAATCAATTTCAGTTGCAGGCTTTGCATTAATGGGTTGCTTTATGTCTTGTTTGGGAAAACCAAATAAAGATGAATTTAACTTCAATACCTCATACATGATACATTTTGAGCCTTACAATAAAAACCAAGGGTTCATCTTAAATTTTTAGAAGTCTCTTTGCTGGGCCCCCACCCCCCCCCCCCCCCAAAAAAAAAAAAAAATAATAATAATTATTTTTTTATTATATTATTCTTTAGATAATTTATCCCCTTTCATCTATTTTTTAGTTTTTATTATAAGGGTTTTTAAGCAATTCCCCCCCCCCCCCCCCCCCCTCCCCCCCTCCCCTCCTAAATGTTTTAAAATATTATGATCTTTAGCCAATTGCCCCCAACAAATAGCAAAGAGAATTCATTTTTTTATTTATTAATTTGAATTTAAAAAATATCCTTATAACCAAAATTTGTTTTGGGGGCGCTGCCCCGAAAACCCCCACAAATTGCTTGAAACTATAACTTCAATTTCTAATTTTCTAGCAAATCAAACATCTTCCCAAATTGCGTATTTTGGATTAGGAAAAAGCTTGGAATTTCTTTTTCCATGGAAGTAATATGAGTTTATACTCATAATATTGATATTGAACAATTTTTTCATGGTATTATTGGATGTCACTTTGATTAGATTGTATCATTTAAGAATCATGATAAAATTATTGGCAATGACTGAAGTTTCTTTTTCTATCATATTTTTTGGTTTTCAGGCATGTTAATTGTGAATGAGTGTGTCAATATTGGGGTGGAATCTGCTGAGTGGCTCCGTAGTTGTTTCTTGCAATGGATTGAAAAATGTCCAAAGAGAACCAAAAACAAGCTTATGAAGCTGAAATTGGATACATTTAAGCGGCACGTTATGGTTATGATATTCATGTTAGCAATCTGGGTGTCATTATGGTGCTTGAGTGGTGCATTAGCGAGAAAAAAGTTAGACAATCCCACCAGTGGCGCTGTCCTCTGGTTAGGCTGCTTGGTTGGTCCCATTGGTGTTTGGGCTCGATGGTACCTTGCTAGGCTTAATGGCCAGGGCCTAGGAAAGAAGGGATCTCTCAAATGGCTCCCCATTGGGACACTATTGGCTAATTTTCTTGCAGCATGCCTTATGGCAGCTCTTGCAACAATCAGCAAGGCGGTATGATCATTGACTACCTATTTTTATTGAGCTTGTTTCTTAGGAAAATTTTCTTTATGCAGTATAATGTTATAAATGTATTTGTTCTGCTTTATATTTATCGTACCTTCCACTTTTAACTCCCTTTAGTTTACTTATTTTAGTGATATTAGTAAGGCTGGTAAAAATAATCCATGAAACTAACTTTCAAGCTTCACTCTTCACTGGAAATTGATTTTGATCACTCCAATATAGTTCGAGCATACTTAAAATATCTAAATATAAGTATGTGCATATTCACTTGATCAGTCTCGAGTAGATTTAGAATCAAGTAATTTCTAGGTAAGTTGGTTAGACACTAAATAATTGCTAATTGAAATTAAATTTTAGGCTTCGTTTGGGACAGTTTTTTTATTATTTTCTAAAGCAGCTTCCTAATATAAAAATTTTTAGTTCAAAAGTTATTTAACTAAAAAGTTAGAAAGCAATAAGAAAGCTGTCCCAAAAGAAGGCTTATTCAAGCAAAAAATAAAGTTCTTTATTTGAAGTTGTGTAAAATTTGTTCAAAATCGCTAGATAGTAACTTTTTATGCAAATATCGAGATAACTTCTTCGGTCCTGTGCTTTGTCAGACTTCTTGAAGAAGAATTTCATTTGGTCTTCACTTTGTGCTTTCCCTTGAAATTTCCTTTGATCAATTTTGTTTTGAGCCAATTGAGAAGATTTCTTTTGATGCTTGAACTCAACTAGTTGGATAAACTTCTAAATATTTGAAATGTCAGTCCGTTTATTTGTTAAAACAAATATATTTCTTATTTCATCTGAAACATGGCTACAAACTTTAGCTTTTTATTTTAATTTTTATTTTTTCCTTACTAGCGAACATTTTTTTGGCTATGTTTGAGCAGGTGAACACAAAAAGATGCACAATCATTTTGAGTGGAGTCCAGTTCGGTTTCCTTGGTTGCTTGAGCACTGTGTCTACCTTTGTTGCAGAAGTTTATGCCATGAGGCAAAGTGGGCACCCTGGGAGAGCTCTCTCCTACGCAATTTTGACTATCCTTCCCTCATTTGCTGCAGGAACTCTCATCTACTCAATACCAGTATGGACAAAGCATTACAATTAGTTAATTGATCTCTATGTTATGATCAATATATTTTTATGGACTAAGCTGGTTATGCTTGCAATTTATCAGCTTTTCTTCAGCAAATAATAAACCAAATTGGCTACGAAGTTGATAGATCTTCCATATGTAGTCAAATTAATACTTCTTGGTTCTTATAGAAATGTTGCTTATTAGATGTAACATATTCATATAACATTTTGATGAAAATACTAACAGATGAATCCATGATTTTCTATGGTTTCTTTATGTAAGTTTTGTCAGAAAAGTAATGATTTTGTGGAAGTTCTTTCTTAGCATAGCTAGTTCCACATGCACTAATGTTTCATTCAAATTCCCTAAGTGTGTCCGACACATTTTATTTTTATTTTTGTTAAATGCCTAAAACTTATAATTTCACTTGTTACTCCTTTACAGTGTAAAATGGTTGAATTGTGAAGTTTGGAGTGCAATTGAGCAAACTTGGGTTGTGTATTGGCTTAAGGCTTCGTTTGGGACAGCTTTCTTACTGCTTCTTAAAGCAGTTTTGTAAAATTTTTGCACTACAAAGCTGCTTGAAGAATCAATAAGAAAGTTGTCCCAAACGAAGCTTAAATTATATTGTTTTGAGAGCCATATTTGATGAGTGAATGTGCCCAACTTGAGCTCTTGTCAGGCTGTCATCAGTTGAATCTTTTTTAAGAATTTATATATATATATATATATATATATATATATATATATATATATATATATATATATATATATATAAACCAAGAGTGAATGGGGTTAAATTTGAACTTTTGAAAAGATGTTATCTAGTTTCCCTTAGTACCAGTCGTTATCATCAATCATTGGGCATGATAGAATGGTTGATGGCTTGATAGGTGGCAAATCCAATGGGATGCTAGAGTTTCATAGGAATTTCCTAATGATGTAAGTGGTTAGAGGGTTCTGACACTTAAAACTAGGCTAAATGGATCATAGGAAATTTAGTAATGGAGTTGAAGAAGATATTGGTTCTTTTATGGTTTACCTGAGGAGGTGTTGAGTTTAGGGTGTGGTGATTGCTAGAGAGAAAGAGTATCTAACTCTAAAGTATAGAAATGTGCTAATGTGATTTCTCTCTCATGGGGTCAACTATTGTGACTTGTTTGCACTCTCAGTGGCCTTATGATAATATTAAGGCTAGCATTATGAGAGGACATTCAAAGGCGCTTAGAGCTGATGGCTATTAGTAGGAACCACACTCTTCTCCTTTGAGTGTCTCAGGGTTTGTGTGAGAAGAGCTTCTGTTAGAGGCAATTTTTGAATTATCCTTTAGGAGGTTGAAGATGCTAAGGGGAAGCCAAGAGGAGATGAGATTTATAGGAGGGAAAGCCAGCCGACTCATCCATAACATTAATAAAAGTTGTGCATGGTAGATGGAGGGAAGTATTAGTTGTTACATTTTCCTAATTAGGATAGAATGGGGATGAAATTATGCAGGACTAAATGAAATAAGTCATACAAATAGAGATTTATGCTTAGATAACATCAAAGACAACAAAATAAACTTCATAAAACATTAAGAAAAATAAGAATATTTGAATTATTAGATCATGTGGTAGTAAGAAACTAACAAGTAAATGCTAAACAATAAAAAAAGGCGAATCGGTTTAGACTACTAACATGTGTTGACACAAGTCTAACATTTAATTAAGGGACTAGTCACTAGAGTTTTGTTTGCTCAAATTTAAGTAGAACTTGACGGATTAATCAACAAATATGAGATGATGCAACTATAGATGAAATGAGAAGACCAATATTCAGTTAGCTGAAGAACAAGGGGAGGGTTTGATACTTAGCTCATGAATGGGAGGAATGGAGTTCTTGATGAAATGATGGCTAGTTCCTCATTGGCTTGCCCTTAAAACCCTTGCTCTTAGTAGAATCAATGTCCTTGTTGCATTAGTAGAAATTAAGTTTCCTTGGAGAGGTAGAATAGTGGGGGAAGAAAAAAAAAAAGAAAAAAAAAAACGTTTTCAGCTAGATGAGGGTTTAATTTGGAAAAGAAGAGGCTCACAGTTTTGGTGTTTAGAGGGGAAAGCTAGGCCGGCTTCATGGGGAGGAGGATGGGAGAGATGATTTGGCTGATTTTAGTGACTTGGAAAGGGAGAAGTCAGCTTTGGAAGTGAAGAGGTGGGGGTTGGCTGCTTAGGAAATATAAAGGGCTGATGTGGTTTGCTTAGGGACGGGATTGGTTGGCTTGGGAAAGAAAAAAGTTAGCTTTGGGAGGTGAAGAGGCGGGGCTGGCTGCTTGGGGAAGAGAAAGGACTGATGTGGCTTGTTTGGAAAGGAAAAAGTTAAAGCAATTATGGACCTTCGAAGATCACAATTAATTGACATAAATGCTAAATTAATGTAAATTAAATGCATAATTAGGAAGCCCAAGGGTCAAGGGTGTTGGGGAGAAGGTGAAGGCGGTTATAGAGGAAGGTAATGGAGGTGGCTGTTAGTTTAAGGAAGCAAGTTGCTGCTGCAGTGGGAGGATGTTTGGGTGGCTAGGGAAGGAGAAGAAAGAGATATAGAGGGAAGATGATATCAACTAAGAGCTCACACGTTATTGGGTATTTCTTTGTCTTTCTCTAAAGAACTTCACACTTAAACCCAACTCACCAAGAGAAGGGAAGCATATAACCATAAATTTATATCCAAATATTCATCATCCATACAAGAGAACAACGGGCCATATATATAGACAAAAAAAAAATTATGAAAGGAACAAAAGACAAGAAGGCCCTTGGGCAAACAATACAAAAGCTCCCTCAAGTGAGGGTAAAACAATAATAAAATAAATAACACCACATAAATATCTTAAAATACATGAAAACTAAAAATATAAAGACTCAGTCAATGCCGTAGATCTTTGACCTCTATGGAGATTAACACTCCAAGCTCTGATGTCCCCATCATGGGGTCTTTCCCAATATATTTTTCCCTCTTTCATGGAATGGAAAAGGTTCACTAATAGACAAAGGCAACATATAACAATAAATATATTTTGGGCAAGAGTCAACATCTTAAAAGAATAAGTTGATGGATCCTGTCGAGGACATAGATGTTGTATGGATGAGACCAATAGGCGACTATAGAAAGCTTGGTTAGCAAGGGAAAAGATAGATGGGGCCCCATACGACCAAGTTAATGGGAGGCAATTATTGGATCAACCAAGGGATGGGTAGAACTGTTAGCCAAGGTAATCAAAGATAGGAATTAATACTTGGTTGGGGGAATTAATAAAGGTGTCCAGAAAGATCCAGTATGGAATGGCAATGAACTAAGCCCAAAAAGTGGTCAAAAAAATACTGTGGACAAGTTTTTCGTTAGTACTTGATGGTCTTGTTTGATCTTTCCTTGGTGGGATTGGTTATTTATCTTGTGAGTTCTTTTTACTTTATCAACATCTCTTCTAAGCCTCTTTTGAATCTTCCTCTACATTCTAGCCATTATCTAAGACTAGCCATCCACTACCATGGCCCTTAAAGCCATTTCAAAACCTCCATTAAGTTGTTGGCTAAGCTAGGATAAACATCTTCCTAGTCTTGTTATCCACACCATTATTAGTCCTTAAACCTCATAAAACATCACCAAGTACTCGACAATATAAGTTCACATCCTAGTCTAACCATTCACCATAATTTCCCTCATTTTAGATACTAACCCATTACTGAAATACATATTCAAATCAATATAACTAACCAATTCAAGATAATCTTTTATTTTGTTCCACCATATATCTCTAAAGACCTTACCTTCACACTAGAAAGTTTAGGTCACATTCATACATATTAAACTAAATATTTATAATCATTTTCAACCATCAATCCTATCAAATAGCCTCCCATATCATGATTAAATAGCTTCAAACATTTTAGAATTCATGCTAAGAACATCACACGACATTCAATATCATCCACATATTTACACCAATATATAGTGTATATATTATGATAGTTTGGGAAATACCTGTAACAATTGTAGAGGGAGAATATTAGTGTATAATCCCAACTAGATTCCAAAATCTACTTAAGCACAAGTTTTAAACTCATCTACTTTGCAAATTACTCACATTCATTTTCATGCATGGACTTAATGGTTTGAGTTTTGAAATTAACATGTTTATACTTTATGAAGGAGTGCTTTCATTGTATGACTGGTGGTTGGATGTAATACTTGGACATTATATACTCAAATCTATGATGGGCGACCAATCAAAATTTGCTGCTAAAACCAATACAATATTATTTTCTTGAGTAAGTATAATGTACAAATAGTTAAACTAATTCATTAGAAATGATATGTGAAAATAAATCCCAAGACTTGTAAATCAACATATTATGTAAACTATATGAGTTTATAAGTATTAAGCTAATGATTTAAGAGCAATAATTATGAATTCAACCAAATTGGTAGCACAAGATTATAGCCAAGTTGAAGGCAACAACTTATGCATTACTTGAGTGAATTAGTTTTTACAATGATAGAGTAAATATCAAAAGAATAAATAATGATATGATTAATATCCAAATTTATTTAATTGAGCTTCAATTTAGAGGCACAAAAGAAAATCTTTGTCATGAGTTTGCGCAAAGAATTCAAAATGGATTTGATGCATATAACTCAACTTCTTTCTCAAGCTTTAAGTTAAGCAAAGAAACTCTATATCTCAACCCAAGTATATGGATGATTTAATAATTTGATTTGATATGAAAGGATGTAGCTTAATAGGTGCCCCCATAAGCCCTTTTTGAAGGGAAAATTATTCTGTGCAGAGTCCATACGAGAAGAACCACCCGAATTGCTGAATACTCAGCAAATATATAGTAAATACGTACCAAGTCAGCAAATACTTAACAAAACTAAACAATGCTGACAACTAAGTATTTTTTAAGTATTAACTGAGTATTTACAAATACACAATAAATCCGGACAGTTCTTTCCATTCAGACTCCGCATAGAATAATTCCTTTTTCTGAAGAGGGTATGTCTATATATTCAAAAGTATATCAAAGAATGATATGTTCAAAATTATATTTGTCTGCTTGTAGACCTGACATCATATATATTAATGCATATGTGCCAGAATTTCTAACAAACCCCAAAAATGATCACTTAACCATTATTAAGCGAATCTTTATATATTTGAGTAGTACTTCAAATATAGGATTATGATATTATGAGAATACTAGTTATATACTTGTAAGATTTTATAATGCTGATTATGCATAGCACAAAGTTGATAGGAAAATCAGCTCAAATATTTCTCATTTCTTATGATTATCTTTAGTATCATAATCTAGTGTTAAGTAACATTTTGTTACACTAAGGTATAAGTCAAGTATATTGCTCTAAGTTGCTATATCACACATATTCATTGTCTTAAAAGGCAATTAAAAGATTATGAACTAACATCTCTAAGTACTTAAAAATTGAAGAAAATTAATTTTAAGAGGCTTCATGGACAACTTTTAAGGTTAGCTAGCCATTGTTAACTTAATGGCTACTAGTAAAAGTTTTAGGGTATCAATAAACCTATAAAATAATAATTTATATATTATCTTTGATATATGAACTAACATGCTTACTCCACCTTTAACCAAAATCATTCCAAGGAATGCTTGGTCATTCCCATTGTATTATTGTGTTTGATACGTCATCTCAAAATTATCTTGATCGGGCATGAATCTCGAGGCGAAAGATAGTTGGAAACTTCAAAAATTAATTTCGGGAGCATATGAACTCCGATTTCAGCGAGCTTATAATCAAACTGAGCGTCTCGGAAATACGAACCTAACGACACCAAGATCAACCCAATCCGAGCCCAAATGAGTCCGAATCAAGGGTTCAAAGCACTGTTGGAAGGTTCAAACCGCAATTTGAGTTACCAAACCGTCTCCGATTTTGACGATCTTATACTCGAATCGAACGGCTCGACGAGACGAATCCAACGAGCCCAAGATCATCAAATTCTGACATAATTAAGGCCTTCAAATGTCCAACGAACGGTGCATGATCAAAGGATTCGATATCGGCCGTCCATTCAAACCACTCCCAGTTCGCCCTTGATCTCACGCCTATTTACGGGCTATGCCACTCCAGAAAAACTATAAATAGAGCCCTCATTCTACACCAAAGGGGCTCAAGTGAAGAGAGAGAAGAAGAAGAGAAGGAGAAGGAGAAAGGGGAATAGGAGATTCCTCACCTCCTCGACCACCGCCGCCGGAGCTCTTCCTGCCGCCTGAAGGCATCAAAACTCTGCCGGACTTTCAGGAAACGCCAGGAACTCGCAGAAGAGAGAAGAAGAAGAGGAGAAAGGGGAAAAGGAGATTCTTCACCTCCTCGACCACCGCCGAAATTCTTCCTGCCGCCTGAAGACGCCGGAACTCTGCCGGATTTTGGAGAAACGCCAGGAATTCGCAGAAATTTTGTAAACTCACTAGAAGAAACAAATTGTATTTTGATTATCCCAACTTGTGGGACGAATCAGCCATCTATAATCTGCAAAATCACTAGTGGAACTTTACAACTGGGCGAGGCCCCGTGGTTTTTTTCCCTTTTTGGGTTTTCCACGTAAAAAACTCTTGGTGTTCACTCCATCTTTCTGTTTGTGTGTTAAACTTACGTGCAACGCTCTGACGCGAATTTAAAAACTCTACCGCCGCGTATTTTCTAACACGCAACAGTTTGGCGCCGTCTGTGGGAAACTTCTATCCCACTACTTCGAGTATTGCTACGATGGTGAATAGGCGTAGCAGTCGCATCATTGGAGCCTCCCGCTCCAACTCCCACCAGTCCAGAAACTCGTCTATTAACCATAGACGACCAATCTCAGTATCTTTGCACCCCGGGGGGCAAAATGCTGCCGGTGAAAGGACCTCAGGGCCTTCTTTGGAAGAAAGGATTCGGAAGATGGAAGAATCTCAGAACGAGATTCTTCAACTCCTACGAGACGATCGACAGCCGACGTTGGAAGAGATCCTTCCCCCTCGGGATCCACCAAGGGTTGAAGATATTCAATTCGAGCGTCGTCAAGAAGAAATTCGTCTTCCTCCATATCCTCAATCACAACAGGAAGATGAACTTGCCAATACAGCGAGTTCAACACATTCTCGCATTTTTTCGGATCTCCCCGAATGCTCTCCCCAACCACACATCGCGGGATTCCCTCACAATGTCCTGTGTCGCGAACTGCAAAAATTGGTACGGGAAGAGTTCCTCCGAGGAGATGTGAGGCATGCTCTCCGACAGAGGAATTTCCAGGAATCATCACCTCTAACAGAAGCCATTCTTCAGCACCCCATTCCGGTAGGGTTCAAAGTGCCAAATGTTGAGTCCTACGACGGGACGACCGACCCATATGAGCATATCGACTACTACAGAACCATCATGCATATTCAACGAGCATCAGATGCGCTCCTCTGCCAGGTCTTTCCCGCCACCCTTAAAGGACAGGCCCGAACATGGTTCTACTCGCTTCCACCTGGAACGATCCCCTCTTTTGTCAAATTGGCCAAAGTATTCGTCGAACAATTTGTGGCCAATCGAAGAATTGCAAAGGATTCTTCCCACCTCTCCGGGATTCGCCAAAATGAGGGAGAATCGTTGAAGGAGTATTTTCAACGATTTTCCACTGAAGCACGACAAATTCCAGGAGTAGACCCTGAATTACTCAGAGGGGTCTTTCTTGGAGGTCTTCGTCCTGGCCCCTTCTATTCGGCCCTTATGCGAGACACCGTCCATTCGTACGCTGACTTGATCCATCGCGTGGAGGCACAAATTTCTGCGGATGAAGCTATAAATGCTCACAGGAAACAGTTTGAGCAAATCAGCGGGAAGCGCAAAGGTACACCTGGGATGGATAATTCTTTCTCACAGCAGAAAAAGCATGAGAAGAATAATCTGCCTCATAGGTCTCCGTCACCACGACGAGGACCTCGCCAAGAAAGGGAGTACACACAACTTAATACATCCCAATCAAATGTATTAATGGCCATCCGGGATCAGGAGAATGTGAAATGGCCACACCCTTTGAAGCCCAACGTCGGAAATCAGGAGCAATATTGCCACTTCCACCGTAGCCGTGGGCACACTGCTGAAGCATGTTGGCAACTCAAGGAAGAAGTTGAGAGACTAATCCGGCAAGGATATCTCCAACAATTCGTCAAGAATGCGCCAACCCGAGAGGAAGCTCGTCCCGCTGGGGGGCAAAGTCAACAACAAAGACAACCATTGAATAATATTCAAATGGTTGGAGAGATTGAATGATCACACACTTTGTGTATTTGTATTAGCAATATTATTTGTCTTGTAGTCACTCTTATATTGAGTAGAGTGTTACTTTGATATCTTTAATGTCTTCTTCCAAGTTTAATGTTATGGTATTGTCACCATACGTAGATCTCGTGTGTTGAGTGCTTTGTAATTTGTAAGTCGTACTAGGGAACTATTGTACTATCTTACGTAATGCAGTAATATAATGTTCATGTTGTTGTGATATGATTTTTCCTCTTATGAAGGATAAGAAAAAACTTCTCAAACTCTTTCTCCGTGATTCGAGAAATACACAATCCATATTGTATCTCAATCACCGGACGATCAATCCCAGGGGGATTTGATCCTGACATCATCCACACAGGTTAACGTCGTCGAGCAGGGCTCCGACACACAACCTCGGATAGGTCTTACATCCTTGGTGGATTCTCTCGACCTCTTCCACACAGGTTAATGTCATCGAACAAATGTTCTGACATACAACCTCGGATAGGTCTCACATCCTTGGTGGATTCTCCTGACCTCATCCACACAGGTTAATGTCATCGAACAAATGTTCTGACATACAACCTCGGATAGGGCCTCTACCCGACATCGGACTTCTGCTCGTCAGCGGACTCCTACTCGTCGTCGGACTTCTGCTCGTCAGCGGACTTCTACTCGTCGTCAGACTTCTGCTCGTCGACGAATCTTCGTCGGTCTTCTACCCGGCGTTGAACTTCTACCCGACATCGGACTTTCTGCTCGTCAGCGGACTCCTACTCGTCGTCGGACTTCTGCTCGTCAGCGGACTTCTACTCGTCGTCAGACTTCTGCTCGTCGACGAATCTTCGTCGGTCTTCTACCCGGCGTTGAACTTCTACCCGACATCGGACTTCTGCTCGTCAGCGGACTCCTACTCATCGTCGGACTTCTGCTCGTCAGCTCGTCGACGAATCTTCGTCGGTCTTCTACCCGACGTTGAACTTCTACCCGACATCGGACTTCTGCTCGTCAGCGGACTCCTACTCGTCGTCGGACTTCTGCTCGTCAGCGGACTCCTACTCGTCGTCAGACTTCTGCTCGTCGACGAATCTTCGTCGGTCTTCTACCCGACGTTGAACTTCTACCCGACATCGGACTTCTGCTCGTCAGCGGACTCCTACTCGTCGTCGGACTTCTGCTCGTCAGCGGACTCCTACTCGTCGTCAAACTTCTACTCGTCGACGAATCTTCATCGGTCTTCTACCCGACGTTGAACTTCTACCCGACATCGAACTTCTGCTCGTCAGCGGACTCTTACTCGTCGTCAAACTTCTGCTCGTCGACGAATCTTCGTCGGTCTTCTACCCGACGTTGAACTTCTACCCGACATCGGACTTCTGCTCGTCAGCGGACTCCTACTCGTCGTCGGACTTCTGCTCGTCAGCGGACTCCTACTCGTCGTCAAACTTCTGCTCGTCGACGAATCTTCGTCGGTCTTCTACCCGACGTTGAACTTCTACCCGACATCGAACTTCTGCTCGTCAGCGGACTTCTACCCGACATCAGACTTCTGCTCGTCGACGAACTTTCGTCGGTCTTCTGCCCAAGGCCGTACTTCTACCCGACGTCGGACTTCTTCTTGTCGTCGGACTTCTCCTCGTTGGCAGACTGCTACTCGCCATCGGCTTCTCGCTTGAATGCTATTTGCAACGCATTCTCGAACTCTCCCCTTTGGCTCCACACTCGATCGTTGACTATTAACGGGCTTCAACTCGATCGTCCATCACCAGCAAACCTCCGCTCAGATGGAAAAGAAATCCCGTAGGTTTCTATCGCCAGTAAACCGGAGGGGGAGGAAGAAATCCCGTAGGTTTCTATCGCCAGTAAACCGGAGGGAGAAAGAAGGAGGAGTTGCAAGTTTCCTAAGGGCCTAGGAGGCCTATTTATAGGTTTTGGAGAGAATATGGGGGAGTTATTACAATTTTCGGATTTCCCTATTTTTTCTAAATTTTTCTAAAAATTTTCGGAATTTTTTGGAATTTTTAGGAATTTTTTGGGATTTTTTGGACCCAAAAATAACAAAAAACGACATTTTTGCACTCGTGGGCCCCACCTAAGGCGGTGGGCTGAACCGACTCCCGAAACGGCGCGGACAGCGCACTAATCCGTGGGCGAACCACGCGGATCGCGCGTGACACGCGGAGGCCGTGCAAAATGGCTGGCCGGTGCCAGCAGGCGGCGGCACTGCACGGAACACCTTAGGCGCGGGCGGGAGCCACCGCGCGGGCACGAACCCAGGCGCGGGTGCGGAGTGCCGCGCGAACGCGGGCGCAGGCCACCGCGCGGCTGCAGGCGCGAGGCACCGCGCGATTGCGGGCATGGCCGCGGTTCCGCGCCGCCGGTGGCGGCGGCGGCGGCCGCCGGCCGGTCCGGCCGGTTCGGCTGCCAGAACCGTTCCGGGTCCATTCTTCACCCCGACAAGTCCAAATTCGACGTTTTTGGGGTCCCCGGAATCGTTTTTCGACGTCCCGGACTCAATTTTGACACTTTCAGGGCCATTCGAGGCCCCCACACGCAAGATTAATTCTGACTCGCTCGGAAGAATTCTAAAAAATTTGTGACGTATATTTTCGGACATCTAAAGCTACGACATCCAAAAATAGGGGGGCAACTTATACGTCATCTCAAAATTATCTTGATCGGGCACGAATCTCGAGGCGAAAGATAGTTGGAAACTTCAAAAATTATTTTCAGGAGCATATGAACTCCGATTTCAGCGAGCTTATAATCAAACTGAGCGTCTCGGAAATACGAACCTAACGACACCAAGATCAACCCAATCCGAGCCCAAATGAGTCCGAATCAAGGGTTCAAAGCACTGTTGGAAGGTTCAAACCGCAATTTGAGTTACCAAACGGTCTCCGATTTTGACGATCTTATACTCGAATCGAACGGCTCGACGAGACGAATCCAACAAGCCCAAGATCATCGAATTCTGACATAATTAAGGCCTTCAAATGTCCAACGAACGGTGCATGATCAAAGGATTCGATATCGGCCGTCCATTCAAACCACTCCCAGTTCGCCCTTGATCTCACGCCTATTTACGGGCTATGCCACTCCAGAAAAACTATAAATAGAGCCCTCATTCTACACCAAAGGGGCTCAAGTGAAGAGAGAGAAGAAGAAGAGAAGGAGAAGGAGAAAGGGGAATAGGAGATTCCTCACCTCCTCGACCACCGCCGCCGGAGCTCTTCCTGCCGCCTGAAGGCATCGAAACTCTGTCGGACTTTCAGGAAACGCCAGGAACTCGCAGAAGAGAGAAGAAGAAGAGGAGAAAGGGGAAAAGGAGATTCCTCACCTCCTCGACCACCGCCGAAATTCTTCCTGCCGCCTGAAGACGCCGGAACTCTGCCGGATTTTGGAGAAACGCCAGGAATTCGCAGAAATTTTGTAAACTCACTAGAAGAAACAAATTGTATTTTGCTTATCCCAACTTGTGGGACGAATCAGCCATCTGTAATCTGCAAAATCACTAGTGGAACTTTACAACTGGGCGAGGCCCCGTGGTTTTTTCCCTTTTTGGGTTTTCCACGTAAAAAACTCTTGGTGTTCACTCCATCTTTCTGTTTGTGTGTTAAACTTACGTGCAACGCTCTGACGCGAATTTAAAAACTCTACCGCCGCGTATTTTCTAACACGCAACAGTGTTAGAGAGCTCTTTGTTGCCACTCATGTGTTCTTAAACCTGCAAAATCTTTTATATAGCATATTAATAATTTGAGTTTAAAGCTTCATTTGGAATGACTTTTTTACTGCTTCTTAAAACAGCTATCTAGAACAAAATTTTTAATTTTTGGATTAAAAAATAGCTTTAAGAAGCATTAAGAAAGTCGTCCCAAATGAAGCCTAAGCCTTGTGATCAAATTTATCCAATATTCAAATATTTTGATATCAAATTTAATTAATTTCATATATAACACTCTCTGTGTCCATTTACTCGCATAAAATTTCATTATTTGTCTCATCGTGAGAAGTTTCAGCCATCTAGCCCTATCACACTTGATTTTAAATTTGTACAACTGGAAAATTGTTTGGCAATGTAATTTGAGATTTAAGGGGATTGCCTCATTAAAAAAATTAAATTTAATGAATTCTGAATTTAATTTATGTGTTAAATATGTGTTATTAGTTAATTTTAATTTTAATTAGTGTCAATAAATTATAATGATAAATAAGATAATTAGAAGTTGCTTCATTATCATTAATTTAATTACTAATTATAGTATTAATTATCAAACTATTTATTTAGATGTTAATTTAAGAACTATTTAATATTTAATTATATATATAATTATCTAATTAATTAGTTAATTATTTTTTGAAATAACTAATTATGTAACTAGTACTTCTACTAGTGGTTTTATTATTTATTTAGAATTTGTTTAATTAGTTTTAATTATCAATAATACTATTAACTTAAAATATTCTACTACTAACTAATCAATTAATTATATAATTAATTATTTTATTTCAAATGCTAAACCCTAAGCTAATTATATTCATTTTTAATAACAAATTATGCAACTAGTTCTTTAGTTAAGTTTAATCAGATCACTTAATTATCTTTCTAATTATTTTATTAATTTAGTTAATTATTAATAAATATAAAGGCCATCTAGGATTTAATAATCATTCTATAATTATGCTTAATTAGATTAATTAGTAATATAGATGGATTCTCTCTAGGGTTTGGTTTTATTCATCTCCATTTACTCGTTCCGCTTAGATTTTCTCGTAGCGATTAATTAACTGCTTCGCTCTTGCGTGCTCTGCGGAATTAGTGTGTTGAAAGGTAGCTGAAGAAGCTTTTTCGCCTCTTCCTCCGACGTCGGATCGAAAGTCACGACGGGAGCTCGCTCGCTGCGAAGGTAACCATCTTTCTCCACGACAAGCACGCCGAAATTCCTTAAATCCGCCGAACTAGGGGATTTAGTAAATCCGGATTTACGCCGGATGCGGATTTAGAGGGGCAATTTTTTCCGTTTGGCAGGTTTTAGCGTAAATCCTACTTAAAACTCGCTACCAAACAGCCAAGGTTGAGCAGAGTTTGAGATGATGAAATGCTTTGATTCTGTTGACAGAAACTTGTTTTTAGGCGTCAAAATTGATCTTTTATATTCTTGATTGCATCTCTTATTAAAAGCAAGGTGGCAGTGATGCATATATTATTGCTAAGAGGGTAAAATGGATTAAACTGTTTGGTAGGGTGGATTGTTCCTACTATATTAATGCTTCCCTTAATAAGCCCCTTCTTTATCACGAATTGATCAATTTTCTTGCCGATTTATTCGTATCTTGAAGCTTTAATGCTAGAATCTTCCTTCTTTCCTGAAGTTCAGTGCTCAATGTTTCCATCGTATATGTTTCTGTTTAACTTGAGTTGTTGAATGATAAATCAGAGGTTTCCATCATTTGAGCACACTAATCTCCCGTGCTTGATATGTTCCTCTTGACTTAACCTCAACTTGTAAATTTTGTTCTGAATGTTGCATATGTTTGTTTATGCTCCCCTTCTGAGATTGATGTCTTTTATTTTTTTTGATAACATTAGATCTAAAAATTTAATTATGTTCATTAAAAAAAAAAAAAAAAAACTTGACATGGCATGTCCTATCTTCATTTTGATTAACATGAAATGAAGAGGATTGTGAGCAAGATGTGAATTTTCTTTAGCTTGTAGATGTAGTTTTTGTTCTGGATATCATGGTGATGTTTATGCTCAGTTTGCTCTTTGCATACCTTCTTATTGGCTTGTGCATTAGGTACTTTGCTCTGCATTTTCCTTTTTTTTTTCTTAAGTTCATATACTCTACTTCAGATCTTTTACTTTATAATGCTAAAACACTATTTATACTGCTCGTTTTATATGTTCTACAGAATTTATTGTCTCAATGAAGCTTACTTATCCTTGAATGAAGTGCAAAAATTGATTTGCACCACAAAACAATAAATTTTCTTCGTTCTTTATTCTTCACAATTTTGGATCAATTTCTTTTTTCTGCCATCGACAATTTTGGATCAATGGCTCCATGTTGTTGAACTTTGCATCTGTTTTAGAAATATTGTCATTTCCATCAGATTTAAGAACTATTGTGTTATTTGAAGTAATCTATGTGTGATTGAGGATCCCTGAAAATTGTAATACTCTTAGAAGTGTAGTGAGGCTTTGGGTGGGAAAGCACCAATTTTTGAAACTCATGCATTTTTTAAAATGCCAAATACATTTTTTAGATTTATGAAAATCTAATACTAAAGAAATAAATGTTAAAGGGTTTAGAATTATGTTAAACTACTTGGGAGTTTCATTTTTATTCTGTTTAGCATGCAATTTTCAGGGAAAAAAATATTAGTGTGTTTATGCCCTGCATTTCAGCGCAAAAGTTTTGACAATCAACTTGTCATAATGTTCTCAGAAAAGTGTATATACATTTAATTTTATTTCTAGAAGGCAAATCCATCTTTTCCGTTTCTTGCCATCATATATCCAGGGAATAAGTCATTTGCTTAGTGTAGGATGTATCTGCTTACTATTTATTTGAATTAAATCTACTACACACCAACTAGTTTCAAGGTCAACATATCAATTATCCCTCATCTTAACAAGTAATAAAGATACTAACTCTCATTAATCAAATTCCTATGTGATCTAAGCCATCTGATGATTCCTTAGTGGATACAATATGATCATACTTTGGATGAATGCTGTAACTCTTTTTTAACGTCATGATAATTGTCTTCATTAATGTTGCATTTGAAAATGCAACCGAAGCATTTCCAAAATGCTTTTCATGCCTTACTTCCTAGATTTGAACTTGAGGTAGATGTGCATTTTTGGTAGGGCACTTGTAGGGCTGGTTGCAAGTTGGGTCAACTGAAAGTCTGAAACTCTAAACTGGTTCTTGAATCAAACTCGTTTTGAAAACAGTTATAATTCAAGTTGATTTAAGTTGAAAATAAAATCACCCAAAAAGAATTAAAGAAAAATTAAGATATAAAGTCATTGATGCATATTAAAAAAGATAAAATGACCCATTAAAATGGAAGAACCCCAAAGCAAATTAGACGTTAGTTCCAAGTACTACATCTATATTATAGAAATTTAGATCTATAAAGTATGCAGCCCATATAATGTGACTACACAAGCACTCCATATCAAAGAGAAGTCTTCTGCTAGTTTGGTTAGGAAAGCAACATCCTCACAAATCACAACCCATGAAATATAGGATGCTTGAACTGTATAGTATTGCAAACAGGTATTATCACAAACATGTAGCGGCTTCATTGTATAAAGTTACTGGACCATATTTCCTTTTGTAAGTAATGTGTTTTAGCTTTTAATTTAGTTTGTGATTATTGAACATCAGTCATTTTGTTCATGATTATGAGCTCTCAATCACATAGTCAATTTTTTTCTTGATTCATACTAATATTTCTGACAAAACATGGACATCATTATAACATATTTATCATGAGCTGATCACATAGTTACTAGGATTATATAGAAACATTTGCTACTTGTTAGAAAGAAAGTTAACAAGCCTATGAAGCTCTAGAAATCTATCTGTGATGTCAATAACACCATGCAATGTACCTTCATACGTCATCTAATTCTGCAGAAAGGTCACAAATGGATTGGCAAAGAGCTAGGAGATGCCTGGCATAGATAATGAAAAGAAAAAAAAATAAATTTTATTTGAATGGCAAACTTGATTTTTTTTTTTTTTGCATTCGTGCTATGTTAAATTGATATGAGAGCACTTTGTGATAGCAGAGTTTTGGGGGGACAGGGATTGTCACTGCAGTCATTTGATATGTGAGCACTTTGTGAGAGCAGGATATTGGAGGTACAGGGATTATCATGTATTCATTTTCCATTTGCAGATGGACTTCCCCATCCTTGCAAGACCTTCCATTTCTATAGATGCAGCTTTTTCTGTACATCTACCATACATAAAAGATTTCATGATATTTTTCATCAGATGCGAAATCATGAAAAGATCAGAATTGGAGGCTACTATGCGTACAAATGGCTAGAAACTCTGTCTTCTATGTCTTAAACAATTGGAGAGGGAAATGCAATCTAAAATATTGAGCTTTGGCCAAATTTTTAGTTGAAACGTCAAGCATGGCATCTGATCAACAAAGGAGGCAAGCCAAACCCATATGGTCAAATCATTGGACTAGCAAGGCATCTAGGTTGATCTAATATTAGCTCAGCTACCAATATAGGAATTGCTGAACTTCTCTACTTTTCTATTCATGCAAGGGTGAACCAAACTAAATTTAGTTAAGTATAAAGAAACTAAAGAAATAGTCAACATAGCCTCTATTCAACAAAGATAAATAAATATAATATTTGTTCAAAAAGGATAAAAATCAAAGTAAACCTATGAACTAAATACATAGTCAAGCTTAGCATTTGTTCAGCAAAGGTAACCACATGTTGTAGGAATATATGACTAAAAACATAAGCAGGTAAAAAGTCAAGCATACCATATGTTCAACAAAGATAATCAAATGTAGCCTATGCTCACTATAGTCCAGAAAATAGAACTAAATCTTTAAACAAAGTGCAGTGCATCAGCGCATTATAAGCATGGACCTAAACAAGTTTCATTATCCCACAGTTAACATTTGCAATAGCTACATTGTTACTTGTTGTTGGGCGCTATTTTGACATATCACTTGAGTTCACAATAAAAAAATTCATCATCAGAAAATTATATTCAACAACTAAAATAATGAACCATAAAAGTCGAATTCCAAGCATCACAAATAAATTAAGGCATACACCAATTGAAGTTATTTTAATAATCATCAATTATAAACAAGTAGAACTACAAAATAAAAGAAACTAGCATAAAATGTCAGGCATCAACAACAATAAGTACTGTAATTATGATCTTCAACAGGAATACTTATAGCTGCAAAATAATAGAATTAAGCAATTAGTCATCCAAAAGTAATAAGCTATATTGTTCAGGTATATCTAACTGAGTGTATCATGAGTGTTACAACCGCAAAAAAAGTCTTAGGTTCATAAATCCTTTATTAAAGTTGACATAGATCAAAACTAAACAAATATAATTGCAGAAGCACAACATCCACATGTTAAGCCTATCACCTCTATAGATATATTTACAACTAGCTGTTCCTTAGTATAGTTATTTAACATATATAGATTAAAAACACAAAAAATATGAATGATTTGTAATGAATTGCCAAAAATGAAGGACTCTTCTAATGAAGAGGCAAATTTGTATTTAAAATTGACACGAGGATATTTATTCTGAGAATGAATCAATTTGTTGTGCATATGAGAATAATAACAAAAGCATGCTTTGAAGCTTGCTTTTCAAACAATGCGCCATAGAGTGACGTCGTCATTTTGCTAGGTTGTGATAGGTGCTAGTTTTGAAAAATGTGTGCGTCATAGTAGTCCGTGTGATGAAGTAGAGAGTCACTCATAGTTGTGAACTCCAACAAGGTTCTAGAACTCATTGTATACCTTATAGTTTTCTGGCTGATTCACTAATTGCGGGTTCATCCAAAGAATATAAATGCTACCAATTCATGTTAATGTGAAGGGCACAATCAATGCCTTGTTGTCACCTTTCAGTCTCTTAGTTTCCTCGTGTTTTCTTTTCGCTCTATTGGTTTTTCACCTCTCAGTCTGTAGATTTTTCTCTTTTGTTCCCTGTCAATCATTCTTGCTCACAATGACTCAACTCTACCTTCTCAATATCTCAATTTTACTCTTATCTTCTTGACTCATATGTAGATGAAATCTCTACACTTAGTTGTAGTTCTCGGTCTCATGACTTTTCTTTGATTTTTTAGGCACTACTTTGTTAATTAAGTGGGTTATTGTATGCATACAGTGAACGAATAAACAACGTTTAAGTTATGAGTGTTTTGGTTGACAAAAGCTACCTTGTTTTACCAATTGAAGAAAAAGGAAACCTTGTATATCACATTGCATTTTGCGCTTTGGAAAACTTATAAGCACATTCACAATTTGTGGAGCACATGCACTTCTATGATCATCAGGTGCACTGGCTATTGACCCGAAAGAAACTATCCTCATAAGCATAATAAGAATACCTTGACTATCTAGTGCATAAGATAAACTTCATAGAACTCATTCTCTACCTTTCCAAGTGATCAAATGTATTCGTTTTATTTGGTGGAGATTGAGCACGGCCAAGCTTGTCTCTAATTTAAATGTTTTTGATTGAGTTGAACGAGCAATGATTATTATCAAATATAATCAAAATAGATATATTCCTAACAGGTTGTGGTATATTTACCTTTGCAAGGTGGCAGCTTGTGCCGTAGATGATTGGAAACTTAAGTGCTACCTGAAGATGGAGCCACATTATGAGACACTGATAATATGATTAGAGTCTATAAAAATTGGAGATAACTTTCTGCAGTTATACTTGGGAAAGTTTATGGAGGGATATATCTTCCTAAAAACATGTCGAACAACATTTTTTTTTATGTATCAAGCATATAATCACAAGGACTATTAACAAATTACATTTAGAGAATACTTGTCAAACTTATTTTCCTTAAACTAAGGCTAAGCAAAATCATCTTATCCCTTGATTTTTTATTTATAACTTCCTTGATGGCTACTTGCAGACAAACAAATTTGAGGTTGGATAGCTATTGGATACATTGACTTTGTTTGCACTATAAAAATATCTAAGGTGCTCTTAATCTTAGGAAACCTCTCCCAATCATCATCATCATCATCAATATTTCAAACCAATTATTTATAACTTTGTTTGCACTATAACATGGTGTATTTTGGTTGGTCTCCGAATGATGTTTTGCTTTCGCACAGAGTAATTAATCCATCTGGGGAGGTTTTGTATAGGGCTTCCCTATATTTTAGGAATTAATAGTTTTTAACGCATCAGCTAGCTCTGTTTCCATATGCTGTGTGCGTAAGTTGATTTCCTAGCTGTGCTCAAGTGAGCATGGGTGCTGTCGGTCCTATTTGCAGTTGGAAAAGTATTTAATATACGAAGTGATATCCATATAAGAAAACACTAGATATCAACTTTGATACAATTTGTATTATTTGAATCACTTTGTACCATTCAAACTATAATGTAAGAGGGTGGGCTTGTTTTCAACAGAAACAAAACCATGTTCTCTGTTAAAAGCTGGTGTAAGACTATGTTGTTGGTGAAAGTATTCTGTTCTGGATTCAGCTCTTCGTTTTTGATAACTTATTTCCAAGTCTTTTTTGTTTGGAATTTTGTTTTCAGTACTGTGGAAGATGGCAAGTAAAGCCAGCAGTGAGAACAGGGAATCATCAATTAATGAGCAAGCAATTGCCAGTATATATGCTTCCATGCGCTCTGAGATAAACCAGTTCTACTCAAAGATCACTGAGCTGGAGATGGAGGTCAGTGAACACTCCCTTGTAATCGGGGCAATACAGCCGCTCGATCCCTCACGGCGTTGCTTCCGCATGATTGGTGGGGTGCTCGTTGAAAGGACCATCAATGAGGTTCTCCCTGCAGTCCAACGCAATAAGGAGGGCTTGCAGGAAGTGATTGCACGACTCAATGAAGCTTTGGAGAAGAAGAAGAAGGAAGTTGCAGAGTTTGAGGTGAAGCACAAGATCAAGGTGAGAAAATCAGACGGTGAGAGCAAAGATGATGGTGGCTGGAAGGCTGGGTCTGCCCAGGGTGTGCTTGTGGGTCCTGCAAGCTAGCAAGGTTTGCTTCAGGAGTTCTAGTAGATAGCTTTGCAGCATCTTCTAGCAATAGAGAGTTTTCCTTGCAGAACCATTGTAATATTACCTTTGTTTTGCTTTCAGTTGGTTAGACTTTTATTTTTTATTTTGAAGATATTTATGGCCGTAATGTTCTATTTATGATCTGATGAAGAGATCGAAGAATAGCGTTGTTAAAAAAAAGTCAAGGTGGTTGAGAAGTTTTGTATGAAAACATTTTATAAACAATTGGAGCTGTTTGGTTGTTCTTGTTCTCTAAATGTAGAGTAAATGCCACTTTTTTTTTTTTGGTAGACATTGTGGTGGTGGTGTTTCATCATCCTGAAAGGTTAGAATGCCTTTACTGTATATTTTAACAATTTTAACAGACGATAACTGTTTATTATAAGAAATATTATCATTTGAAATTTGGTAAAAACACTCAAACTCTGTTGAGTGCCGCCTTCTTATAAACCGGGGATCTAATATATTTAAGTGCTCTCCAGAGTCCTGTACCTGGTTGGGTACCCATTGGGTACCCCGCGGGTGGGCGCCCATCCATGGCAGCTTCAGGAATGTTGTACCCACTCATACCTATGTGTTACCTGACCTTACCCAAGCAGAACCAAAACTTGCCACATGGCTTGCGTTTTGACTGTGCTTTAGGTGTGCTTTGATTGCTCTTTTTTTATTGCGCTTTAACTACACTTTACCTGTGTTTTTTACTGCGCTTTTTTGAGTCAAAGCACAGGCCACGTGACAAATTTTTAGTGGATGTCCGAACAAAGAAATAGGTTCGGTGACCGGACCTAATAATTTGCCTGCAAATAGAGGCATTTTCAGTGACAGGAATTCAATGTTCAATAGATCGTTCATGTGAGCAAGCTTTAGACTACTGTGCTTCTTAGTAAGTATGTTGTTGATGTTTGAAAAGTTGTTTTGGACATGGTGCTGGTGGCTAGAATGCAGAGAATAGAGTACGTGATGAGTGCCATGATCGAGAACATCTTGATGCCTACGAGCCCCCACCACTTCAGGATGTTGAACTCCTCATCCTTGTTGTTGAGGCGAATTATTGCGTCCGGTCACCTGATGTCCGGACATCCAATCCGGTGACGCCACGTCACCCAAATACACTCGGTCCCGATGTATTTTGGTAACGTGGCGACACCGGATTGGTGTCCGGACGAATCCGGACACTGGACGCAATAATTTGCCCGTTGTCGAACATCTTCTGTTCTTGCAGGTTGGCCTTGTAGGTTGGCTTTGTGCTCCACATAGGCTGTGACCACTAGGTCGACTGTGACATGTAAGCTGGTAGGCGAATTGGTAGCGGTCGTCACGGCCTTGTCGTCATCTTCAGGCAATTCATCGTAAATCGAGTAGGAGGTGGTGGCGTTCGTCCGCTACTTTTTTGTTGGCGGCGGCCTTGTTCCATCATCATTGTCATCGACGACAGTGTTAAGGCCCTGGCCGTACTTAATCATGTGGCCTTCAGCGTCTCCTTGGCTTCGTCGATCTGATCAGCACCGATACCCAACCTACGCAAACGCGTCTTTATGACCAGGTCGAACATCATCACCGCAACATGGATGGGATGGAGCACGAACTTCTCCTTAAAGATGGGCTAGATGATATCTTTGATGGTGATGATTTTATCTGAATCTTTGTCTTGACTTGGAGTTGATCGTTTAGGTCCATAAGGTCGACATGGACCAGATTGAGATTCTGCTATAGACAACGATGCCAGAACGGGACCTTGTGCAACATTACGCACTTGAACACTTCCATTGCCATGTAGCATGAAGAAACATGTCGAGGAACATGATGAACTCATTCAAAAGATCTTGTTGGGTGGCACCTAGCTTGATGCTGCATGGGCACCGTAGCAGTGAGTTTCAGCGTGTAACATTCTCCTGATTGAGTGTTTTGGTTAGCTTGCTTTGCATGTTCGAGCACTTGAGGTACTTGTCGAGTTTCTTACACGAACCAATCGTCTCGAATAGGTTGGCCATGTATGGATCGTGCTGGTATCGATAGAACAGTTTGCTTTGGACGCCATGCATCGTGGTGGTCATCTTGTTGACGAATGTCGTCAACATGGTCGGGGAGGTTGTTGTAATAACTCAAATATTTGAAAGACATAAAATTTTTGAAGTAGAGGGCTTTAGAGTTAGACATGAAATATATATATATATATATATATATATATATATATATATATATATATATATATATATATATATATATATATATATATATATATATATATATATATATATATATATATATATATATATATATATATATATATCGTTGTCTCACCCCATCGACTCCCTCACTTGATTGTTTGGCCAAGAAGAAATTGAAAGAGGGGATGAAGAGAGAGAGGATATAGAAAGACTTTTGGATCTTATTTGTCAGCCATTCCTGCTACAGATTTTGTTCTATTTATTGTAAGTGACTAAGCTCTTACTTCTGTTTTCAATGATTTTGATTTATACAGATTTTATCTCTACTAAATCTATAAAACTGTATTATCTCCTGATTTCATAATCTTCTACCATACAAGATTGTATATATTATAGATTTGAGCAGTCTAAACAATTTGATATGATTTTATTGCATTCTAAATGAATTACTGAATGATATCAGATATATGATATGATAACTCCATGTGATACCATATTGATCTACGTGATACACTGATTGTGAGTCATATGGAGTTGTATATTAATTGGGAGTTATATGAGACGACTAATTGGGAGTCATAAATGTAGGAGTAAGATACTCTTAATATACACTCATTAAATATATGAATACTAATACTGACATTGCTATGAATATTGAACTGATATTGTGACTAATGAACTATAGAAGGATAAATTTATATTAATAATCAATATAAATAATAATGCATATATATTTTTATACGATTTATTACATATTGTTCTTTTTTATCTTGTATTGATTTTAGTTACTTGTTGGGTTATATGCTCATTACATGATTTTACATATTTTCAAGTAAGGGTAAGGATCCTATGATATGAGGCTCAAGATAAGAAAAAAATGTAATCATATTTTTTTTGCTTTTTAGTAATAATCTCTAGTTAAATGGTTAAAATAAAAGACGGATGTAAGTCTTCTAATATAGATCTTGGAGTGTGTCAAAATAATATTAGAGCAAATGTTATTAAAAGAATTGAAATATAACTAGAGCTTATAAGTTGAATAGAAATGTGATTTTCAATTTATAATTAATTTGAGTTTAAAATTTTGTTTTGATCATGCACCTCTCTTTCTCTCTGACTAATATAGAAATGTTGAGGAAGATATTTTTTGAAGGTGGGGAGATTATAATAACTCAAGTATTCAAAATAAATTTATTTAAAAAATATGAAAAATTCTGAAGTATAGCACTTTGACACTAATTTGGTGAGCGCTGCGGCATTAGACTATGAATAATGTATATATATATATATCATTGCCTTACCCCACCAACTCCCTCACTTGGTTGCTTGGCCAAGAAGAAATTAAAAGAGTGGAAGAAGATACAGGGTAGATAAATGTCTTTGGATCATATTTGTCTGTCATTTTTTATACATATTTTATTCTATTCATTGTAAGTGACTAAGCTCTTGCTTATGTTTTCAATTATTTTGATTTCTAAGGATTTTATTTCTCTTAAATCTATCAAAAATATATTATCTTCTAATTTCATAAGCTTTCATCATGCAAGTTTGGATATATTATAGATTTGTTCATTCTGAATGATTTGATATGATTTTATTGTATTTTAAATAAAGTACTAAATAATATCTGATACATGATATATGACTCCATGTGATACCCTACTGATTTTATTTCTCTTAAATCTATCAAAAATATATTATCTTCTAATTTCATAAGCTTTCATCATGCAAGTTTGGATATATTATAGATTTGTTCATTCTGAATGATTTGATATGATTTTATTGTATTTTAAATAAAGTACTAAATAATATCTGATACATGATATATGACTCCATGTGATACCCTACTGATTCACATAATTTATTGATTATGAGTCATAAGGGGTTGGAGATTAATTGAGAGTTATAAGAAGTCGATGCAACTGATTCACGTGATTCAAGGGGAGTTATAAGGAGTACATTTATTAGAAGTTATAAGAGTTGACTGATTGAGAGTCATAAGTGCAAGAGCAATGTACTCTTAAGATATACTCATTAAATATCTGAATATTGATGCCAACACTGCTATGAATATTGTTCTGATATTGTGACCGATGAACTATAGAAAGATAAATTGATATTAATAATTAGTATTAGAGCATTAAGCTTAGCTTAATTATCAATTTGTAATAACCAATCATCTGATGACATGTGTCCCGCACGATTGGCATATATCTATAAGTAGGACCTGTAACTCAGTTTAATTCAATCAATTCAATTCATATTTTCCTTTCTTCTCTGTTTCCCGCCTCCGGCGAACTGCGCATTCTTGATCTTTCAATTCCACATGGTATCAGAAGAGGGTCGTTCCCACGGACCATCAATGGCGACCGAAGCATCGCCGGTGACACCCGCCAGTCATTCTCAGCTACAAGATGATTCCACTGATTCGACATTTCTCTACCCCTCCTTGAAATTCATCCTAGCCAATTTGAAATCCCTCGTTCCTCATCAATTCTCCATGGACAATTACCCGGTGTGGCGCAATCAAATTCTCAAGGTCTTCAAGGCCAATAGATTCTCTCAATTTCTTGATCCTCCACCGGATTCGGCTTCATCGTCCGCCGCCCAAGACTCCTCGATCCTTGACTCAAAATTGCAAAAATGGCTTATCACCGATCAGAATCTTACAGCCGCTCTGTGCTCCACGATTTATGCTCCGGTGATCCCGTTCGTGATGCATCTGGAATCAACCTATGAGATCTGGGCGGCACTTCAATCTCGCTTCCAATCCTCAAACCGGTCAAAGGTCATCCAGCTCAAGAACGAGCTTCATACCATCTCAATGCGGAACCTCTCAATGCAAGAATATCTAATGGATATCAAGAAGATCGTCGATCAAATCATCTCCGCCGGATCCACCTTAGACACTAAAGACATCATCATATACATCCTAAACAGGCTTCCTCCCTCCTACCAGCCGTTCAAGACATCCATACAACATATGCAGTCGCCCCTGTCGCTTGACAGCTTCTATGCAATGCTCATCACCGAAGAAATTCATCTTCGTGCAGACAACCAGCGCTACTCGTCCACTCCCGACACCATCACCGCTCTCCACCCCACAAGGGGCAGAGGACGTCGGGGACGGTCTCGTCCGCCAGCGAACATTCCTTCCTCTCCCAAACCTAGCTCAAAGCCACTGCCGCAATGCTAGATCTGCAGCAGACGAGGACATACCACAGACATTTGCTGGCACAGGCACAATGCTAACTACATTACTGCATCAGCTCAGAACTCGGGCACCACCGGTCAAGCCCTTCTCTCAGCGTCGGAGTCGAACGCCACAGACTGGTATCTTAACTCGGGCGCGTCCTCGCATATGACCCACACCTCGGACAACCTCAGCAATGCCTCTTACTACCGCGGCCAAGACCAAATCACCGTCGGGGACGGAAGATCTATTCCGATAGCCCACTCAGGCAACGAAATTCTTCCCACCCCGGATCGTATGTTATCACTCTCTCATTTACTTCACATTCCGTCTATTTCTTACAATTTTATTTCGATATCTAATCTTGTTCGCGATAACAATATTTCCATAACGTTCGATCCTAACGGCTTCGTATGTAAGGACTTGCAGACGCATAAGGTTCTGCTTCAAGGCCCATGTAAGGACAGTCTGTATCCGGTTTCGATCAAGAATCAAGCACCAGTCAAGCCTGTTCTCTCTGTGGTGTGGACCTCCGAAAGAACACCATGCGAACGGGTCGATTGGAAGGGACGAATTGGATCGTGCATACGACTAACCATTGGGGATAGAGGCTTTCACCAACACACCTCGATGGGTAGCAATATACACGACCTAGTCACGGGTTTCCCCCACCCGATGCAAGAGCTCGAATGGGGTTTAGTAGATGTGGGACCGAGTTTCCCACGGGCACAAGCCCCCGTGGTTAATTACATCCCAGGCCGGAGCCTGAGAAAACTCTCGATTAAGGATTATACATTATCCCCTCCTAAATTGGGATCGACACGAGGGTATATACTAGGAAGTCCTATCCAAAAGGAAGAAAGGTCCAAAGGGTTGAGTCAACATGTGTGGCTCATACTAGCATTCGAAGGCCCTAGAGCACTAGAGAGAAACTGGAAAAATAAAATCAAGCACTCAATCACATACGTGAGAGAATGATGGAGGTGTCGTCATCCTGTGACGCAGATAAGTAGGATTTAAGGTCCCTAAAAGGAAGGGACCTATCTACTATTTAAGGCATACTACGAGACCGAATGTAGTAGCCTCGAATCCTAAATCTAGGTTGGGCTTAGTGCTCTACGAAACACTAAGACCCCTGTCCTAGCTAATGTAGTGCAAAACCTGGACTTATCCCGGCCTGAATTGGGGGAGCCAGCTAACCACCTAATCACTTTAAAACCATGCTATCAAGTCAATTATGAAAGATGGGTGGGAGGTACAGTTCTTTGGAAATATGACAGACATCTAGAGAATTTCTTAAGTGGTCCTAGACTTATGTGGGTTAGATGCTCCTAGCTAATGCAATTAAATTTTAATTAGTTGGTTACTAATGCAATGCATGCTAGTTAAATTGTCAGCTCATGAATGCTATAGAACTTAAAAAACAGGCTTATGAAAAATAATTTTTTGAAAAGACTGAGTCTCCCTAGGTCTGACACTTCATCCTCATAGGCCAGATTATTCAGACCCTACCCGCAGGCAGGGAGATGTCTTATAGCAAGGAGAGAAGAATGTAATAATATGCATGCGACCCCGGACGGTTCCAGCAGTTCCCTAGATTCGTTAAGTTTCTATGTTATTTAAACTTAATTTTTTAGAAATTAGTTATGAGTATAAAACATTTTATAGTCCTTAGAAGAGCCTAACGGATTCCAGGCGAAAACAAAATCGACATGCAAGAAAGAAACCTAGAAAAAGCAGATATTTCTACTGCACAACTAGGAAAGCACATCAATATAAATCCCAAAATAAATTATCTAAATGTCCATAGGCAAACTGCCCTATTTACAACCAGAATTTGCAGAAAATAAAGTGGCCGGGCACCACTGCCAACAACCCGGATTTTTAAGCCTATGATAGACGCAAATGACTTTGAGTGGGATATTGGTCTTCAGGTCTTTAGTCTTCTTTGGATCACTCCTCCTTGGACTCTTTGGAACTCCTCCTCAGACTCCTTGGAAATCTCCTCCTTTGACTCCTTGGATTCGTCGTGGCTTGAATATCCAAATGAAGAGACAATTCTCCCTTGGAATGGGGCATTGCCTTTTCTCTTTGGATATCTAAAGTCATCCCACTCGATCTCCCAAATGGAAGAAGACTCTCCCCTATGAGGATGCCTTCTTTTTTTGGGATTCAAGTGGGATAAGAATATCCACACTCAAAGATCATTTTCACAACTCTTAACGAATTTATTACAAACAAATTACATTAATTGAAAGCAGTAAATCTAAGAATCCCTTCAAGGTTATCCTAATAAAAATCATCCCAAGCAGTTTATATGAAAATAAAAGTGCTAACACCATTGACCCTGTGCGAAGTCATGCTCTTAATTTTGAGGGCTAAGCGCTCCACCTGTGTAGTTATAATTAATTTAGCCCTCATTTTATTTAAGGGGAGCTGAGCAAGCACCTGTATAAAATATTATTAGAAATCATGACATTGGTCCCCCTTTTATTAATTTGAGCATGGCCACCTACACGGAAGAACAATATATATATATCGTTCCTAACCTAGGGGTAGATCTATCACTCATCAAATCATCCACAGAGTACAGAAAAAGTAAGCAAACACACCAACAATTTCAAACAGCATGCAATGAAAATCACGAAAAGCTCTGGCACACAGTAAAAAAGTAAAACCCAGCGGCCTAACCTAGATCTAGAAGTAGTGCCCTAGCAAACAATTCTATGTGTATGTAAGGCTAGTGTGGTTTGGATAGATCCTAAGTGGGGTAATTAGTTAAAATTGTCTAAAGTTCAGGTCTAACGTAGGCCATAAAAGAAAATTTTTGTTGAAATTCAAATATTAGTGAATTAGGGTGCATTTTAATTATTTCAGTTTATTGATCAGTTTTAAGAGCTTAGAATACTGATATTTAAGATTTAAGTGATATTAACCAATTTTAGAAAGTTCTAGGTCCTCCTAGGAACTAAGCTAAGGGTCCAAAAAGTCACTATGGGAAAAAAAGCTAATTCTGGGTCTCCTATCACCTTAGGAAAATACTAGATCTTAAGAGGAGTAGTTAGACAGGTAGTAGGCTGAAATTGGAGTTCTCTATGCAAAATTATGAATTTTCTAAGTTTCGGGCCCTATATGAACTACGATTGACCAAAAAGTTAACTTTCTAATCTAGGCCAGTTTCTGGAAACCTAGGATTTTTAATAAATACTAGGCCCTAATTGGAGTCTAATGCAAGTTAGTTTACCTAATTTGGAATTTTTTACAATAAGTTATGAGTTTTCTAAATCCAAGGTATTTAAGAGAATTTCTAAATTTCCTAATAAATGGCTGTTTTTATTGTTTTGATCCAAACCAACTCCAAATTGATTGGAATCACTCCCAATGGTCAGAAATGACCTGAGAAAGTGTTCCCAAATATTTGAAGAAAATTTGGGATTTTTAATAATTTTTAATGAATTAGGAGCAAAAAGGTAATTTCCACATATGGTCAAATTAGGGGTCAACCTGAAGACAAACTAGGGAGCCCTATTTATCTAAGGTCAAGGATCAGATTCTGGTCAATTTGAGGTATTATGGGTAATTTTTTGACCTAAAATATATTTATTGTATTTTTCGGAAGGTCTCGGGGCCTTATTTAGCGGGTTAATTTGGGTTGGTTAATTAAGGGGCCTAAAGACTCCTTAAAATTCCTAGAAAATTATGTGATGTTTCAGATGTCACTAAGTTTAAGTGTTACAGTTTTTATGTCAATTCGGGATCTATCCTAGCTCCTAGAAAACTTCTAAGTTCGCTAGACGGGTCCTTAATTATTATCCTTAGGGTGTCACTACGTTATATGGATTTGAATCGAAGTTTTAGCTAACCCTCAAGGTAATAAATATATGAGAGTACAAAAAAATAAAATAAACACACCATGTTCTTAAGTCTAGGAGACCCTAAGCTAAGTGCTCGTGGTGCGATCTACACATGCAAGCTACGATGAACAAAAAGTAAATAAAACTAAAGAATGGATTAGTGAATGATTGGAACTCAACCATCCACTAATCCACTCCCCCATGATTGCTCTTCACATATGAAACCCATGTCTAAAATTTCATGAAGTAGCGGATCTCCCAAAATTAGGATTTAATTATAAGTAATTTTAAAATAGTTTCAAAGTACTTATAAATATAAATATATATTTTGGAAAATAAAATAATTAAAAAGTAAGTCAATTCATAATACATAGATATAGGGAGACCCACTAACCACCCAATCAAGGCCTAAAAACGATTTAAAAAAAGTTTGTATGCTGAAAATAATTATTATAATCAATATTCAATATCAAAAATACTCAAATAATCAAATCAAAGCAGAAATCTAGCAGAAAAGCCAAAACCAGCCACTGAAACCATAGTCAAAATAAAATTCATATTTTTCTGAAAAGAATGAGGGGTCGCACACCAAAATCCAATTTAAAATGGAAAAGATATAAATTCCCGAAGTTTAAATACAAAAATAAGATATTTTAAAATAGTGCTGTTTTACTGTTTTTGGAATAACAGATAATATAAACATAATTTTTATCTAAAAATACTCTTAAACTATGCAGAAATCAAAATACACCCAAAACAAGGTACTGTGCATCGATAGCGGACTTAAAACGAAGGAGTTACGCAATTTCAAAGTTTAAAGACTATAATTAAATAATTTCAAAATAGTGCTATTTTGCTGTTTTAAAAATAACTGCATACAGATCCAAAAATTTTAAGTAAGATTAGTTCCAGAATATGTAGAATTCAAATACGTTCAAATCAAGGTGTTGTGCGTCGATAGCGGATTCAAAACAGGAAAGTTATGAATTTTGAAAGATTAAATACAATAAGTAGGATTAAAAATAATTTAAAATAAACAATATTTAAAGTGATTATTAAAAATAGTATAAAATAATACTTTAATAGCTCTGGAATTTAAAGCAATTTAAAAATATGCAGTAATAGTAATATTTTAATTAGTAATAATATTTAACTAATTACAATATTTAATTATTAGATAAATACATTTTTTTATATATATTTAAATGAATATAATAACATAGAAATAATAATAATAAGTAGCAAAGATAAGTTAAAATAATATATTCATTAGTATTATAATTAAAACTATAACAATATAATATAATATTAACAAAATAATTAAAATAATATTATTTTTACTGTTTTATTAATAATTAAAAATATATATCTTATTTTAATAAAAAAAAATTTATAGTGTAGAGAACGAAAATACGAACAAAACGAGGTATTGCACGCAAAAATCGAAAAACAAATTTTTTATGAATTTTTTAAGATTTCTGGATTAAAATATACTTAAAATATATTTTAAAGTAATTTTTTAATATTTAAATCGGCAGCGGGACACGTGGCGCCTCCCGGTTGGATGCGCGGTTTCGGGCTAATCATTGGCGATGGCGCAATGATTGCGCTGCCAGCCAATGATTGCGGCAATCATGCCGCAATCATCCGTGGACACTTATCCACGTCGGCGAGCACTGGCCGCCGTTGGATCACCCGCTGTCCAAATCAGACTGTGGTGATCGAGTCCGATGGGAGCCCGTCCGTCAGGACCAAGTACACGGATCGGATCGCGAACCGTTGATCACAGGATCAACAGTTCAGATATCCCGCAGGCCATGCAACGCCCGATCCAAAACCCTAGGGCTATTCTTGCTTCGTTCTCCCAAACGGCTGGACCAAATCGCATAAAATTTTAGATCTAGGTTCTAGGCATGAAGAGCAACAGTTGGAAAGTTTTATTTTGAATTAATACGTGCTAACGACAACGCTAATTAACCCTAAGTGTTCTAACTAGGGTTAGAGATATACCTCAGTCCACACGGTGGATTCGGGAGATCTTGGGCTCGTTGGATTTGTGGAAGATCCAGGAACAACTTCCTAGTTGACATCGAGATCCGAAGCTCGCTCGATCGGCCGGGATTCGTCCTTGAACTCGAAACGCCTCGGGTTCGCCGGAGGATCGCCGCCGGCGGGGTCTGAACGTCGGGGTTTGGATCGAAAAGGTGGAGGGAAGTCGGGGGAGTGCTCTCACAAAATCTCAGAGCCTGAGGTGGTCTCTAGATCGAGCAAGAGCAAAAAGATCCCCCCAAAAACCTAAATTTCACTATTTAAATCCCCTCTCCTCTCTTGGACGGTGGAGATGAGATCCAGCCTCAAATTTAGAGAAAGAGAGGGAGTGAATTAGGCGAGATTTTGAATTCCAAAACGATAGGAATTGATTAGGGCATTAAATGGGGTCATAATGGGCTCTAAATAGGTTATTTTAACCTATTTAAGATTTGGTTTGACCAAGTCAATGATTGACTTGGTCAAATCAGTCAAGAGAGTCAAAGGAGTGAGGGGTTTGAGCCATGAAAAAGAACATATTTGATTTGGGCTCTAAAAGGGCTTAATGGGTCAATTTTGACCCATTAAGGCTTGGGTTGACCAAGTCAAAGGTTGACTTGGTCAACTCAAACCACCATGCCTAGAGATTTGACAAAATCAAGGTCAACATGCGGTACACACTCAACAAGCAACCTGGCACGAAAGACTCGGGTATCCTCATCATCGCATTCTCACAACAATTTGCCACAGCAATCCGTCGCTGCAAATCCCGCTTAAATGTTCTTCTTGTGTTTCTTGTCTTTCTTGTAAAAGCCATAAACTTGTATTTTCAAATTATGATAGCCGGACAAATGCTCCGCTCGCTCTTCTTCACTCCGATGTCTGGGGACCCTCTCTGGTTCCCTCACATCAGGGATTGCGTTACTACTTACTAATAACTGATGATTTTTCTCGTTTTAACTGGATTTTCCCTCTTTCATTTAAGTCTGATGTCTCCCACACTTTCATCAATTTTATTACGCTCATTGAACGGAAAACTAACAGGCGTATCAAGGCCGTGCGCACCGACGGCGGCCGCGAATACGTGAATCAACTCTTTGAAGATTTTCTTCAGCTCAAAGGTATACAACACCAGCTCTCATGTCTCTACACTCCCGAGCAGAACGGCCTCGTCGAACGCAAGCACCGCCACATCGTCGATACGGCGCGGACTCTGCTTCACACCGCCTCTATACCCATCACCTACTGGCCGGACGTAGTCACCACAGTTGTCTACCTAATCAACCGAATGCCCACACCCACCACGAACAACATTCCTCCTCTCCAGCTCATGTTTCAAACAAAGCCGGATTACTCAACGCTCAGAACATTCGGCTGCGAATGCTTCCCTCTTCTTCCCGACCACTCTCACAACAAACTGCAGCCAAACTCTACCTCATGTGTCTTTCTCGGCTATCCAGATCACCGGAAGGGATACAAGTGTCTTGATCGAACAACTAACAGAGTTACCATCTCCAGGCACGTCAGGTTCCGTGAGACATCGTTTCCGTTCAAACTGACTATTCCCACGCCATCTCCACACAACCAAGACCTCCTTGCTTCCATGCTTATACCCGCGTCTCTACTCCCCACACCACGCAGCAATCCTACAAACCTTCGCCAACAGGCTTCCATACCTCCTACCATAACCTCGTGGCACCCCAATCCATCGCAACCCCCCTCCCCCGCAGCCTCCACCCCAGCCTCTCCGGTACAACCTACCACTCGCCATCCTATGATCACCAGGGCTCAAACCGGCACACTAAAACCAATTCAAAGACTCAACCTTCTTCATAATGAGTCCAGCTCTCAGGATCCCATAAGCTACACTGAAGCTAACAAATCCTTTAACTGGAGGCAAGCCATGGCGACAGAATTCTTCGCCCTACAACGCCAAGGCACTTGGCAGCTAGTTCCCCTATCTCTTCACACACTTGTTCTCAGGTGTAAATGGACCTTTAGACGCAAATTTCACTCCGACGGCTCGGTGGCCCGCTTCAAAGCTCGTCTGGTCGCTCTCGAAAATCAACAAGAACAAGGGCTTGAATACGTGGAAACTTTCAATCCCGTAGCCAAACTTCCGACCATCCGTGTCCTCTTCACCATTACCCTTCATCACGGCTGGAAAATTCACCAGCTGGATGTAGAGAATGCTTTTCTTCACGGTACGCTCGACGACACTGTATATATGTGACAGCCTAAGGGCTTCGAGGACTCCCTCCACCCGCATCACTTCTGTCGCTTGCGTAAGGCTATCTACGGCCTCCGTCAGGCCCCTCGTCAATGGTACTCCACATTCTCCAGTTATCTCATCACTCTCGGCTTTCAACACAGCAAGTCCGATCCCTCTCTCCTCTTATTATGCACGGACACCTCCCAAATCTTTCTACTCGTCTACGTCGACGATATTTTGGTCACCGGCAATGATGAGTCAGCCATCTTCGCATTCCTCACTAAGCTCCACTCCACCTTTGCCCTCAAACATGTCGGAGAAGCGCATCACTTTCTCGGTATCAAGATTCAAAAACATCCAGATAAGTATTTCCTCTCTCAGCAAACTTATGCCCTGTCCATCATTCAACAATCTAACCTGTCTCACTGTAAACCCGCAGCCAACCCATCCTGTACCAAGATATCAACGGACTTCACTATTGATCCAACTTTGCAAGATCCGTCTCTCTACCGCAAGCTCACCGGAGCATTGCAATACCTCACAATCACTCAGCCGGACATTGCCTACGCCGTCAATAATCTCTCACAGCATATGCACGATCCACAGCCAAGTCACATACAACTACTGAAGAAGCTGATCCGCAATATTCAAGGGACAGCTCACTTTGGTCTCCCAATCACCAAATCCGATCTTCGCCTACGCACATACTCTAACGCCGACTGGGCCAGCGACCCGTCACTCGCAAGTCCACCTCAGGCTACTACTCGTTTCTCGGCGGCACATTGGTATCGTGGGCTGTCAAGAAGCAATCAACGGTGTCTCGGTCGTCCACGGAATCGGAATACAGGGCTTTAGCCGCCGCTACCGTCGACACCATATGGCTCAAGCGGCTCTTAGTCGATTTTTGCATAACCCACGACTAGCTTGTCGATCTCTACTGCGACAATACCTCGGCGATCGCTCTCGCCAACAACCCAGTATTTCACGCACGAACCAAGCATATTCTAGATTGACCACCGGTTCCTGCGCGACAACCTGATCAACAACCACATCCGTCTTCTTCCCATCAAAACCGTTGACCAAATCGTCGACATTCTGACGAAGCCTCTGTCCACACCACGGTTCAAAATGCTCCGAGACAAACTCACGATTAGCTCAGACTCCTTCGTTTGCGGGGGGCTATTAGAGCACTAAGCTTAGCTTAATTATCAATTTGTAATAACCAATCCTCTGCTGACATGTGTCCCGCACGATTGGCATATATCTATAAGTAGGACCTGTAACTCAGTTTAATTCAATCAATTCAATTCATATTTTCCTTTCTTCTCTGTTTCCCGCCTCCGGCGAACTGCGCGTTCGTGATATTGCAATTTCACAATTAGTATAGAAATTGATGCATATATTTTCTAATATGATTTATAACATATTATTCTCTTTTATCTTGTATTGAGTTCAATTATAAGATTTTGGTTACTTGTTGAGCTATATGCTCGTTATATGATTTTACATGTTTTTAGGAAAGGAGAAGGATCCAATGATATGTGGCTTTGGACAAGACAAAAAAAATGTAATAATGCTTATTTTTCGCCGTTCATTTGAAAGCTCTATTAATTAGTTAAAATGAAAGACATATGTAATTCTTTCAATATAGATTATAGAGTGTGACACTTGTAATCTAGTCAGGGCAACCAGGAGAACTCGGATGGTATCATCCAGCCGCAAACATTCAAGCCGCTGTCGGAGACGACAATGATTTGATCGAAATATTCATCAAAAAGCTCAAACATGCCCAGGCCTCTTGAACTCATTTAGCACCATGATTACTATGTAGTTGGCCTTACACACGGGCTTCATGTGCATCTCGCATGCTTTCAGGGCGAAGATCTTATCATTGTAGTGGATCACAATAGACATGTATGGGACCTTTTTGACCGTGTTCATCCACAGGAGATTGCTTTACAAAAGAATAAAAGAAAATACACGACGAAAATTAAAAATGAACATGTACTTAATTTTTGCCTTATAAATTTGTAAAAATATTTATTGCACATTTTTTTCTAAAGTTGGTTTAGCTTTCTTTTCTAAATATTTTATAATTTTAATAGTTTGTTAAAAAAGAAAATTTAAATTTATATATGTAAAAAGATTTCTTATGCATATTTTAACCTATTATTTTGCTTGCTTTATTACATCTTGGTTAATCTTATATATTAACAGAAGAAAATATTCCTATTCTAACTCAGTATTCATATATCAGTCCAATTATAGAGTTTAGGCACTTAGTTGGTCAATTGGGTTACTTAGATTTTAAGCTTGATCTAAGATAGTCCAATGTTGATTTAAATTTATAATAATCTATTAAAATATTTTTTTAGCACTACTAAAAAGTTGTTTTAAGAAGCAGTAAGAAAGTCGTCCCAAATAAGGCCATAGTCGAATGTCTTGACCCATTAGGTTAATGAGATAGATTGGGTTAGATTTGACTTTTAATCAAGCTTAAGGCCAAGAATTGACAAGTACATTGTCAATTAAATTTAAATTAAACATGATGAATCAATGTAATGGGAGGCTAATGGATTGAACTCCTAAATGGATCAAAATAAACTAAATTTGGGCTTTGTTTGATCTTGAGTTGACTAAGATCAAAACTAAGAAAACTAATAGATTGGAAGGGATCATTGAAATATTCAGGGTTAAGATCAATCTATAGTTGTTCCTAATCAACTTATTCAAAGGTTTGGATCATTTAGCTAAATTAGCTAGGAGATCAACCTAAGAATGTATCATGGATTGGGATTAAGCTATCACAAGGGAACGACTACAGCTTCATTTGTGATGATTTTTTTACTACTTCTTAAAGCAACTTTTGAGTACAAAAATTTTTATTTTTGTAATAAAAATTTATTTTAAGAAGTAATTATAAAATCACCCGAAATGAAGCCTACATCTTATCCTAGCCCAATCAATCATAGGAAGCATTGGGATTTGATGCTTTAATTTTTTTATTATGTGGCTCCCTTGTTTTAAGGTGTGCACAGTGCTGAAGATATTAATAAATAATTAGAATGAATATATATTGAAAAACATTATTACAAATAGATTAAAATGATTCGAATACATATAAAACAAAGTTAAAAAAATATTCATTAAATTAGCAGATCAAATTAATATTAAAAGATCAGACAATAGAAATTATATAACTAAGATGATATGAATAAGATTATAAAAATACACCTTACAACTGAGACTATACTCAGAAGAAATGAAATCAAAAGAGATTCATAAAGCACAAAGAGTTGAGAAAAGGAATGCTGATGAAGAACAAAACACAATTGAGATAAGGTTGATGCTTAGAAAGAGAAGAATGTCTTGATTGTATCAGCCTGATGAGACTTAGAATTATTATTGATGAGTGCTAGTAGACTAAGGCTTCATTTGAGACGGCTTTCTTACTGCTTCTTAAAATAATGTTTTAATATAAAAAATAAAATTTGTCTACTAGAAAGCTACTTTAAGAAGCAGTAATAAAGTCATCCCAAACAAAACCTAAAAGGCTCAGAAACCATCCAGCCAAGCAGGTAAACTATTTTTCTCAAAATAGTTCCAGATTCACAAACTTGAAAGGCTCAGTCATCATCAAAAAACAAAAGCTCATCCTTATTTTTCAATATACAGTGCAAATTTGCCATTGGCATCAGAAACTTGTCATAACCATTATCTAAGCTCAAGATTTCAGGTCCACAAGAGGTCATCACCTGCATAACTTAAACTAAATAACAGTAAATTAACAGGTAAAGAAAGTTTCTAAGAAATACTATTGAAAGTGTCTTGATCCTAATACATCCACTTCATCATACAAAGAACTCAGTCGCTACAAAAACACCAAGGGTCTATGAATTCTCATATCCTTCTTGATAATCAATTGCCCTTGCAAAGGATTGCTGATATGAAGCTAAGCATTAAATGTGGGGTTGGAGTCATATTTCCTGGGTTTTGAGCTTCATACAAGCAAAGAACTGGCGTTTCATTTTCCTTGAGTTACTTCTCTTCCCATATATTAAGTCTTTCAATGGGATTCTTGATCTCCTTTCCGAAGGTTTGGCTGCTTTGTTTTCTCGTTTATTTTCTTGGAGATTTAAGAATATACACTGGACCTTCTGCAGTTTCAGCTCCAATCCATCAATTTTTTCCGCACCTCTTTGTACTCCCTCTACAACTTTTCTTCTTTGTTTATTGCTGTCAGAGGACAGGGAGAATGTTTCTGTCATTTTAGTTAGTTTCTGGTTGAAATCAATCAACTTGACGAGGGCTTCTCCAGCCTCTTTCACCTGCAGCTTGACTGGATTGAGCTCCAAAGTTGATGGCTGGCATTTCATTTCTGAAGTAGCAATTTTATTTCTCAGCTCCATCAAAAATTTTTCTAGATCCAACAGCCTCTGAGCATCGGCAGAAATAAAAACATTGACCCTATCAATCCATTCTCGAAGAGACTCATTATAATTTGCAGGGAGCAGCACTATGTTGTCAACACTCAACTCTTTCTCCAAAACAAGTTCAGAAGAAGAGTTTTCACTCCTTTCAACTTCCATGTTTACAATCTGGTAATTATCTATATTATTCAATGTGGTTGTGGTAGATTTCCTTACTTTATGAGTATGATCATCTGCTTCAATAACAAAATCTACTTCATGTTGAGAACCACTTAGCACGTGATCAAGTTCTATATCCTTCATTATCTGCTCGTGCTTCACTCTAGAGAATATACCATCTTTCATCAGTTTAACATCTTTGTCAATGCCTTCACTTTTTATCAAATCCAAGATGATATCTTTCTTTTTTTGTGTTCCCACCAGTCCTGTGCTTCTATTTAACTTCCATGTTTTGACTTTTCTTGTTTCATCATCCACTTTGGTAGCAGAAACAACTTCTCCTGAATCTAGAAGTCCTTCAGTATCGACTACTGCTTTCTGAAGTACCTTAACCTTTGCACGCAATTTTTTTAGCGCCAAGATTCCAGCTGATGCTCTTGAATTTCTTGGGCTGTGATGCTTGCCTCGTACTTGACTGAAATTTTTAGGCCGCAGAGAAGCAAGTAAGTTGCCCTGATAAAAGATTAATGTTGTTAATTCAAGATATCTATGTCAGAAAAAACAATTTGTGCCAAATCCTCTATATATTGCGCATTTGAAGCTTTAGACCCTAAATAAGTTCTACATGAGTCCATTGCTTAAACACTAGGCTGCCTGAAGCGAGGCTACACATTCCAAATACCTTCAGCATTGTTTATTTTCTTATCATGAAACAAATGATATTTTGATTTCAGGAGAAAATTTTTTGGGAGAGAGCTTAAAGTGCAGTGTCAAGTAAATTCATCATATTTAACAAACTTTATGATGTTTGGTTTATTATAGAAAAAATTATAAAAAATAATAATTTTTGTGAATTGTTATAAAATAAACTCCATGTGAGCATTCTCATCTCTGTGTTGACCCTCATGTTATACACAAAGGGACCAAAGGAGGAAGAAAGCAAAGTAAGAAATCTAACGTACAAAACTCATACCCGTCGGATCTTCAAAACCATGCCGAAATCCCGCCGATTCGGCACCGTTCGCGTCGCTTCCCCGCAAATCCCGTAACGACGGCCTCGATCACTGGTTTTTGACGCCTTTAAAAGCCAACCGAGAGGAACCCCTTTGCCGCTACTTCCACGAGCTCTTCTCTCGTCCCACATCCGACCGAAACCCCTCTCCTCTCCCACACGATCCCGAAGCCAAATCCCTCACAGCCTCCGACCTCACCCAGGCGAGCTCACCTCTTCCCGTCGAGCTCAATCCCGATCTTGGAGAGAAACACACACAGAGAGAGAGAGAGAGAGAGAGAGAGAGAGAGAGAGAGAGAGAGAGAGAGAGAGAGAGAGAGAGAGAGAGAGCATCCTTACCCGACATTTCTCCTAGCCGATCCCGTCGCCCTCTCCCTTCCGATCTCCCTGACCGACTCCACACAGCAGCTAGAGCCGATCTCCTCCTCTCTGCTTGTAGTCGAACCCGGCCTCTGCCCGATCCTACCCGGCCGAACTCCCTCTCACAGCCCTAACTCCACTTAAAACATAACCCTACTCACTCCAACTCAGCCGACTCAGTCAACTCAACACCTGACTCAGTCCACTCATCCCCACTTAAACCTAACCTTCTAAGCCCTAACTCACTCAACTCAGCCCACTCACCTCTCCAACTCAACCTAACTCAGCTCCTCTAATTTGAATTTGGAGGTGATTTTTTGTTTTGATTATTGTTATTATTATTATTATTTAATTATTTTTAATTATTTTTAATAACAATTAATTATAATTAATTATAATTATTATAATTAAAATTTTTAACTATATTTAATTATTATAAATAATGATTAATTTTAATTAAAGTTAACTTATGATTAATTTATAATTATTATGATTAATTATTAGTGATAATAATTAATCATAATTTATTAAAATTAATTATAATTAAATTTTAATTTAAAATAATTGTCATTATTTTATAATTAAATATGGTTAGTTATTATAATTATATTTAATTATTCTTAAATTATAATTAATTATTATTAATTTTAATTAATTATAATAAATAAAATATTGATTGTTTTATCGATGCTTGCAACGGGCCGGCAAACCCCCAAGGCGCTCACGTAGCATTGAGGGTGGGAAACCAGTGCGATGCTTGCGACGATTTAAGGATCCCTCTTCAATGCTAGCAACGAGCCGGCAAACCCCCGAGGCGCTCAAGTAGCGTTGTAGGGCGGGAAACCGGTGCGGCACTTGCGGCGAAGGGGATAAAAAAATGTATTTTTTTATTTTCATATAAGTACCCCCGAACGCCCACATGGTGCAGAGGGGGGAAATCTGTGTTTTTTCTAACGCCTGTTTTCTTCTTATAATCAACAAACCTAAAAAAAATCCTTAAATGCTCACGTACCAGGCGGGGATAAAAAATTTCATTCGGGACCGCGGTGTCATTTTTGACACCTACCTAAAGCGCTCACGTAGCGTCGAGGGGAAGGTTGCCTCTTGGTTTTTCCCCTAAACGGGGGAGACGCCGGGAGGCTGCCGAAATTTGAATTGAAAATCCAAGGACTTGAACAAAAAATGATGAACTTGGACTTGTTCGAATTCAAATGAATGTGGAGAACTTGAGAGTGCAACAAATGACTTAATTGAACTTGAACCCAAATGAATTCAATTCTAATTGAAACGAGTATGAACATGAACATGGATTCTCATTAGAACTTGATTGAATTCATTTTGAGCTCGGACACGAACTCAAAGGACAACAGGGGACATGCATTTGAACTTGAACTCAAGCAGAAGACTTGTAAGCTTGAGCTTGATCTTGAACTCAAATGACTAAGCAAAGGAACTCAAGCATGAACAAAGTGAACTTTGACTTTTAACATACAAGTTGATTATATGAAACAAGATCAAAATATCATGTGAACATCAATAGATGAACTATAAGGAATTTGATTTGAAAGATAATCAACTTCCCAATAGAGTTATCATTCCAATTGGAATGCAAATGCTGATATGCAAATTCATTTCAAGTGTGAACCTGAAATCTGTGTGAGCAATAGAAATCAATCTATATTAATCATTTCAATTGGAAAGAAGGGGTTGATGAGCTTGATCTCAAATTTATCACAAACAACTTGTAAGTACAATTTTTTATTACAAGTAGCAAGAAGAGCATGAAGAATATGAATTTATATCAAGATCATATTTTTGGGAGGAGGCCATTGGATCGTAATGGCTCATTTACAAAATTGAAAGCAATGTACCCTCAAGCAACGATCAATAGAGATGGCAAAAATTAGAGTTCAAATTTTCAATCGACCATATAACTAATGTTATTACTTGCATCATGGGTCCAATGATGATGTATTGCACGCCGATGATTGCTTGGAGTTGGTAACCAGAGATATACAATCGCCACGATCTTCAGGACAAAGAAAATTCACAAGCAATGGAAGAATGCGACGGCTTGTTCTTAACCAATAAGTTAGAGTACTATGTGGATGTTGGAGAATCATCATGTTGATTAGAAACACAAGCACCAACAACTACAAGTCATCATACAAGCACGATAATCTGATGAATTTGATGGCCCGAGGCCTACAAGTACAACGCAGGAGAACTACGACAATGCAGTTCACTTACAAGTAGTAGTAATAGTTATGCTACAAAGGTGAGGGATCCTTTATAAACATACAATATATCCACGCCCAAAGAAGTCATCGTAATAGAAGGCGACCAATATCACAACACCTTTACAACCAATCATTGTCCAATGTTAAGCAAGTACATTGATACGTTACAAGCAAAGATTGATGATACTACAACAAATACAACTATCCATGCAACTAAAGGCAGGAGATTAGTTAGTGCACTATGACCCGCCTACAAAAATCAACAAATAGTGCACGACAGTCTACCTGTACGAAGCAGCGAACAATTCTATCCAGAAGCTGCTACGTCACCGAATCTGCAACATTCGTACAAACAGACATAAGGTGTCTATTCCAAGAATACCCCCGCACGTGCACTGTAATTTGTATACACATAGGTACACTAAGGGGGAAAATATAATCAAATACCCGCATGGGCCCCGGCGAGCGTGTTATTGGTACACACGTGACGTCTAGGGATGCTGCGCGGGTTAACAAGTGAATTCATGTTCGAAACTGATCCTTCTATACAGGTCAATAGAAGTCGACAGGGTTCGAACCATTAAGCAATTATAAAGTTATGGCGACCGGTATATTTGCTTTAAAACATTCAAATTAGGCCTTCAAGGCCTACAACAATACGAATTCACTATCAAGGGCATAAAGCCTACGAAACCCGATCCTCTGTCGACAGTCCGACAGAGTTGACAAGGTTCAATCTATAAAGAGAAATGACTCCAAACACCCCGATGATGGTCGTGTTGAATGCATATCTCAACCGGAGGGGTTCCCAAATATTTCAAATGTCCCCCAAATATCCAAATGTCTTCCAAACTCCACCCACAATGCCAAAATCCAACAAATTCCAAAGTCCAGATATTTAAAATTTGAAATTCAACCATCCCAACGCTTAAAGCAAAATCCATCCACCCTCCGCAATAGTTTGCCGAGGTGGACAAATTAAAATTTACTTCAGCTCACAAAGAGCCAAATGCCTAGTCGAAAATATCACTAGGATCCATTCTCAAACAATCTCTTGCCAGTAAGGACGTGGTACGTGTCCTCTAACCGGCAGTTTCGCCGCCAAATGGCACTGCAGGTAAACGGTTATAATCCCGGGCCCTCTGAACCGAGTGGTTTTGCCGCCAAATGACACCACAGATAGCGGTTATGGCCAGAGCCAATACGCTCCTTAGTGGCGTTAAATCCTTGAGATATGAATCAATAGGATATGATCGATAGGGCACAAAGCCCTCTGTTAGCTAAGGTGGATTCAAATTTGTCCCCTTAGACAAACATTCAACCCCGGTCTACAAGGTCCCCTTGGACGAAGCAACCAATGGCTGCCGACAAGGATCCTTTTGTCAGGTTGGGTCGACTACCTCCTCTGACTAAGTAGACCAGGGACCATGATGGCCCGGGACGACGAAACCATGGGATCTTGATTGGGTCTATCATCCATTCCCCCACCATCCGCTTTAAATGCAAGATGGTGCAATTCATATTTTAAATATCAAATATGCCCAAATTTTCAATCTTTTCAAACCTTTCCAAATATCCAATTATAAACTCAATTTCCAATATCAAAAGCCCATTGCTGCTACTATATGCCAGATAACACGTATCTCTACGTATCTGATTGACGACTAGCCTTAATCGAAAGTTCTCTCTCGTAATTGGGAGGGGTAATTAACTATAGGGGCTTGCGCCTATAGAAAACCAGAACTCAGATCATAAAGTCCTCACAAAATGAGGGCGAAATCTCTGGGTAGTGTCTTATCTACAAACTCATCTGCCTTCCAAAATTTACCTCAGAACTTATTCAGTTAAAACTCCCTCGCCTAAACAAACGCACAATAAGCGCGGCGGGGAGGGCGGGGCCGAATTTTCGGAGCCCACACTCTGCAAACGCTTAACTTAATCTTATGAATGAGCATATATGTGAAAAGGATGGAGTAGCTCCAGTGGATGCCTTAGATGGTTTGGTCACGTAAAATGGCTGCTTTCCTATGACCCGGTTAGGAAAGTAGATGTATTAGATTTGACTTATGTTAAGAAAGGTAGAGATAGACCTAGAAAGACTTGGTTAGAAAATATTAGAAATAACCTTTCTTTTTTAGATTTAAATGAGAATTTGGCTCTTAATAAGACACAAAGAGAAAAAGAATTCATGTAGCCGACCCCACGGAGTGGAATAAAAACTTGATGATGATGATATTGTTGTTATAAAATAAACTCCAGTTATTCTTATTATTATTTTGAATAAAGTTTTTTTTTCTAGGACATCGAGGGCTAGCTGGAACCAACACGTGGTGGTCGACAGCCAACGGCGGGCGGTTGCCAATGGTCGGGGGTGACCGGCAGTCGTTAAAGGTCGGCGGGGGCTAGCAAACAGATGATTGGGAAAGCGACGTGGCGTATCGAAAACCACCTGAATTTTTGTCAACTTGGAATACACCAAAAATAAACTAAGTAGTGAATTTTAAATACATTATCAAATTACTTTGCGTTTCTTTTTCAACCAAACAAACAAATAAATTTTCAAAACACCCACATTCATTTTATGGTACAAAAAATAAATAATTGTGTAGGTGATTTGAAATACCATGAATCGCCTACTTTTGATGAATTTGAAATTCGCTCAGATGGGATGAATTAAATGCAGGACAAACTCACAATATTTTAATGCATTTGAAATACATTCAATCATGCAACTCATGCATTTCTAAAATGAATAAATTCCAATTACTGTGTATTGTTAAAATACATGCATTTAAAAGTTTCCAACCAAACATGCCCTAAATTCATCAAAAAACATGCATCACAATAAATAATAAATTACCTGTTTTTTCTTACTGTTCAGAATGTGAAGATTTGTTAATGAAAGGGTGCGTTCCTCCAGAGACGCAATCTCATTTTCCAAAGAAGCAATAAGGGGAGCATAAGCATTTAGTTCTGCCTTCAGCCTCTTATTTTCTTTTCCAAGCACATCAACTTTTTCTTTTAAATCTTCTTCTTGAACATTTCTGCAAGAAATTTCTTCAACTGGAAACTTCAATTGAACAATATCAGCCGTCACAAGGCCCTTAAGTATCTGCATCAGCTCAAAGAACTTCTCCTTCAATATCAATTCCATGAATGATGAAACATGAAGGTCATGTAGGAACTTCGCAGCTTCTGCTTTGTTTGATCTGCATTCGTCAATTAATACCTGGAATTCAGATGCCAAGTAGGTTTCCGAGGCACTATGTGCTTTCACTCCATGTAGTTCATAAAATTCCTCTTCCAACATTTCATTGGATTTTCGTAAGCATAAAATCTCATAATCTTTAGAGAAATTTTCTTCCTCTAATGATGAAAACAAGTTCTTCTCTGATCCATTTCTAACTAACTTGGCCCTATTGATCACCTGCATACAAACATCAGGATCTAGTGGCAATTCTATGTTTTGGATGCCTTGAAACTTGCTTGAACCGGACAACTCCATGTATCTCTGTTCAAACAGTTTCCCACCCATTTCTGTTTCAATGTTGAGTTTTCTCAATGAATTTCTTGCTTGCTGGATTTTATTTTCAAAAAGCACTGTGTGGGTTCGACACTCCTCCTTAAGATGCATATTTTTAGCTTCTAGATCTCTCATGCTTTTATTAATCACTCTGATATCCTCGCCTAGATCATTTGTAATCCTATAAAGATAGTTCACATCACTAATTAACCGCTTCATATTTGAAGATTTTTCAGTAATGCAACTACTGAAAATTAATGAGAGGAGCTCCTGAACAATAGCTTCTTCAAGGATATCATCATTTACATCTGCCAATGCATCATTTTGCTCTCTTAAGTCAAACAGTTTCTTTAACAACGATTCATTTTCCTTGAGCAACTTTGAGATTTCACTCTGTGATATACCACAAGCTCCTTGTAAATCCAACAATCTGCCACACATTCTCTCCAATCCTAGATTTAGCATTTCCTCCCGTTGTTTGCTAGCATTAATATCCTTCTGCAACTGCTTATTTATCTCTATTACTTCAAGATTTTTTCTTTGGAGGTTAAAAATTTCTTGATTTCTCAAAACAGATTCTTGCTCAAGCACTTTATTTTGTGATCTAAGCTCCACTAATATCAGTGCAAGTTGCTCTAAAAGTGTGAAAGAAGATGGTTTCTCAAGTTGAAAATGATGGATTTCACCCTTGGTAACTGGAACAATAGCCTGTAGCTCTGCAATTTTATTTGAAATAATCTGCAAAATATTATCATAACAATCATTTGAAATCTCACACTCCTTGGCATCATATGACTCACAAACCTTCTTAGTGTCATATGTCTTCATCATCACATGAATCCCTTCCAAAAGTTTCACATTATGGTCCGACAGTGTAATTAGTTTCCTCTCATGAGTGGTCCACTCATGTTTGAGTTCAAAAAAGAAATTTTCTGCATGCTTCAATTTCTCCATGTACTTTCCACATTCTTTTGAGAGAAACATATTCTTTTTAGTCAATTCAACAAAAAACTGCTTCATGATGATATTATCAATCTCAATCTTTACTATTTTATAATGCTCCTCCTCAAGCTCCTGTTTTGAAACTTGGATTTGTTTTTTCAGGATTTTAATTTGATTACTCGAAGTAATCAATTGTCTATTGAAGAAACTGATATAAATTTCATCCTCTAGTTTTCCTTGTTTGAATGAACAATGCAGTTCTTCCATGTCATGATCTGCTAGAACCTTCTCATCTATAATTTCATTTTTGCCTTCCAAGACCTCAAACTGATTCTCCAAGCTTTGAAGATGCAGAGCAACTCTTTCCACCTGATAGAATGGGGCAAATGCTCATTAAGAAATATCAGGGCAGAACACATAGGATGATACTTAGTCACTAATAATATCCAGGAACTGAAAATCGCTTTTCTTGGTAAAAATAGAACCTAAATGAAACAAAAAAAAAAGACAAATTAAAGCTTTATTTGGTGCAGCTTTTTGATTTTTTTTGTGATAGGAGAAATAGTCAATAAGAAATAGTATGCATTTGGATGATAGCATTTTCACAACTTACCAAATTTTGCCTTCAGAAAATTATTTTTGAAAAAAATATTTTAAATTATAGTTGAAAAAAAATCTTTTAAAAGTAAAAACAGGATAGCATAACTGCCCCAAACGAAGTCTAAGCATCTATATCTAAGTTCATGCTTTACAAGCGTTATCCCAACTATTTCTTGGCATTAGGCAAGCTGATTGTATTTGCAGAGAAATAGAAAAGGTGAAGAAAAAAGAAGAAATGAAAAATAATTAGGAACCATGTACCTGAGAGAAACGATTGCTGTTTTCAGCAATAAGATATGGCTTCTGATAGTACAGAGACTGGCAAGATTCATCCAAGGCTTTAACCATACCTCTCAAAACATCAAATTCACCAGCAAGATCAGAAATGGAGTTCTCAATAACTGCCTTTTTTTCTGAAAACTTCTCCATATTCTGATTAACAGCTTCCATATGAGAGCTCGGCACAGGCTTTGAAGAAATATGGCTAATAACGTTGTGATGAAGAGAATCACAGTATTCTTTAAGTCCCATGATTTTATCAATCAAGCTTTTAAATTCAGCATTTGCACCTGACAAATAGCTATCTAAAAAAGCATTATTTTCTGACATCAGCTTGATAAGCTTTAACTGCTGGAAATGATGAGCTTTCTCATCCTCATGTTTTTTGCATGTATCTTTTAGTTCTTTGTTTCCATCGTGCAGTTCCTTCACCACTGCATGCAGAGAGATCACATTAAAGTTGACTTCCTCTATTTGCTCTATTAATTCACAGTGCCTCTCCTCTAAAACATTTCTCCTGTTCTTAAGAGAGAACAAATCTTGTTCAAGAACTTTCTTCTCCTCTAAATGGATCTGCAGTTCATCATCCAGTCTATACTTTGATTCACTCAATGATATTATCTCATTTTGCAGATTTACTATCTTTGAAGAAAATGAAAGAATTTTTTCATTCAAATCATTGTTTTCATCATGCAGACGCCTCATTTCTTCCTCCATGGCAGCTTCCCTCAATTCCATTCTTTTCACTTTCTCCATTAAACCATAATGCCCTTCCTCTAAATCATTTCGCTTGTTCTTGTAAGAAGAAATCTGTTTCTGAAGAAACATCTTTTCTTCACCATTGAACCTCAGTTCATCTTGAATTTTGTGGTTTGATGCCCTCAATGAAATTATCTCATCTTGCAGACATATTATTTTTGCAACAGATAAATTTTTTTTTTCATTCAAACTATGGTTTTCATCATGAAGTCGCTTTATTTCTTCTTCCAAGCCAGCCTTGCTGAGTTCCATGTTTCTCAACTTTTCAGTTCCACGTTGAATTTCCAAAGCCAAATGTCTTACATTTTCTTGAGACTGAGAATGCAGCTCAACCAATGCCTGATGAGTCCTTTCAGCACACAAACGTTGTTTCCATTCATCTTCTACATGTTTCTTGAGTTTATTCAACTCTTGTTCCCTGATTGCAATCTCTTCTTCTTGCCTCTCTGCTCTCTGTTCTAGTTTATTTAGCTGGGTCCGCAAAGATTTTTCCTTTATTGCAGCTTGCATGTTGTGCTGTCGTTCAAATTCTATGGAGTGCTTGACTATAGACAACTCTTCTTCCCTCATGATAATCTCCTCCTCTTGCCTAGTCATTTTCTGCATAAACTTATCAAGCTCATGCTGCAAGGATTTGTTCTTCTCTTGCAGACTAAGACATTGATGCTCAACCATGTTAAGTTTGGAGGCACCTATCAACTTCTCATCATTGATCTTCTTAAAGTGCTCCTTGGTGTGAGAAATTTCCGCTTCCAGTTCAGATATCCTTCCTTGGGAAACATTATACTGAAGAAGAGCACTTTCCATCTCAAATTTCAACTTTGAAATGGCATTTGAGAATTTAATAGACTCAGCTTCAGTTCTATCCGCACGTTTTGACTGTGAATCGACTTGATTATGGAGATTTTGGTTCTCCTTATGCAAATCTGAAGCTTCTTCCTGTTGCTTGGATACAAACAGGTTAAGCTTATCCAGCTCCAATTGTAGAGAAGTATTTTCTCTCTCTAGGCCAAGGCAATGGTGCTTAGCCATTCTAAGTTCAGAAACTTTGATGCTTATCTCATCATTGATATGCTGAAATTCTTCTTGGCTTTTAGAAATTTCAGACTCAAGGTTTGATATCCTTTCCTGGGATATCTGGTACTGAAGAAATGCTGCCTCCAACTCAGATTTCAGTTTGGAGAGAGAATCATTTAAAATTTGCAACTCAGCTTCAGCTTTGTCTGCACGCTGAGACTCCACAGTTATTTGGTTCCGGAGATTTTTGTTCTCTTTTGACAACTCTGATACTTCTACTTCCAGTTTTTTGTGTTCAAAAGCTTTCCCCTCATCTTCTTTCAAATTCAAGCTTTTCTTTAGAAAGCTCTCAATAAACTTTTTTTTAGCATCTTCATCAGCAAAGAGCGAATTCAAATACTTCAACCCTTCCTCGCTAATGAATGGAGCAATTTCGTCAAGAGCTACTCCATCCCACTGGATGGCATCAAATTTTCTAGGAATACAAGAATAAAAAGCATCATCATCACCAGTATCAAGCAATCCAGAGGGAGGTTCATCTGGTAACAGAAATCGAGTTTGATTGGGAAAAACCACAGCAATTGTCCTATGAGCCTGACGAAGTGCCCCGGTCACATGATCATATCTTTCTGCTAATGCACGATATGCTCGATAAAATTCTTCCACTAATTTCATAAGATCAGGCCGTTTCTTGTAATACATTTCTGCTCTTCTTGCAAAGGAATCTGCGTCTTCTTCTATAAGCTTTATCATGGCTTTGATTTTGTTGTCCATATCTGCTCAGGCCAAGTTTAGTTTAGTAATTATAGATTAGATCATACACAAAGATAATATCAACAACAACGATGATGAAGATCATAATGATTTTATAGAAAGAGAAAGTTTTTTGAAGGCAAGAAGATGCTGCAGATGCATCTAGCTGTTAGTGAAATTTTGAGAAAACAGTGATTCATGAAGAATTCTAAGTTCACCACCTTGGCAACAATGATGCACAGACACGGACACGACGACACGGCACGGACACGGGACACGTCAATTATTAAAAATATAGGACACAGACACGGGTTGGACACGGTATTATAGTTTTTATATTTTTAAAATAATATATATAAATTAAATAAGTATAATTGTAAAAATAATTTAGAAATAATAAGTCATTTAACTAAAATTTGTGCTTAAAATGATTAATATTAGGATGTCGAGAGTCGGACGTCAATGTCGTTTATCAATCATCGAGAGAGAATATGAAAATACCTTCACTACCAAAGAGAAATGAAAATGATAATATTCGATGAATAGGATATTAAGTGTGGGCAATTGATTTTGTATTGTGAATAGAAAATAAGAAATTTATTTTTTATATTTTAAATAAGTAAAAATTTTAAATACAAGAAAATATATTTTTAAAAAATTCATAAAATATTTAAAATACGTGTGTCGGACACGTGTGTTCAACTTGTATTTAATATTTTTTTAATTTGACACATTTTTGGCATGTCCGACACGTGTCGAAGTGTCGGACGTGTGTCGTGTCGGATACGTGTCGAACACTGCATGCCTCTTTCAGGAGAAGTGTCGGTGCATCATAGCTGAAGCATGGCTTTAGCACTAATTCTAGAGAAACCCGTGGAAATGAATTTAAAGATCCTCCAACATCAGCCTAATAAATAAGCTAAGACGAGGAATTTTGATGAAACTTCTAAGTAAGACTTCAAGAAAATGACCAAAAGGGTTCCTTGACTCATTATGAAAGATCAAAATGGTCCTCAATTATTTAAATGATCATTTTGATCCCTCAAATCCTTAAAAAAGAATCGAAATAGTCCTATGGATGGACTATTTTGGTTCATCTTTAAGAAGTTGAAGGACCAAAATAATTCTTTAATATAATTGGGAACTATTTTAATCTTTCATAAAGAGTGAAGGGACTATTTTGATCATTTCCTTAAAAAACTTCATAATCTATGCCTAATCACGAGCAACAACAAAGTTTACTACATTTGATAAAAAAATTCAACATCAATGAATTCTATTTATTTCAGTAACTATTTTGTTTAATGAAAGTTTATTAGAAATTAAATTCAAAAGGATGAAGAAAATATATAATTTGAAGTAGTTGTGTGTAAAATTTGCTGATACAAATACTAATAAACATAAATAGACATTGTTCCCTCTAAAATATATAGCTTCAATATAATTTCAGTAATCCAATTCAATAAAAAAATGTAAAGCAGCTTTCTGGATTGCAAGAATTAGTTTTTGGGGCGGCTTTTTTGTTTCTTCTTAAAGCAGCTTTCTAGTTCAATAATTAAAATTTTTGTACTAGAAAGCTGCTTTAAGAAGCAACAAGAAAGCCGTCCCAAATGAAGCCTTAATTTTGGACAAAGCTCTGGTTGAAATTTTGAAGGCCAGAAATGAAAATGAACAAAGAAACCACAGACATAATTTTATGCACTAAGTAGGCTTGGAGAACATATTAATAACAGCAAGTGATCTGCAAATTACATGAATAGTTGACATCTTTCTATGGCTGCATATACTAGCACAGGACCACGCCTATTTCCTTCAGTATCTCATATAGAAGTATTGTACAAAATTCATACATATAACGATAATCAATGAGGAAAAAGATAGTACCACTTAGGTTATCCTGAAGCCATTTTGAATTCTTTGGACTGATATGGCTGTCCCACCACCATGAATATGAGCGCTTAGGTTCGGCACCGGATGCAGCCTCCATGAAGCCGAGCAACCACTGCCGGTAGAATGTACTTTGAGAGGTAACAGATTCGAACAAGAACAAGCTACTGTCAGGCTCACAATGCTAATAACTATGAGCTGACTGGAGATACATGAAGCTCTCTTCTTCTAACTGATCTATTTTTACATAGCCCAAGGATCAGCACAAACTATAAAAGAAATTGTGAATAAAATGACGTACCAGATAAATAACATGTCAGAATTTCTACCTGAGATTTCCGTAGACCTATATACAATGTAAGAAGAGTTATTATACAATGCATGTGCGCAACGGGATACACCTGAACAAAAGCAAACAAAACCAATATGAGCAAAGTAGTTGGCATAAGAACATCAAAGTATGCAAAAAGGCATAATCAAGAGTCAATTGGCTCCATTTGCCATCAGGGGTGGAACTGTGCAATGCCTGGGGGGGGCAATTGCACCGCCACCTCCCCCACCCCCACCCCAAAAAACAAAAACCCTTTAAAAGAGAGGTTATCAACCTTAAAAAATAAAAAAATCTTTAAAAGAATGATTATTAGGTAATTTGCCCCTCCTCATTTTATTTCTTTGCACTAATTGACCCTTTTCACACCCGTAGTAAATCACGAGCAGAATTTCGTTTGTTCGCTGATTCGCTCTATGAAAATTTAGATTGAATTTTGTATTGTATATATTTTTATTTTTTTTTATAAGTTTCCCTCAAACAACCCTCCTAGAAATAAGGCTGTTTCCGACCCTATTTGGCAAAGCTTTACTGCACATTGTCGCATGTGATGTGTGTGTTGAAGACATAGCAAATGTAATGATGGCATGGGTGAGTGGCTCTCTGGTTCAAGCCCAACAACTTGTCAAGAATAAAAAAGAGCTGATTCCTAATGCAAGCTCAATCCCTAGGGCATGGATGGCTTGAGAAACAGCTGGGATCCAGCCTCAGTATTGTGCCAAATAGGCTCTTAACCAACCAAAAGCTTAAAACAGCTAGGGATAACATGGATAAGAAAGTTCTCACCAAAGCATTGCCAGGCACTAACAATCTTCCAGTATGCTCATAAGGTGCAAAGAGAGCACAGTATATTTATCCCTAACAATCTAATTTGATTGAAAGATTTTAGGAATCTCATATTGCTACAAGCAAATAATCTAAATTTTCAGCAAATTAAAGGAATTTCACTTTGAAATAACTATTTTGCACTTAAGGGTAACATCCAAGCAGAACAAGAAGAATTTTCCTTCAAATCCATTTCAACAGAACCCTTTGAAACCAGTTTTCAGTGTTTAAGAAAATAAAAAAAGAGTAAGGAATTATCAGAGAAATTATTGAGCAGCACAGCTAGCAACTTCACTCACAGGTCCAATGCTGTGAGGAACTAGTCAAATACCTAAATTCCAAAAGTAAGCAACCTAACCAGACCCATGGCATTCCAATGAACCTAATAAATTAAAGAAAATAATTACATTAATTAAATAAATTACATATGAATTAAACAAAGAAGGCCACAGAATAAATGCTAAGCAACTGCCTCCATCAAACAAGCTACAAAGATCGACTGCAAGCAGTGAGTATCACACTAGTTCAACCAACAAAATCAGATCTCCACTAAGACCTTGCCGACACCCAAAAGAAAAAAAAAGAAGAGATTTTGCAAATTGGTTCTTGAGAAAAAGACGATCAAACAGATTTTATGCTTAAAGTATAAAAAAATGTAGAAGAAACCACAAACCAAAAGCTAGATGGGGGGAATTTGCATCACCGCTCATTCCCTCAGCCCATCAAGACCGCAAACCGGTAGTTATTTGCGACTCTTTCTCCATCAATCTCCTCTCTTCCTAAGAATGAGAATGATAGGAGATTCGTCTTTTCTATTTTTTTTGTTTTTTTTTTTTTTTGTCATTAAGTGCTGGTTGCAGTAAGCAATAGAGCAATGATAAGAGGAAAGAATATATAAAAATATCCAGAAAGAGGATGAAGGAGGCAAAGAAGGACAAAACAATCAATGCAGTGGAAATCCAGCGAAGGAGCCCACACAGTTCCAAGCCCGTGGCAGAAGAAATCAAAAGAGGCGTCGATGGCGATTTCATACCTTCCCATTGTTGTTGTGTGGCGCACCCCTCCGGTGCTTTTAGCTTCCATTCACAATACAATAGAATAAAAAAGGCAAGGTTTTGGGCGTTCTCAAAGGCCGCATTCGAGCGAATTACAGTAGATTTTTTAGGACTCGGTAGAAACTTCAAACTTTTAATTGATTGAGTGGAAGAACCTCTGGAAGAACAATGCAATGGGTGATTTTTTTGCTGCTATTAACTTATATTTTTTTAATTAAAACAACTTTTGAGTTTATGATATATTTATTTAAATTGTTTTGAAAAATAAAAAGATTAGTACTGTTTATCAAATTTTATTGTTCGGTGTAAAAAAAAAGTTTATAAAAAAATCAAATTAGGGTGCTTAGAGTAATTATTGAATAAGTAGCTTTTGGAGAACCTAACTTTAGGTGTGTGAGGGCTATTGATATAGGGGCTGTTTAGTTTGGATAAAAAAAGGAAGTGAAATTATTTTGTTTTAAAAATATTAGTTTTCTCTTTATAGTAAAAAAAAACATAGTAAAACTTTGGTATATTTAAAATTTAGTTTTTAATTCAATTTTAAAGTTTGTAGAAATCCTTAAATTTGATTAATTTTTAAATATATTATATCATAATTGTTGCCGCTATCACGCGCCTCTCGTCATTAACCACTGGTCATCTACATCATCACCATTGCCACTCCCGTCCACCACTTGCCGCCGTCAGCTTCATCTCCACTGTCATCAGTCACTATCATCATTGAACTTTACACTATATTCATTTTATTTCAAGCTAAATAAAAAAATTATTACATGTATTTAATAACTTCAAACATTTCAAATAGACTATATTTCTTTTACATTATATTTTATTCTACTCCGAATTTCTTTTTCTTATAAAACATAATTTGAGTAGAGATTCACTCTCAAAAATAATATATATATATATATATATATATATATATATATATATATATATATATATATATATATATATATATATATATATATATATATAATTTTAGATTCACTTTATTTAGATGATCCAATAATGATATATTTTTCAAATAAAAATATAATGCTCTCTCTCCTATTTTTAAAATATTGAATTTATTTTAAAATTATTTAGTTTCTTTGAGAGGTTTGTGTTGGATCTAGTAATTAGGATGTTAAGCCTAACTAAATGTCCCAAGGCTAACCAAGAGGGGGGTGAATTGGTAATTTAAAAAATTATACTTCTACTCTTGAATTTTAGAAAACCTTTTTAATTATTAATGCAAGTTAAATTTAAAATTTAAATATAAACTTTTCAACCAGAGTAAATAACTTGCAATGAAATTAAATGCAGAAGAAAAATAAGAAAGAACACACCAGATTTATAGTGGTTCGGTCAAATCTTGACCTACGTCCACTCCCCGGAGGCACCCTCCGAGTATTGCACTAATACCACAAAGTGACTCTCCTTTTGCCCCCACAGCAAGGCGGAGAAGCCTGTACAAAATCACTTTCACCTTCCCCGGTGCGGCGGAGTAGCCGGGTTCTTTGACACCAAAGAGATCTTCTTCTCGCCAAAACTTCCCTCAAGACGACCCTTGAATCCGATGGTACTGAAGTGCAAGTTTGCCGGAGCAACCGTGTGAATATCCCCTTCACACTCCCTTGAAATCCCCTCCAAGGATTTTCTCCCTCTCAAACTCCACCCTTTCCTCTCTCCCTTTCAAGTTCTCTCTTCTAGTTTTCTCCCAAAGAACGAAGACACAATGGTTGTTAAAGATACACTTTGTCGTCATTTTACACTCTCCAAGTGTCGGCAGAGAACCGGACCGATGTTGTTGAACTTCACTTGAGAGCCTCCAAAGGAGATGGGAAGAAACAAAGAGATCTTCTTCTTCAAGTAACCTTGTGAATCCCTCACAAACCCCTCACTTGATCTCTCACTCTTCACTCTTACAATCTATCTCAAACTCTCACTCTCAATGATCCCTCTCAAGAGAAAACAACTTCAAAGGCACATGTAATAGTTTATATAGAAAGGACATGAAAAACCGCTCAAAAAACTGCTAAGAACATATTTTTCTGCTCACCGGATCGTCCCGTACGAGCCATTTGTTCATCTGTACGAACCAATTTTGTCCCGTGACGAAAAATTTCGTCCGGTACGAACAGTTATATCAAAAGTTGGTTCCGAAAACTGCAGAACATTGCCAGAAACTGCCATAGTCGGTTCCCATCGTCCTGGACGAACTGGACTTCGTCTGGACGAAATTTTTACAGTGAGAAACTCGTCCTGGGATGAAAAATGATTTCGTCTGGACGATCAGTCCTTAGAAAAATTTTCCAGATCAGTTCTTGTCCGTTCTATTGCTCTTACAAGGAGATAACTGATCTGATCGTCCCGTACGAACAATGTTCGTCCCGTACGATCAGTACAAAAACTTTTTCAAGATCTCTTTTAAGTGTGTGTATATTTATTCACTCAATTACAATCACTCCCTCTCAAATTTAATTTAAATAAAAAGTACAAGCTTCAAATTCACAAAGTATCTCATGCTGAATCTGATTTGAAGTCTTCGTAGTCTGGGGTTCGATTTTCCTGAAATATTAGTACACACAAGAGCAAAAACAAATCTTCCAAAGTATGTTAGGAGATAACAACACATAAAACTATAATATTTGGAATCATCAAAACTATACAAGTTGCAATAATGTAAAATATGCAAATAGCAACTTTCTTAACAATCTCCCCCTTTTTGATGATGGCAAAATAATTATTGTTTGTATAATTTGAAATTCTAAGAATCTCCTAAACTCCCCCAGAATTAATGAACATATGAAAATAAGGAGGCATTAAAATTATGTTTGTTTTCAAAATTTTTAGAAATACAAAACAAATACACATACACTAAACAAAATAAACACACAACGATACGAATACACAAGACACAACAAACAATTTCTCCCTCTTTTTGACAACATCAAAAAGTAAAGAAGAAAAAGACTAGAAATGTAAGCAGACATATGAAAATAATTTAAAAAATTTAACCTTTAAAGTGATTAACATAAGGTATGCAAATAAAATTAAAACATTAGCTAAATCATAAAATTCATAGAATTTAAGAAGAGATATAACATAGAAACTAAAAAGAATTAATCAACACATGAGTATATTTAGACATTTAAGATAGAGAAAATCATTGTAAAAATGATGATATAAAAATTTTATATTTCATATTTCAATATGTAATATAAATGTACATAAGATCAATTTTGAATTAAGAGATTAAAAAATTAAGGAAAGAAATAACTACCACATGTGGCGCTTTGCGCATCTTTTTCAATTTTGTGGCACATTTTTGTGCATCTTTTCACTTGTTGGACTTATTTTGTGCCTGTTTTTCACATTGCAAATCTTTGCACATTTTTTTTGATTTTTTGTATATTTGTACAATTTTCAAGAGTAATTGTATTCTTTCCAAAATCAATAATCTAAAATTTCAAATCTTTCTAAGTGCATAAATATTAATTGATAAGTAAAATATAAAATAAGAAAACATCATAATTGTAATAATAATATTAAAATTAATGTAGTCTAAATAAGAGACATGAAATTGACAATTTTAATAATATCAAGTTATAAACACAACTTAAATTTAGAAAAATTAGATTTTCTAATGAATTCAATTTTATGTTGCAGTTCAAAGTATAGCACTTGTAAGAGAAAAAATTTAAGGGTTTTTCATATAGGCTAACGAGCATTTCAAACTTAGAACAAAAGCACTTAAATATAAAAAAAAATCTAAAGCAATAAAAGAATAGAAAAACACTAAACAAAATACAAGTACACAAACTATAAAAATTTACATATCACATTCCAAATGTCTCACAACAAGAAACATGGAATCCGATATGAAAATATCTCAAAATCATACAAAACACAAAAAAATTAAAAATAGAAAAACACATAAAACAAACAAAAATAAAAACACAACAAATAAAAAACATACACACAAAAATACATAAACAAAGAGTTTAAATATCATTTTGCTCCTGGTCTGATGATTCAGAAGCTAGATCTGCCCAGGAGATTTTTTGCTTTTCATTATTTTCCCATTTTATAATTTGCTTAACTTTGCCCTTTTCTTTAGTAGGAAGAATTCTCAAATTAGGGCACTGACTTTTCAGATGTCCAGATTTCCTACATCAAAAGCAAATAATACTTGAAGAAATCTGAACATTCTTACCATTTTTACCTTTATTCCACTTTTGTTGATGTTTATGCTTGTGCTTTAGTGGACTTTTCAATTTGCTTGTTAAGTCATCGCTTTCCTCACCAACTAAGCAACTTTTCTCCATGTCTTCCGCTTTTAGCATTATTGTTTCACCTGCATCCAAAAGTCTTTGACCCAAATATTGCTCGTAGGCAATGAGTGAGCCAATCAAATTATCAATAGAATATTCATTCAAATTTTTTGATTCGCAAATAGCAACAACTTTGGCATCATACTTGTCAAGTAAACAACGTAGAATTTTATTGACAATTTCAAAGTTTGAAAATTCTTTACCTAAAGCATGCAATGATGTTACAATTTGAATAAACCTAGTATACATGTCTAAGATCATCTCATAAGGTTTCATGCTAAAGAGTTCATAATCATGCATCAAAAAATTCAACTTAGATTGCTTGACTTCACTAGTACCTTCATATGTAATGCATAAACTGTCCCAAATTTCCTTGCCAGTAGTACATGTAGAGATTCTCATATAATCTTCCAAATTTAAAGCACAGAACAAACAATTCATACATTTAACATTTAATTCAGCATAAATTTGTTCTACTATACTCCATTCAGAAAAAGGGATATCAGTTTTGATTCCATCTATAATACGTGATGGTACAGAATAACCATTTTGAATCATATGTTACATTCGATAATCTATTGATTGCAAGAAAGTAGACATTCGAATTTTCCAAAAATCAAAAGAAATATTTTCAAATAAATGTGGTCTAACAATCGAATATCCTTCTAACGTTTTACGGTTTCTAAAATTAGCCATACTCATTTTTCAAAAAGTAGTCTAAACTTATGATTTTGAAACAAAGCTCTGATACCACTTGTTGGATCTAGTAATTAGGATGTTAAGCCTAACTAAATGTCCCAAGGCTAACCAAGAGGGGGGTGAATTGGTAATTTAAAAAATTATACTTCTACTCTTGAATTTTAGAAAACCTTTTTAATTATTAATGCAAGTTAAATTTAAAGTTTAAAAATAAACTTTTCAACCAGAGTAAATAACTTGCAATGAAATTAAATGCAGAAGAAAAATAAGAAAGAACACACCAGATTTATAGTGGTTCGGTCAAATCTTGACCTACGTCCACTCCCCGGAGGCACCCTCTGAGTATTGCACTAATACCACAAAGTGACTCTCCTTTTGCCCCCACAGCAAGGCGGAGAAGCATGTACAAAATCACTTTCACCTTCCCCGGTGCGGCGGAGTAGCCAGGTTCTTTGACACCAAAGAGATCTTCTTCTCGCCAAAACTTCCCTCAAGACGACCCTTGAATCCGATGGTACTGAAGTGCAAGTTTGCCGGAGCAACCGTGTGAATATCCCCTTCACACTCCCTTGAGTTTGATGGAGAAATATAGAGAGAATAAGGAGGATCTATATATGATATTTACTGATTTAGAGAAAGCATATGATAAAGTTCCAAGAGAAATGCTATGGAGAGTTCTTGAAAAGAAAGGAGTTAATAATTCTTATATTCAAATCATTAAAGATATGTATGCAGGAGCTATTACTTGTGTTCAAACACAAGGTGGTTTGACCAAGTATTTTCTTATTTCGGTTGGATTACATCAAGGATAAGCCTTAAGTTCATATCTTTTTGCTTTAGCATGGATGTTCTCACAGACATTTGCAAGATGATGTACCTTAGTGTATGCTTTTTGCTGATGATATTCTTCTTATTGATGAGACTAGAGAGGGAGTTGAAGATAAACTTGAATTATGGAGGTCAACTTTAGAGTCTAAAGGTTTTCGCTTGAGTAGATCTAAAATTGAATATATGGAGTATAATTTTAGTAGCAATAGGCCTAGTGAGAAGATTGTGACTTTGGGCGATTAAGTCATTAATAAGAGTACACATTTTAGATATCTTGGATCTATTGTTCAGAGTGATGGTGAAATTGATGGGGATATTATCAGCAGAATTCAAGTTGGATGGTTGAAGTGGAGGAATGTATCGGGCTTATTGTGTGATAGAAAAGTCCCCCTCAAACTTAAGAGAAAATTCTATAAGATGGTTGTGAGACCTGCAATGCTTTATGGTGCAAAATGTTGGCCATTAAAGAGAAGCATAATACTAAGTTAAGTGTTGTAGAGATGAGGATGCTTAGGTGGATGAGTGGCTTGTGTAAAACCCCTCAGAAGCTGATTTTTTTTAGTGTTGTTAGTCCGGACGAACTGGCCTTAGTACGGGACGAACTAAAGAAATTATAAATAAATCTGTATGTTTCGTCTGTACGAACCTGGAACAGTCGGGACGAACCGTCGGGACGAACTGAACCCGAGAGCATCGTCCAGGGACGAAACAAATTGGAATTAATTTCGTTTGTACGATCTGTGTCCAGAGGAGTTCGTCCCGGGACGATCTGTGCATCGTCCTGGACGATTCTGCTTGATAAGTATCGGATTTGAGATATTTTTTGATTCATTTGAAGAGAGATAAAGAGAAGGCAGGAGAGAGAAAGAGAAGGAAAGAGAAAGAAGAAGCTTGATTTCGGAGGCCGCGGAGCGCTTTTCGTCCGACGCCGCAGTTGGAAGATTTGTTTGTCTCGCAGTAAGGACTCCGAATCCTATTTCTGATTTCAAAGATTTCGAGTTTTGATATTTCTGTGCTCAGTTTTTTGTTTCCGTTACCGAAAAACATGCATAATTTTGTATTGACGGAAGTTTTACTACACAACTTCTGATATGTTTCTGATATGATATTTTTACACGATTTGAGTATTTTCTGTAAAGTTTCTACCAATTATTTTGAGTTCTGTACGATTTTTATCGAAAAGAAAATTATCAGGATGTTAGAAAATATTGCTTCAGTACGATAAAAGTCTTATATTGTTGTTTTCCATGATCTGTGGTAATTTGGAAAATTTCTGAATCTGTGATTCTGTGTACATTCCGTGTACTGCCGTTATGCCGTCGATTTCTTGTACGATCTCTGATTTTCTGAATTGATGATTTGAATGATTGAATATGCATATGAATATGGATATATGATTGAATATATATTACTATTACTGAAAGACAAGTGCAGACTGGTTGAACCGTTGGTTGGAGATTCTTCAACCGACGGGCACAGAGTGACAACTCTTATTGAGCCAACGGATATGGATATGGATATGGATATGGATATATGGATATGGATATATTGATATTTCTACAACAGCACAATGGATATATGGATATTTCTACAACATCACAATGGATATATGGATATGGATATAACAACACAAGGGATATAATGATACATACAGTGATTGTACTTGTTCAGTAAGACTATTTAAATGTATACCGACGGATTTATTGATTTTGATTCATTGATATTATCACTTCATTGATTCACCATATTGAACTGCTGCATGTGATTCATTGACTGATATGGAGTAGGTTTTACTGTATTGATTTGATTGTTTTATATGATTTCATACCGATTGATAGTATTGGACAGAGATGATTGATTTGATTGATTCCATTGATACAATGTTGATTTAACTGATATTATCGAGACGACGATTTTTCTTTATCGATGTAACTGATCGATTTAATTGAGATTCTTCTGAATATAGATTTTTCTACTGTTTATGAATTCTTCCGAGATTTGACGTATGTACTGATTTATTAAATTTTATGGATTTCTTCCTACTGTTTATCGATTCTTTTACCGATGATTGTGGATTGTATCGATCATGCATTGATTTCTGATTTTCGTATCTGCTGCATAGATTCACTAATCATGTAAAAATGATATTATTATGGATTTGATTGACTGACATGCATATTGTTTCAGTACCGTATTTTGATTTCAGTTGTAGGCTTTTGGTGACCTGCTGGGCTTTTTGAAGCTCATTATATGTGGTTAATAATTTCAGGTCAGAGCAAGGGAGCAAGAAGTGATGGTTAATCAAGACTGTCAGATGAATCCTTTCACTATGGATGCCTGGGGCGTCACAGCTTGACCCTTAGAGATAGGATACGAAATGAGCATATACGTGAAAAGGTTGGAGTAATTCCAGTGGAAGATAAGATTAGAGAGAGTCGCCTTAGATTGTTTGGTCACATTAAACGAAGGCCTCCTGATGACCCGGTTAGGAAAGTTGAGGTATTAGATTTGACTTATGTTAAGAAAGGTAGAGGTAGACCTAAAAAGACTTGGTTATAAAATATTAGAAATTGTCTTTCTTTATTAGATTTAAATGAGAATTTGACTTTTAACCGGACACAATGACGAAAAACGATTCATGTAGCCGACCCCACATAGTGGGACAAAGGCTTGATGTTGTTGTTGTTAGTTAGTTAGTTTATTTTAAAATGTTTATAATACAACTCCATAGTAAGAAGTCAAACAACCATGTTTGATGAAATGCGATCTCTAGGTTAAGAGCTTGATTAGCAATTGAGATTCTCTTTGATCAAAGCTATGAAGGTTTGTTCTTAATTAGTTTCAATTGGCTAAGATTGCCCCAAGGCTTTATGACAAATCAAAATTCTCTTAAAAATTAAAATAATATAATTTTGCAATGATATTTTTTTAAGGAGATATAGATATTCACATGGTCATCAAACAAAAAAATTGGATCAAAATCCCTCAAAATAGCACATGGTTACGTGACAATCATAGCCCATTCATCATTGTTCAACTATCATCGTTTAACCGCCATCATTTGACTATCAGAGCTCGATCAATATTTTCCAACTACTGTCACCCGACCATTATTTTCCAACTATTGTATCCCCAGCCTAGACCGTTATCGTCTAATTAAAATCATCCAATCGCCATCAATATCCCTCAACTATTTCTCCAACAAGCTCTACTACAATTGCATGTGACCAAATTTGAGTTCATTACCTTGTAATTCTTTCTTCTTCACTTGAAAGAAAGAGAAAACCTCTAAAATTTTAGTTATAAAGTAGATTGTTTCGTCTAGGATAGATTAGGTCCTGTGATTTGCTTTCTTCTTTCTAGGATTTTCACGTAAAAACTCTAGTATGTCATATATTCCCCTCTTTTATCTTTGTGCACGTAAAATCTTCATGCAAATGTAGGGCATAATATAATCTCTCTATCATCATGAATATTGTGACCCATTTTTTCCCGCATCATATTTGCCTATGTATTAAGTATCAATTATGCTTAGATCTTGTTATTGTTATTCAAAAATATATTTATTTTGTTAAGAAAAAATGGACAATTTCTTAAGAAAAATTTTTAGATTTCATAATCAAGAGTAGAAACTTTATACTTTTATATATAAAAGAACAATTGTCCCCTTGAGTGGGCAACTTGTTATGAGATGAGCCTTCATTGCCCACTTGCTTTTTGTCCATTGAAGTCAAAGTAGTGCTTACATAAATTATCAATTAGTATTATGGACACTTAAAATTTGTTTTCATATTTGACTCTGAGGGAGGCTATCTATCCCATTCTATTAAAAGTTATAACTCAAAATTTGTATGAAAAAAAAATCTGTCGACATAAAGTTCAAAAGATATAAGCACTTATTATTGAAATGTTAGGCTTCGTTTGGGACGGCGTTTTATTGTTTTCTAAAACGGAGTTTTATTACAAATTTTTTTATTTTTGTACTAAAACTCCGTTTTAGAAAGCAATAAAAAAACTGTCCCAAACGAAGTCTTAGATTATCTTGTAGACCATAAAAAATTGGGTCAACATCCAACTCATATGTAGGGGGTGCAAATGAGATTCATGCTTTTCTATTGTATAAGTGGCTCGAGCTCATCTTGAGCTTGGTACTCAAGCTTAAATTCGACTCGAATTTTTTAAATTTCAGCTTGAGTTCGGCTCCTTAGCTCGATTTTGCCGTTGAAAGATATAGAGAAAATAAACCTGGGATTATTTCTTGGGAAAGATGGAATGAATATAGCATAAGAAACAAGAATATATATCAAGAATACTTAACCTAGCGGTCCCATGGTCTCGCTCGTCTGATTTGACCAGCTATTTCGCCTCCGAAGGCCGACTATTCCAGTCGCTGAACGGGCTGCCAAGTCGAGCATTAATCTGGTCGAACTCATGCTCAATTATTTCACGAGCTTCAAAAACTGCATAAGAAATTCTGTTTTAAAATTCAATTAAGAAACAGTCTCAAACATATCCTATATATATATATATATATATATATATATATATATATATATATATATATATATATATATATATATATATAAGGATAATTTTATTAATAAAATATTAATTAAGTGTAAATTAACAAAAAAATCTACAAAATTTTTTCATATTTTTCTTATCATGTGTGGAATAGAAGAGATTATTACGTGCAGAATTTGGACCGAAGCTGCATCTAATTTTTGTGAGTGTGTTCGGTAAAAACACAGTAAAAATATAATGGTAAACAGTAATTATATTTTTATTATGCAAACTCATAAAAACCAGATTATTCTCTGATTCAAATTTAACACGTAATAATCAGCGGCGGAACCCCTTGGTAGTCAGGGGGCAATTGCCGCACATCAAAATTTTTTTTTTTTAAATTGATTATATGATTTTTTAAGTAATTTATTTCTTTTCATTCATTTTTTAGTCTTTATTACAAGGGTTTTTAGCCAATATAAAAATATAAAAAAATGCATATAAACTTGTATAAGTATATATGTATGCATGCTTTCATATTTTTAATACAAATAAAAACATAATTAAGCTATTGTCGAATCAGATATGATTAACCTACTCGCATGTGTTTCTCACTAGCAATATACGTAAGAACTACAAATTAAGATATAAAAACACATACTCATCATCGTCATTATTGTGGTCATCATCATAATCAACGTCATCATTGCGTCGTCATCATCATTATCTTGAACACATCTAGAGAATACCATATCTTTGTATTGCAACATTATTCCCACGATCTTATTGACCTCCTACCATGTGATCGATTGCCCATATATAGATACTAATCATCATCATTATTGTTCGCAAGATCTTCTCAACCTCATGTACCTCCTTAATCTTAGGTTTTGTTTGGGACGGCTTTCTTGCTGCTTCATAAAGAAGCTTTGTACTATAAAAATTAAAATTTTTGTACTAGAAAATTGCTTTATGAAGCAACAAAAAAACCGTCCCAAATGAAGACTTAGGCTTCGTTTGGGACGGCTTTTTTACTGCTTTCTAAAACGGAGTTTTAGTACAATTTTTTTTATTTTTGTACTAAAACTCCGTTTTAGAAAGCAATAAAAAAGCCGTCCCAAACGAAGCCTTAATTAGGCTTTGTCTAGGGCATCTTTTTATTACTTTATAAGCACTTTTTTAATACAAAAAATTTTCTACTAAAAAATTGTTTTAAGAATCAGTAAGAAAGCCGTCACAAATAAAACCTTAATTCAATTGCTATATATATATATATATATATATATATATATATATATATATATATATATATATATATATATATATGCTTTATTAATCAATTCAATTTTTTCCTTGAAAAAGATATATGAAAGGACGACATATTAAAGAATAAAATTATATTTTCAAAAGTATATATATCTTATAATTTATCACTTATTATTTAAAGCAATAAAAAATCTGCAATTTGCACTGAAAAATGCTCAATTATGTTAACATAACCAATGTTTATAAACAAAGTACCTAAAAACAAAACTTTAAAAAATTTATATTTGATTCTTTTTAGGTGTTTTTTCAAATGATACGTGATACAAAAAATTAATATTAATAACATTAAAATAAAAAAAAATTTAATGATGTAAAGTTTTTATCAAGAAAATTAGTGGCACTCACCTCAATAGTTAAGGGGCAGTTTGTCATCATGTTATTTTTTAAATATATATGTTGAATAAATTAATTTATATGATCGTAGCAATGACAGTCACTAGCAGATGCTGGTGGGGGTGGAAGGGGATAACGATTGCTGGTGGTCGACAACAACGATGACGATAAAAGTATTTGCTGACAATCCAAAATAACGATAATTGTCGTTAGAGATGGCGGTTGCCTGTGATGTTAATTGTTTTGAAAGCACTCAGCCTATTTAAAGTTATTATTATGATTATTATTTTTAAAAAATAGCTTTATTTATTTTTAAAATAAAAGATAGCTAAAATATAAATGAAACAAATATAGTTTTATAAATAAGCTATAAGATTATTCCACAATGTCTAAAATGATATCATATATTTAAACATATATGAGATGACAAGCTTATCAAAAGAATAAACAAGGAGGCAAAATGGGGACATGAGACTTCGGTGGGTTTGCCACATGCATTATAAGGTTTGTTTACTTAGTGCACATGCATGTACCATAAAGACCTATATCCCCTATTTTTAATAGGTAAGTTAAGTTTTGTTTGAGACAGTTTTCTTATTATTTTTTAGATCAACTTTGTAGCACAAAATTTTTTTTAACAAAAAAATTTTATACTAAAAAGTTGATTTAGAAAGTATTAAAAAATCTGCTCCCAACAAAGCCTTAACCTAAGGCTTTGTTTTGGACGACTCTTTTACTGCTTAAAGCAGCTTTTTAGTACACCCTTCTAATTTTTGTACTAGATAGTTACTCTAAAAAAGTCATTCCAAACAAAGCCTAATTCTATGACTTCAATGTTTTGCATGTCAGTTATATAATAATATATAGATTAGTCTTCACATAGGGGTGTCAATTCGAGTCAACAGGTCCGGTTTGAGTCGAATCTGGAACTGACCTGACACTATTTGGGTCAACCAGAACCTATTCGGGTCAACCCGAACCCGATCCGTTTTTAAACGGGTCAAGTTTTCGGACCAGGACCCGAACCAGACCCGATTTGGGTCCGTGTCAACCCGACCCGACACGAATGACCCGGGATTGACCCAAAATTGCTAGTTTTAATGTCAAAATTCGGGTCAATCTTCAATTTTTGGGTAAAAAACGGGTCAATCTCGGGTTTTCGGGTCAAATACGAGTTTTCGTGTTAATTTCGGGTCAATTTCGGGTTGTTGGGTCAACCCGAATCCGACCTGATTTTTAAAATCGGTTGATTTGTTGAACCCCAACCCGACCCGTTTCGGGTCCAAGTTTAGCCTAACCCGAATTTTTCCTGATCGGGTTCGGGCCGAGTTTTGGGTCGTGTCAAAAATTGACACCCCTAGCTTCACACATGCAATCAACTAGAAGATTGCACATGCAATTGAATTGTTACCTTATTTCCTTATATAGCAGAGGGATGAATAAAATGAGAAATGTATTTTATGCTGTTGTAATTCTTTTATAAATTCTTCGCAAACTTTAAAGTGTGACAAATTATTTGCAAATCTAAGATCTATCACAAACCTGAAATCCTCTTGAATTTAGTCGCAAAGTCATCACAAATATGTCCAAAGGCCATTGCTAATGTGTACATTCATCCAAAATTCATTGCAAATACAACACAAATTTAAGTTTGTAAATTTATATTCAAATGGTGCAATTGCATTTTATAATTATTCAATAATGGTAGATATTACAATCATAAAACAAACATATGCAATATTCATTAACTTTATAATTATAAAGCTAATAGACCTAAAAATATTATATGTTCTGAAAGTGAAAAAAAAAATAATAAATATATAAATTACAACATAAACAATAATGAAAAAAAAATGTTAAATTCCATAAACATAACATTTGTTGAAAAATGATATATATATATATATATATATATATATATATATATATATATATATATATATATATATATATATATATATATATATATATATATATATAAACAAACAAAGATGAGCAAAAATTAAATTGTCATAAATATAGAGTTACATAAACTTCAAATATTTATCCCTATAATCGAGCTACATCATCATCGTTATCTTCCTCGACAATCAAACATATCAAATAATAATCTATATTTAATAAACTCAACCATTGCCCAATTTGCTTATCGACTTAGGCCATCTTAGCTAACTACTAAATAACTCGGTATACTTCTCCAAGAGGGTACCACTACAATTCTTACACATTGACATTAATTTATTATATATAAAATAACATTATTTATGCGTATGTTCTAATTAAAAATTTTCTCCTATATTATTATATCATATAGCATATATTAACACTCTATATGAGCGGGCGACACTTACTCACCAATCTTCTTTGCGTGGATCATTTAAAACAACTCAAAAGTCCCCAAATTAATTCCCTAAAAATATGTTTGAAACAACTCAAAAAATATATTTTAGGATATGTAAATGTGATCTTGAAATTTTAGTAGTGATTGTTTTTATTTGTTAGTAAAAATGTAGGGGAATTTCTTAGAAGTGAATTGAGGGGTTATGAACATTTGAAAGGTGGAAGATCTGGCCAATAATTATAAGGAAAGTGCTTTAATCTAGATTATTTTATATTGTTTGATTTTGTGATGAGCTTAAGGGAACTTAGGCTTGGAGTTATGAGAGGTAAGAGCACTCTTTGGAAAGCTGTAGATGTTTGGAATAATGATATAGAGTTATTTAGGTTGTTTAACTTCAGAGTTCTTACCTTCCATTGCCATCTCTTTCTCCTTCAGATGATGGCGATGGTAATGAAGATTACCATGCAGGAAGCTTGATGCAAACAAAACATTTGCATGTTGCCTTTCTATGTTATTGCAACCATTTTGGTGGCACTTTTAGTGCTTTCACGGTCTTCGATAGGGTTGTAAATGAACCGAGCCAAGTCAAATATATTCTTATTGTATTTGTTTATGTTCCTTTGAGCTTGATTCGAGCTTTTTTGTTCGCGTTCAAACTTGGTTTGTTTAAGTTGATGAATGTTTATACTTTGTTTGTGTTTGATTCATGTTCAATATATTTCATGTTTTTCGAGCTTTAAACAAACAAGCCTTATCAAGCTTTGTCGAACCTACTAACAAATATGTTTGCGAACATTTTTGTCAATTATTTCGAACTACCAAACGAGTCTGTTCACAAACATTTATAATGAGTATTACCAGACGAGACTGTTCGCGAACATATCTAGCGAAAGTTTTCCAACTATCAAATAAGTCTATTCACAAACACATCTAGTAAGTATTTTCGAGCTATCAAACGAGCTTGTTTACAAACAGACAAGTTATAATTTTTCTTATAAGAAAGTTTGTTCATAAGTATTTTGAACAAACAAATTTGATGATAATAAAAAATCTTCCTTTAGAGAGAAGGAAAGATGATATAAAAATTAACCAACATATCCTGAAGAAATAATTCTCCAAATATAATTAAGCAAAAATATTAAAAGAAATAACACTTATTAACGCATTTTCTATGCAAATCAAAATTGAGATATGCGTAATTCTTGAAAAAAGCAAAGCATGTAAAATCAAAGATATATCAGCCAGCATTTAAGAAGATCATACTGAAAACTCTCCATCATCAGCACATAAATTCAGATTTTAGATCCAGGAAAATCACTCAGAAAAGAAAAGCCAAATATAATTGATAAGCATCCAACCATTCATTGTTGAAACAATAATACAACACTGAAAACTCTATTTCCTAAGATTAAATTATGGGCAACAACCCATTTTCTCAAGGGGGAAACCAACAATGTTTAAAATTCCAGAATGAAGAGTTCAAACGTCATAAAACCCACAAAGACTCTCAGTGCAAGAAATTTGAGGCATTGGAACAGATTGCAAACTATGATGAAAGATCTCAGGCTTGTGAAATGGATTCGCGCCAAGCAAACTCCTTGGCACCGTCCTTGTCGACGATCTTGATCAAAAAGTTCGGTGGAGCAACAACCAATCTGGATCTTATTTCTGTGATGCACTTGTCGACGAGATCGATAGCTTCGGCCAGTGACATTCCACTGTGATAATGCCTGTCCATCAATGATAATGCAAAATAGGAGCCATAACCAAAGGCACCCTTGTCGATTTTGTGAAGAGTTGCAATGTAATCAATGTAGTAGAGAGATGGTCCGATGTCCTTATCATAGCCAGCAAGTAGAATGTTAACAAAATAAGGGTTCTGGCAAGACAACAAACAAGGTTTGAAATTGATTAGGATCCTCAATTAACAAAGATACTAAGCTGCTTTCATTAGATGGATCCACAACAACAACATCAAACCTTGAATCCTTTTTCGTCATTGTGTTTTGTTAAAAGTCAAATTCTCATTTAAATCTAATAGAAAAAGATCATTTCTAATTTTTTCTAACCAAGTCTTTTTAGGTCTACCTCTACCTTTCTTAACATAAGTCAAATGTAGTATCTCAACTTTTCTAACCGGGTCATCGGAAGGCCTCCGTTTAATGTAACCAAACCATCTAAGGCGACTCTCTCTAATTTTATCTTCTACAATTACTTAAAATCCTAAGTGCTTTCATTAGATGGATATTGGAGCATCCTTATGAATGTCAGTATATGCTGAAAATAAAGCAATCGGGTGCTTAAGGCTTCGTTCAGGACAACTTTTTTACTGCTTCTTAAAGCTGCTTTTTAGTACAATATTTTTAATTTTTGTACTGAAAAGCGACTTTAAGAAGCAATAAGAAAGTCATCCCAAACGAAGCCTAAGTTTACTTGAGCTTCTGACCAAGAGCTCTAGAGGTAAACGAAGTAGTCACAAATTCAAATATAGACTGTGACCTTTAACTAAATATTTAGTAGCTCCCTATATATAAATTTTGATCTATAATAGACATACGCCTTCTTTTATTTGTAATGACCTTATGCTTATTTATATGCAAACCGTTTTATGCTCCACTTTCAACAAAGAAAATATTTAAGATATCTATTCTAATGCTTGCAGAGATGCTCTATGAGTGGTTCTACTTGTTTATAATCATTTACTTAGCTATTGAAATGAGATGAACAAGATTTATGAAGCTTAACAGTTAAATGAATGAAATTGGGCATTGATCCACTTGTTTGTTGTAATCATAAATTTAATTATTTAGTAAGACAAGAGATCCAGAAAATGCTCATTTTATTTTAAGAGATTATTTCATGAACTTCTTGTTCTTGTATCAAAAATGTTCTCACCATTTTATACACCAGATTGAGATATATTAGTAGATGCACAAGTAGATTGGAATCCAGAGTTGAAATACTTGATACAACTTTGAACAAATAACAGTTCCTGTTTTTTCTATTAATGCACAAAAGATCAATCAAAAAAATATAAAATGGATGGTATAACTTCTTGTACTATGAATGAAATAATGTTCAGTACTAAAGATGTCTTAATCATTTTCATGCTATAATTGAGGTTAAACCTGCTTTCAGCAGAAATATTATAAAAATGCCAAAGAACAAGATTAAAAAAGATTTTAAATTTTGGGTCATGCTAAATCTCAAGCTCAATTTTGATGAAGAAAGAAATAAATGATCTTGAGCATAGTATTACACAACTCAGCTAAATTTATAGCGCCTACACTCTCAGCAATGAAATAATATTTGATTATTTTATGTTAATTTATGAAGCATACATCTTTGAATGAGGCAAATAACACTTGGTAACTTTTTTTGAAGCGAAGACAAAGGCTTTGCATGCTTTTCTGAATTATTCTTTTACTTGCATAGAAGTGCAGGCTTCTGAAAAACTATCTATTTTTTTGACAAAGTTTGCACATTTTAATGTTGTCCATGCGCAATGTGGGAACAAAGCACTAGTGCTTTTTGCACTGAAGTGCAAAAACAATGTCCACACTTTATTCAATGATTTGCAAACTCCAAAGCTATTATATCGGTGCATCTAGTGAAAAACAATTTATTGCAATATTGAACATTAAGACATTTACAATCTGTGAGTCAAGATGTAGGTTTAAGGCGTTTTGATTCGCAACCCTCAAAATCAAAACTTTAAATTTATAAAATATATGAAAAAATGTCATTCTCACGTACAAAAAAAATATCAAAGTAAGATCATAACAAGAAGTCTCTCCCACTACCAAATCAACATTAACAAGTAGTCTACACCATTACGATTATAATTTATAAATTCATAAGTCTTTAATTCTCATCATTTAATACGCATTTATTAGAATCATCATTATTGAAATCATCATTATTGAGAATAGTTTTCTCTCCTTCCTCATTATCAGCAGCTTTAGAATCCAACTAATCTTCCTCCTCATTTTCAATCTTAAAAATCTTGCTCTTTCTTAATAAATAAAAATCAATAAGAACATTAACTAATTTTTAAAATAATGAATATGATGATGATTACAATTTCAATTACATATTTTTTATAATAACCTTTTATGCTACATTCATTTTGACCTATTAATTTTGCCCATTCATCCATCAAAGAAGTCAATATTGTGATGTTCCTCATGCAATTGTGATGGATAACTTCATTGTCATCCTCCACAAACCATTCATCATCTAATAACACATCATTACAAAATAATGGATCTTCATCGTCTTCTAAAAAATGTCCTCTTCAAATGTTTATCTTCTAATCTCTCATTGCACATAATTTAACAAACACTTTTATTTGTTTCCACTGTGCATTACATATGATCTCGGATAAACAAATCACATTCATTCATTAAAAAATTAACATGCCTCTTTTTAAGATTCATGCATTTTAAAAGAATCTATTAGAGTAAAATATCATTGCAGATATCATATAATATAATAATTAAACTATCTATATATATATATATATATATATACTACTCAATATTGTATAATCTTCTATCTGAAGCAAGTCATCCACATCCATACATAACTACACCTAGCCACCTAGGAACTCCCAAAGCTCCGACCCTCATCTCCCCATGATCACATGTGCACAACCTATGATCACACAATCTTGCTCACATCTAAACTTTGCAAGCTATCCCTGTCACCGCTCGCACCCTTTCTCTATCTCTCTCTCTCTCACTCTATCTCACAATCGAGACCAATGACCAACAATATCACGTCTCTCTCTCTCCATCTTGTGACTCCCCAACTCACATCTCACTAGACAGTCTCTTAGCCTCTCTTTCTCCAACACACCTAAGCCCTATACATCAACATGTAAACCGCATTCATATATCTTGCAATTCTCCTACAAATTCCTACATCAACATATCTCACCACTTGTCTCTCATTCCAAGTAACTCGCTTAACATTCCCTAACAATCCTCTCCCAACACATCTGCTTATTGACCCACATCCATATCTCTCAAGGTCTACTAATGCTCACACATCACAACCATGCAACATCCTCTGCACTTGCTCTTACACATTCTCTTGTTCTCTCACCTTCCTCTCACATCGACGCCTCCCTCATCCTCTCTTCTTCTCCAGCAAAATCTCTAATGTCAATTTTCTTTACTCTTCCAAGTCCCACCCAAAAAATCCCAACACTCACCCTTTCGATCTATAATATTTTGTTGCAATAGCCAGACACTAAAACCTCTATTTCGGTACTACAACTCTAGGTTCGTTACTAACAAGCCCATGTCAACAATAGGTATATTCTCCTTCAAACTTCGCTTCTCTCTCAAACCTGCACAATGTAAATCTAGCCTCCCCACGCTATGTTAAGTTTAAGATGATCCTCACAGCCTTTTCTATAACATAAATCATGTATCACTCCACTATGGCATCTAGCGTGGTGAGCCTTGCAGCATTCTTGACACGATAAAATAAACAAAATTCATTTTACTGATTTGCAAACTCAACTCTCCAGTCTCCATCCATTTTGGCATTTCAAAACTAACAAGCATAATGCATTAATGTACATAGGTTAAACATCTATGGCATAAATCATCTCTCACCCACCAATGCATCCATAAGGATGAGCCTCATAGCTTATCCTACAATATAAATCAATGTTTCAATCCAGAATGATATATGTCAAGTAAACTTCATGGCCTTTTTAACATGAGAAAAATTAATAAAATTGATAGGGAGATGCTATCTTTTCCAAACATGAAGCAATTTAGCCACATACTCACCTAACCTTTGGACTAATTAAAGAGAAAAACAAATACAATTGGAATTTATTAAGCCCATGAATTATTTAGCGCACTTTATGTTTCTAATTTCAAGACTATGGGATGGCTCTACCAATTCAATAAATAGTTAATCATGTGCAAAATAGAGCAACTTCGAATAGCCTTATACACATAACCTTCATGCATGATAACTTGAAATAAAGGCCCAACATATTTTATGCTTGTACACATCGACTTAAATTAGCCGGCTTAAAAAATGTATATGAAATAATGGTGTTTCTTCATATTATAAAAGTTGTTCAAGCTACACTAAAAAAGGAAGAAGAAGAAACACGCTTTTGATTTCATATCAAGGATGAACTACAACAATTCAATCCGATTTCCATTATAATTGTAAGACCCACTTGTAGGTTGATTCCTATGTCACACATGTAGGCATGTGAATCCCCAACCTTATAGATCACTCATATAGAATAGTAATATAGTATATCATATGCAAATTAAGAATCTAAATGAGAAACATCAGACTTTATAAATAAATAAGATTGTAAAACCCATCATTGTGTTTTCCTCTTCCTAAATGATATAGGTCTCGCTTACAGGCCTTCTTTTTAATGGATGTAAGATACTAAGATCTATCCTGATCAATTCAAGTTAGGTTAAAGCTAGTAAATACAAAAGGACACATAAGCCAAGGACCCAATGTGATCTTGCCCTCTTAGTTGATTCAAAAATCCTATTGATTCACTGTCTCAAAATGCAGAAAAAATACATGTTACATCAAAAATCAAAATCAACCAACTAAACTAATCGGGTCGCCGTACCTACAAGGCGAGGTTTTTAAGACCCACATTATGTTGGAACTTATCCAGTGTTTAATGCGATCGATCTTACTACATATGACAGAGAACCAACTAATTCAGTAGACATAGAGACCTTGCCCATTATTATTCTAGTTCAGACCAAAGATGATCGCATTGATGTTGTTTCGGACATCCGAACTACCCAGACAAGGCGTGGAGTGCACCAACAATTCCTGGTTAAATGGAGTGGACATCCCTTGACTAACTGCTCTTAGATTGAAGTAGAGGAGTTATAGATTCGTCGTCCTGATATCTATCAGCGTGTTATTGAGGCATTCTCATCAGGAGATGAGATTCTTCCACCATGGGAGAATTAATGCAATCAAGGATTATCATTTTATATTTTGTATTTTATTTCTTAATGTTTTGGATGTTACATAATTTTGGACTATATATATATATATATATATATATATATATATATATATATATATATATATATATATATATATATATATATATATATATATATATATATATATATATATATATATATATATATATAATGTGCCCTATGATGAAAATCAACCCACGATCATGCTTAGGTGTCGTGCTCTTCGGTGATTTCTCCCCATTCACTTTCCACTTACCTTGAATTTGTTTCCTTGCTCCTTGGTAGCATCATGGGTATTTAATCTTGGGATGTTTTTTTTTTTTTTTTTCTTATTGGACTTGGCCCATTTCTGTCCATGTTAGTTGGCTGTTTGCTGTTCTACATCCAGTTTCATATTCTCTATTGATGGTTTTCCATGCATATTTCCCATTGCTGGCCTTTTACCCTCCTGTTCCCCTTGAAGCTTTGGATTCTCTGTTGTTGGTTTTCCATGAAGATTTTCTGTTCCTGGCTGTTCATTTCCCCTCCTTGCTAATTTCTAGACTAGTGTTTTATCTTCTCCACAAGTGGTTGTCTTGATTCGACTTATATTGGCTATTTGAGTGGCACATTTATGTGAGCAATTGGACATTCTTATCCTATAAATTATGGCTAGTTTACTGTTGAAGAGGGTGGTTGTTGTGGCTAATTACAAATTAAAACCTGAGAGTTTTCTTCATAGCTTCAAAGCTATTTTCTTCCTACATCTATTTCTTTTTCTCGATCTTCTATCTATTTATTCTCTCCACAGTTTTCCTTCCACTTGTATCTTTATTCTCCAAATATTGTGAGTAAAAGGTGTTGAGACTGTTTGTTGGTATTTGTCGGAGTGCCGACTTGAGAAGGATCAAAATTTCTGTGGCGAACTACTAGTTTGATTTTTCCTTTGAGCACTATTCTCTAATTTTCAGATTTGCGCGTGAGGTGACCTTTTCAAATTGTTTTTTAGGGAAGTTTATTTTATATTTTAGTTTGTTTCTTGCAAGGTTTCCTAATCATTTATATATGTTTACTATTAAGTTTCATTTAGTTGGTGTTGATTCATGTTTTATTGAAAGGAAGTGTCCTGCTGCATTCCTAGTGTTCTCCTACTTGTTTTAGAACCTAGTTAGCATCAAACTTCTTAACCGCCAAACAGATCAAAATTTCTCAAAAAAAGAAACTTTATAGCTAATGGTTTATTTGTCCCTGCACTCCGGGGCACGGGTTTAGCCCTGTCACTACAATTTTATTGCAGAAGAGGATGGTAAATCACCCATCTGCACACGTTGCTTGCAGCAGCCTCAAACAGACCTCAGCTCAAAACCAAACTCAACCATTATAACGAATGACAGAAGCTACATAGTGATGCCTATCCATTATAATATAATTTATACCTTGAGTTGCATACTTCTGTCATGTTCCATAAAGAAAAACATTAAATAACACATATATCATCTGGTCCAATAACATTAAGAAAATAAACAATTAAAACTTCAACCATACGTAACAAAGCAGAACGGCAGTAAAATATTTTCAAGTGTGGGCCTACAAAGTAACAAACAGACATTTTTTTTGCTAGTTAGGAAAGGAAGACTATTTTGCAAAGCTCATGAAATAACTCCTGGAGAAAGTGGAGTACACAACAAAGAGTTGTTTATGTTCATCTTAGAACTACAAAAACATAATCAAAATAAAAAATTTCCTTGGGATAAGATGGAGTAACATAAAACGTGATCATTTTTAATATTCCATAAATTGTTGTCAATAGAGGTGAATTCAAACTTCAAGTTGAAGCAATCTTTTGGAATAAAATGGCTAGTTGCACTTAAAAAACAACCTCATCTACAAGGACTACTTTAGCTGTGAAATAAATCTAAAGAGACTTTGTAGTGTCAACAACAACAACTAGCCTTTATCCCACTACGTAGGATCAATTACATGAATATTTTTTTTCCATTGTTGTGAGAACCAAAATTTTCAGGTATTTATCTATACATAAACTAATTTATTTTAGTATTTAGATAAATAGATTTATGTTATGAGTAAGTTAGTTGATATAATTATTAGGATAATTTAAATTAAAATATTGATAATTCTGAAAGGAGAAGGTGGGACCCACTTCCCATTGCTCTTATCAGCATAACCATGGACGACTCTTCCTCCCGTTATGGTTCGCTGGAGGAAATGGAGAACACGTGCAAGAAAGAACAAGGACTAGTTGGCTTGGGCGGCTAGTACAGGAAAAGAATTGAAATCTGTTGCCAAGGAAAGGAGTGCAGCTAGTATAGGAAGATTGCTAGAAGGGAGGGGTTTGGCTAGGGTAGAGTTCCTGCGGTTATAACAGGAAGAAATAAGGAGGATTTCAGCACAATATTGGAGGGAATGGTCCAGTGCAGCAAGAAAGGATTTCGGCATTATTGATTGGAATGAAAGTCGATGGAAACAATGCAATGCAGATTTTGTGCAGTAAAGTTCATGTGAAGGAAGTTTAAGAGAGGAAATTTAAAGGAAGAAGAAGGTAAGAAGTATATTATTAATCTTTATCTTTTATGTCACCTAAATTTAGTACCATTTCTAAAAATTATAACCTATTTGTATGGTATGATTATTCATAGATTTATGCAGAAAGAAAATTTTGGGTTAGTGTATCAAAGGAGAGGGTTAAGTGGTGTAGGTGTGGAAGAGATTATTCGTCAGAGAAGTAATGCAAAGTTTTATTTAAGAGGACATGATATCATTGTAGAAATGTATTTTCATTCTAATGAAAATTCATAAAGACAATCAGTAAAACAAATGGTTTCATATTATGCATATGACAGTCAAATGATTATGTATAAGTAAATTCATCTTCATATGAACAAAGAAAATTTAATGAATAAATAAGCATAATAATGTTAATCTCTACTTAGTTAATAATGCATTGAAAATTATTGTTATTCTGCATGTCATGCAGAAATTCTTTATATGCAACAAATAAATACAAGTTCTTGAATGTTTATAAAGAATATAAGCATATCATACTGAATATCAAACTAATAAAGATTGGTTAAATTATGATATGAAGTCTATAATATCAGTTGGGCAAAAGGGATACAAGATAAAACCTGCATTGTAAATGGGGTAAAAGAGACCCTTGAGAATAAGATACCTGTATAGCAGGTGGGACAAAAGGGACCTCTAAAGAGGCAAAAGGGACCCCTATGTAATTCAATGAAGATATTATCAAGTTTTACCTGGACTCGGTTGAATATATTTATGAAAATTAAGCCAATCTTTTAAAAGTATAAAGTTGATATTCAGTATAGTACACAGTGAAAGAAAAAGATTTATACCACAATGCATTGTATTAGATTTTCTTGTTATGATTTAACTGAAGATTTGAATGTTATAATTTTTAATGCAATGTAATTGTTATTTAAATGTGCATAGCTTATTGAGCCGCATAGCTCACATGAACTCTCCTAACCAGGTCATCGGAAGGACGCCGTTTTATGTGACCAAACCATCTAAGGCAACAATTTTATCTTCCACTAGAGCTACTCCAACCTTTTCGCGTATATGCTCATTTCGTATCTTGTCTCTAAGAGTAAAGCAACTCATCCATTGAGCATCCTCATCTCTACAACACTTGCTTAATATTACGCTTCTCTTTTAATGGCCAACATTTTGCACCATAAAACATTGCAGGTCTCACCACAATCTTATAGAATTTTCTCTTAAGTTTGAGGAGGACTTTTCTATCACACAACAAGCCCGATGCATTCCTCCACTTCAAACATCCAACTTGAATTCTACTAATAGTACCCCCATCTATTTCACCATCACTCTGAACAATGCAACCAAGATATCTAAAACTAGGGCGGTCAAAATCGTGTCACAGGTCGTGTTTAAGTCCAACCCGAAACTGACCCAACGGGTTCGGGTCAACCCGACCCGATCCGTAACTCTGCTATCCAAAAATCTGTCGTGGGTTCAAGTCATCCATAAGTGGGACGGCGTTGGCTTCAAGCATGAAAGGGAGAGGCGGCGACTGTCATAGGCGAGACAACGGCCAGATGCCAACAGGAGGGATGGCGGCCAAACGCCTGCGGGCGGGATAGCAGCCAGACGCCAGCAGGCAGGACAACAGTCAGACACCAGCGACAGAGCGGGCGGGACGGCGACAACAACACGCGACTTTCGGCCTTGACAAACTGCGATTCAAGTGATGTGATTCGAGTGACAGACGATGACGAGATTCGATTATCGCAATTGACGATATATTCGATTGACGCGACGACGCTGACGAGATAGGTCACGTACGAGTGGGATGTTTTCGGATCAAACTGAGTTGATTTCAGGTTTCCAGGTCAACCCGAACCTGACAAAATTTTACAAACGTGTCGAAATCCCTAACTCAAACCCGACACGATTCGGGTCAACCCAAACCCGAAATTTTTGGGTCGGGTTTTTTGGATCGTGTCAAATATTTACATCCCTATCTAAAACATGTACTCTTATTAATGACTTGATCGCCCAAAGTCACAATCACCCCACTAGATCTATTACTAATAAAATTACAATCCATATATTCAGTTATATATATATATATATATATATATATATATATATATATATATATATATATATATATATATATATATATATAGTTTTAGATCTACTAAAACGAAAATATTTAGACTCTAAGGTTAACCTCCATAATTCAAGCTTACCTTCAACTCCCTCTCTAGACTTATCAACAAGAAGAATATCACCAGGTCAATTCTACTATTTTCTAACCAAGTTTTTTTTATGTCTAGCTCTACCTTTTTTAACATAAGCCAAATCAACTTCATCTACTCTCCTAACCCGGTCATCGGAAGGCCGTCATTTTATGTGACCAAAACATCTAAGGAAATAATCTTATCTTCCACTGGAGCTACTCCAACATTTTCACATATATGCTCATTTTATATCTTGCCTCTAAGAGTAAAGCAACTCATCCACTAAGCATCCTCATCTCTGCAACACTTGCTTAATATTATTCTTCTCTTTTAATGGCCAACATTTTGCACCATGAAGCATTGTAGGTCTCACCACCATCTTATAGAATTTTCTCTTAAGTTTGAGGGGGACTTTTCTATCACACAATAAGCTCGATGCATTCCTCCACTTCAAACATCCAACTTGAATTCTACTGATAATACCCACATCTATTTATCCATCACTCTCAAGTCTCAACAATGCAACCAAGATATCTAAAACATGTACTCTTATTAATGACTTAATCACCCAAAGTCACAATCCCCCCACTAGATCTATTACTAATAAAATTACAATCCATATATTTAGTTTTAGATCTACTCAAATGAAAACTTTTAGACTCTAAGGTTGACCTCCATAATTCAAGCTTACCTTCAACTCCCTCTCTAGTCTTATCAAGAAGAAAAATATCGCCATCAACCTCTTGCAAATGTCTAGTGAGAACATACAAAGACTAAAGTAAAAAAGATATGGGCTTAAGGATGATCCTTAATGTAATCAAACTAAAATAGGAAAATACTTGGTCAAACCACCTTGTGTTTGAACACAAGTAACAACTCCTGTATACATATCCTTAATGGCTTGAATATAAACATTATTAACCCCTTTCTTTTCTAGAACTCTTTGTAGAATGTGTAGTGCCAAGAGATGAAAAAAATACATCAGGGAAAAACAACCTCTTCAAAATGAGCAAAAACAAAAACCTAGTAATAAAATTAAAATTATAAATAAGCTAGAACACTTGTAAACAAGTTATTAAGCAAAGCCAAAGCCATAACTCTTTATGATATTCAGATAATAGATTACATAATAAAAATGATAAAAAAGATAGATATGAAGTAGCCAAAGATAAGGAAAGGGCGTGTATAGATTGCATTAAAGGAAAATAATTTTTTTTTTTTAAAAGAAGATCTTATTAAATGAAAGAGTCATCAAGGATGGATGAAAATGATATATGAAGAAAATGATTACATAAGACTTCTAAGAAAGAAGCTTTCTTAAAAGAGCAAAAAAAGATAAACTATATTATAAACTAATAAAAAATAATAGTTAAGTTAACATTAAAAATGAGTATAAATAAAAAGCTTTATATAGAGATGAGATATGTATGAAGGGGATATATGGCTGGATGAAAACTAGAGGGCAGACTTTGAGTGGTGGTTAAACTGTATATATTATAATATATAAATCCCAGGTCGAAAACATCATGTTTGCACCCAAATGCAGGGTTAAGATTGCATACATCAACCACTCGGAAACAACATTGGTAGGAGGTCCATGTATTAGGTACGTCTATAGTTGAGAGAAAACTTAGTATAATGTAAAGTATTTTGTGTTAGGTTTAAGTTAAAATAAAATTATTATATTTCATAGATCATTTCCTTTACAAATCTATTGCAAAGTAAATGTATTCAAATTAACCTAATTTACTATGCAGGTTTTTTAAATACACCAAACCAAATAGGACCAACAATTAAACCAATGAAGTCAATGGCTCAAGTGTGATTACTTGGGGATTTGGGGACTAAGTACCTCAACCCAAGAAAAAAGAAAAAATAAGGCTTAATATAGCCCTGGGAAGCTTAGTCTCTAATTTCATAGATTGGGAAGAATTCATGATTACAAATTGTTTTAATCCAAAGTTGTAGCATAAGTTTGTATATGTAACATAAAAATCAGAAGATAATAAGCTTCAGCCTACAAAGCTTAAACATACAACATACCAGGAAAGCCAACTAGAGGTCCTTCCCATGTTGCTTCCAACACCACCACAATATGTTGATTCCCAAAGCATTTAGTAGAAGATTTAATCAATTTCTAAATAAAGTCTTATGACATAACTCAAATCTGGTTGTTGGCAACAACACCCAAGTGCTTGCTTACGTTTTATGTGGTGGTCGGCTTTCCTAACTTGCCTCCTTAGTCGAAGAGCCAAGCTTGCACAGGAAACAAGCATACTTGCAACGAAGGATATTTTCTTCTCTTCAATGCCCTCTCCCTTGGCCAAGGGAGAGCTGTATTCCTTTCCTTCGATAGCTCTTTGAATTTCCAAAGGATAGTGATAGTTGGGGCAAATTCCATTTAATTCTCTCTGCGACTGAGAGAGAAACTCATAGGAAAAAAATTGTTTTCTCTAGTCCTCCATGAAGCATATGGAGTCAATTGGCACTTTAATTGTATATGTTACATAACTCCAATTGAATTCTACAATGAATTTTGAGCTTATAAATTTCATTTGTACATGTTACAAAATATCATAAGGGAATTAAAATTGGATTGTGTTTTAAGGTAAAAAATGCCGGTCATACAATTGAATGTGCTGCAGTCAACACAAATGTCACCTGCCCAATAAAGCTCAATGGCACCTCTAATGGACCTATATCCTGCTCCTACCATAGCTCATCTCGGAAATTAGTCCGTTAGTTCTCTTTGTTGAAGAGCATAATACTACATAAAGTACAAACAACTTTAAAGTTTTCCAAATATCAGTTTCAAAGTAAATTTACAGAAGAAAATAATCATAAAAATTAGATATATCAGCATTGCATGTTGTAGCATATGCACTCCAACAAAGTCCTGGCAATATGTACACTGTTTTCAACGCTGATAACTCTGATCAAAGTAGCAGCTTCATAGTACCTAAGTTATCTGGGCGTTGAACAAACGACTCTGTAGAGGCAGATTCAAAGTACGTGATTTATTCTGGTTTTTAAACAAGAGAAACACAAATAATCTTCCTGTCAATTTCAGTTTATACATTGGGAACCCATAACAATCCCAACCAATTCAAAGTTTAGGACACAGTAACGATGCGTTAATTGGAACCAGAATCAATGATATAACCGCAAGTAATCCACTAAGCATCCTACGACAACAGCCAAACCAAAGAATTAACCATGAATATCCATGAAAACAACATCAAACTCTTTTAGATTTAGTATACCAAACCATTGCACATCCATACTCAACGCATCAACACGATCCTAAACCATGACCCCCGCACAAATAACTACTAAACCCTAAAAAAGCGCTGCGTACTGAAAGATCGAGAGATCAAGGTGAAAAAAAAGACCTTTCTAAGGGCGGTGGCGAGTTCGCCTCTGGTGAAGTTGGCGGCAGCTGCGGTAGTCAACGCGATGCCATTCCTGAACTGGTACAGATGCACGTTCTTCTGGATATATTCGGTAAACTGAGCCCTGCGAAAAAGATAAACCAGTGAAGGTGAATATGCATCGAATAGTCGAAAGAAGAGAGATGGAGGGTTAGAAAGATACGATACCGATCGCCGGCTTCGCCGGAAACACCAAGGAGCTTATGAGAGTCGAGGATCATGATCTTGTCTTCGTTTGATTTGTGGACGAGGATGCTATGGACGGCCGATGTGTCCGCCACAATCACGGCGAATCCGTCGCCGACAAGCCCGAACACGCACTCCATCGCTACCGCTGAATACCACCGTCAGACGAAATGCAAACTGTGTTTTGTGCAGACGGGTAGGGGTCCAAGGAGCCTACTCACCATGGAACTTTTATTTGGTCTGGTCACAGGACCTAGCTCTATGTTCGGCAATCGGAGCACGGGTTCTCACTATTTACCGTGCAGCCCGACAACCTGACCCAAAACGGACCCAGGATGGCTTGGTATTTCTCGATTTTGCTAGGTATTGCTCGGTATTGCTAGGTATTGATCGATTTTGCTCGAAAATAACCAATATCAAGGAAATACCAAGCAATACCGAGCAAATACCGAGTAATACTGCTAGAAAAACTCGGAACAACTCGGTATTTCTCGATATTACTCAGTATTTGTCTTCACAAAGCGGTATTTCTCGTTATTGTCAAGCAATACCGTGATGTGTCCGCCACAATCACGGCGAATCCGTCGCCGACAAGCCCGAACACGCACTCCATCGCTACCGCTGAATACCACCGTCAGACGAAATGCAAACTGTGTTTTGTGCAGACGGGTAGGGGTCCAAGGAGCCTACTCACCATGGAACTTTTATTTGGTCCGGTCACAGGACCTAGCTTTATGTTCGGCAATCGGACCACAGGTTCTCACTATTTACCGTGCAGCCTGACAACCCGACCCAAAACGGACTCAGGATGGCTTGGTATTTCTCAATTTTGCTAGGTATTGCTAGGCATTGATCGATTTTGCTCGACAATAACCAATACCGAGCAAATACCAAGCAATACCGAGCAAATACCGAGTAATACTGCTAGAAAAACTCGGAACAACTCGGTATTTCTCGATATTACTCAGTATTTGTCTTCACAAAGCGGTATTTCTCGTTATTGTCAAGCAATACCGAGAAAATTCCGAATAATACCTCGCAATATGCGAACATAGCATTCCCGTGTTCCGGTCCTGGTCAAATCGTCGGGCCATGCGGTAAAGAATAAGAGCACGTAGCGACATGTTATTGACGGCCGAACGTAACTCTACGTGTTCCTCAGCATGAGGGGAAATACATTAATGGGGATGGCACTTAAAAATAGCCCAATTATATATATTTAACATTAAAATTTTATTATTTATAAAATATAGCAAATAAATATATAATTATTCTTCATCATCAGGATGAAACCCTCACCAAACCAAGAGACAAAAAAGTCATGACCTAATCTCATTAGGTTTCTTCATGATGAAAAGGTTGTAACGGGAATCCGGTCCTATGTTGCAGCAGATTCATAAGAAAAAAAAAATGAAAAGATTGTAACAGGGAATGGTCATAACGGGGCAAGAAAGTCATCATTAAGATTTTATGGGAAAGAGTCGCAATGAGTTTTCACCAAGAAGAGCTACAAAGGGATAAGGCTAGAGAAGGGGACTCATTGAATTAGTAGCCTATGTAGAGAGATTATTCCGTGCGGAGTCCGGATCGAAGAACTGTTCGGATTCTGTGAGTGTGCACAATAAAAGCACAATTACTCTGCACATTGCGTTTTTACTGCACACATTCATAGGATCCGAACGCGGCTTCGATCCATAATTCACACGTAATAGTCATCGCTGCTGTGAAGATGATAGGACTGGCTAGCATTAGTGAATAGTAAAGAAACGAGTGATGCTGATACTAGTTTTAAGGTTATTTGAAATTTAAAATTTTAAGGAGTAAATAGTAAATTTCATACAATAAATACTTAAAAGAATAGTAAATTTTAGACAATAAATACTTAAAAGAGTGAATTTTAAGTGTTATGTATATGAACAATTATTACGTCCTCCGACCAGACGTAGAGGAACGTCCAGTCGGAGGCAAATTCCCGCCAAAAAACGAGTTGTACCGAGCAATACCAAACAATAACGAAGAATACCATCATTTGAAGACCCAATACCGAGTTATACCGGGCTTTACTGAGCAAATACCGAGTTATACCAAAGTTGTACCGAGTTTTTCCCAGAAAAACTCGGTACAACTCGGTATTTCTCGGTACAGCTCGGTATAACTCGGTATTGGTCTTCAGAGAACGGTATTCCCATTATTATCAAATAATACCTAGTTGTACCGAGCAAATATCTAGTTTTTTTACGGGAAGTTGCCTCCGACCGGACGTTTCTCTACGTCCTTGCACCGGAAGTAATAAAAGTTCTATGTATATAAGCCCCCCTTGGTTAATTAACTAAATATATATTTTTTAGAATTTAACCGCCACCTATAAAAAAATCCATAGTGTCACGACCCGACCCGACGGGGACGGATCCCGCCCGAGCCGGATCGCGACGAGAGACCTTCTTATCCAGGATCTGGCTTTGGATTAGGCTACTGAACTGATCTTCCAAATACTTAACTCAACAGACACACACAGAACAACAGAGCTACTAAAATCATCAAATGCAGCGGAACAAAACATCTATCTTTTCATTTCCTCAAAAATAATCATCTACAGAACAGTACATGGCTTTTAAACAGAAAGAAAGACAGATCAGAAAAGCCATGACTGTACAAAAATCAAAAGTACAAAAGTACCTATACTGATCCGACTCTGAACTAATCCTGGACTTCCTTGCCTTTCCCAGAACCTGAAAACCACCAAAAAGCAAGGGTGAGCTCAACAGCTCAGCAAAGCAACAAACCACCAATCTAAATTCTCAGAAACCAAAACCAAACTCATCAGACAGAAATCAGATCAGAAATCGGAACAGAATCGGAAATCAGAACTTATACGGACAGATATCAAATCAGAATCAGAGTCGTACAGATTAGATCACATAACAGAATAAATCAACAGAGTCAGAATTTGCAGATCATATCACATCAGAATCACAATATCGTACAGAACAGATACGGAAAACAGAACAGATACATATAACTAAATGCCCTGACACTGACGGAATCTCTACGGATTCCGGCCCCTTATGCCTCCCTTCCCAGACACTGACTGAATCTCATAGGATCCAGGCCCCTTATGTCTCCCTTTTGTGCTCACGGCACCAGAACAGATGTGCTTATAGCACCAGAACAGAATTCATCGGATCCGGAACAGAACAGATATCAGATTTCAGATTTGAGCTCATTTCAGATTTCCCGTTTCACTAACTGAATCTCATAGGATTCAGGCCCCTTATAACTCCCTTTTTATAGCTTATACACATAGCATTTCAATTCAGAAGAAATCCGAATAATTCAGAAATTACCCAAAAATCGGGCAGCACAACGGCATTATACAGAATTTACACAAAATTTCCTGCAAAGAAAATTTACCGAATTCGCACATAATATAGATAATAATATTCCAGAATATTTATTCTACTGCACAGAGTATTTACAATTTCACAGAAAATTGTAGTCTACGAAAAACATCGCCGAATCAAAAATACCAGGACAAAAATCTTCAGAAAATAACCAAAATGTGCACACTCGGCACGTCAACAATATACAGAAACTTACGCGGTAAAAACTGAACCAATCAAAAGATACGGACGAAAAACCGTAACGAAAACGAAATCCGGACAGAAAATACCGCCAAACACAACGGAACTGAAAATTGAGAAAGACGGAATGTGCCTTACCTCGAGCACAGCAAATTCCTCAACAGTCACTTCGATCGAAAACGGCTCCGCGTCTTCCCGAAATCAACTTTTCCAAATTCTTTCTTTTTCTCTCTCCTCAGACGAAAAATCAGATATTTTATAAAAATCTTTTCTCTCTCTTCAAATCGGCTAAAACCCCTTAAATCATCTTCAGATCGGCCCGGTCGATCGCCACATCGTCCTGGACGATCAGACCAATTTGATCGTCCTGGACAGCTCACAGGGCGATGATCCGGCCGATACTTGTGAACAGTGCAATCGGCCTGGCCGATGTCCTCGATCGGCCTGGACGATGCCTACAGGAAATCACCTGGAACACTTCTGGGCAAATTCTGGAACTCTTTTTCCACTGATCGTCCCAGGACGATCCCAGATCGTCCTGGACGATCCTGGAGCAGATTGTGGTATTACACATAGCCACTATATATTTTAGGAAATTTGAGGGTAGTGCCCATTTTCATTAATGTAATGGAATTTTTACATGTATATGAGCAAAAAGCTCCAAATAAAGTAAAAAAGATAAAATTTTATAGATATCAATAGAGCTAAGCAAATAAAAAGAAAAAATAATAATAAACTTTTTGGACTCATTATTGATTGGCCAAAACAGAATTGTCATGGAATGAAATCAGAAAAGAACTATGGGTCATGCACCTGTGGGGTTAGTTGCTGGTAGACTCGCCGAGGGACTAGTGGACACCGCTAAGCACGTCACAAGATGACGTGACACTAGGCCAATACCCCGTTCCAAAAAAAAAACATCAGAAAAAAGCTTTCCCCCACTATTGCCAGAGGTCCATTTAAGGGAAAGAAAACCAAAATTTTAGTAACAGATGATTATCTTAAACAAGTTAGCATGTTAGGGCCAAATTTACATCATCGCCCCACAAAATCATATGAAATTAATGAAGGCAATGATGAAAAAATTCAACATCAAACACATCTAGCTAGTAAAATGTTGTCCAAAAGAGGGCCAATATTGCAATGCTCCAAGATTATCAAAGGCAATCTTTGACTTCGTTTGGAGCAATTTTTTTATTGTTTTCTAAAGCAATTCTTTAGTACAAAATTTATAATTAAAAAATATATATATACTAAAAAACTATTTTAAAATACAATAAGAAAACAGTCTCATCACAATCATAAATGGTGCCTTGCATTCGACTTTGACAACAACTTCTTGTGACTCTCATATCTCATGTGTTATTTTTCAACATTAGTTCCTTATATAGTTCTATTTTCTTACAAGCACGAAACAAAAAAAAACTATAAGCTCCAAGAGATTATTGTTTGTTGTATTATATGAAAAAAATTAAGGTTGTAAAAATCAGACCGGACAATGAATCGAAAGAATGAGAGGTTCATGATTCAATATTAGTCCAACTGAATAACGTAATAAAAGATACTATTATTAAAATTTAATAAAATTCATTAAATAACCGAAGTCCAACCGAATCCAATTGAATAACGTAATAAAAAATAATAATAAAATTTATTAAATAACCAATTTAAAAAAACACTTATCATTCCTACTTATTATAAGGTTTTAATTTATTATAAATTTAATTTTAAATATTTAAGTGACTAAGGAAGAAAATATCAGCCACCTTTAAAATCTAACATAAATTGAGAGCTCAATTTCAAAATGAAATTCTTTTGATTGTTTTATTTTGCAATGGAACTGCAATGTTTACTCTTGATTCTGTTTTGGAAAGAAGGAAAAAAAGACCTAAGACGTTTCCCTAATATTTGAAACAAATCATTTGCATAGATAACACAACACAATATTTCAATCAAGCAGATCTTTGTACAGGTCATCTGTTTCTCAAAGCATAAAAGAAAAAGCAAAGACATTGCCAGAAATCAAAAACAGACGAACAAATCTGACATTCGTAGAGGAGCTGAAAAGAGAGAATTGGAAAAGCTGAAGTGTTTAATGCAACATCTATTATTTCTTGTGTCATTATTACATGGAGGTACTTGGGTATTTATAGAGTTTTTTGTGTACATGTGTATAGCTGAGATATATTTTGTCGGTTACAGATGGATGGTTGGGATGCCTGAGGCCATGTAATCTCTTAGGCCTCGTCTGTGAGAGGAAATTGTCTGTCCTTTATATGCCCCCTCAAGCTAATGGGTCGTAGCGAACCGTCAATTTTCCGCGGAGATGCTGGAAGCGCGTTGTGGACATGGATTTGGTGAGGATGTCGGCGATCTGATCCTGGGTGATTATCGGAAGAACTCGTATGATTTTGGAATGGATCTGGTGTCGAATGAAGTGGTGGTCGATCTCTATGTGTTTCGTCCTCGCGTGGAACACGGGATTGTTGGCTAGCGCTATGGACCTATGGTTGAGGTATTGTCAAAGTGGAGATCTGTCAGATGCAAAGTGGGTACTTTGAAGTCTTGTAGTAGTTGGCGTAGCCATATGATGTCAGTGATGGCCGCTGCCAAGGCTCTGTATTCTGTCTCTAAAGATGATCTTGCTACAGTATGATGTTTCTTGATGCTCCATGATATCACAGTGTTGCCCAATCTGCATCTAAGTATGAGTGGAGTTGAAGTGGTCCACGGGAGATCGGAATGCCATAGTTGAGTGTGCCTGTGATGTACCTGAGTAATCGTTTGAGAAGGTATGCATGATATGTTTATGGGTTATGCATGTGTTGAAATAGTAGGTTGACATGGTAGGCTATGTTCGGTCTGGTGATGATGAGGTATTCTAGAGATCCTGTGAGTTGTCTGTAGGTTTGGGGGTTGTTGAGGAGAGGGTCGGGTGGTATATTTGGTGGGGGTTTCGTACAAGAGGGGTTGGATAGAGGTTTTTGCATAGGTGGAGGCCTGCTGTGGTGAGAATGGATGTGGCGTAGTGAGTTTGAGATAGAAAGAGGGATTGGTCATGAGCGGTGATGTTGATGCCAAGAAAGTTGTTGGATGTGCCTAAATGTTTCATGGCAAATGTTTGATGTAGCTGCAAGATGATGTTAGAGATCAAAGTATTGTTATTACCTGTGAGTAAGATGTCATCGACATATGTGAGTGGATAAATTTGGGAATCTTCTTGAGAGAGTGCGAGTAGTGATGGGTCTGTTTTGCTCGGGTGGAAGCCTATTTGTTGTAGAAATGCTAAAAAAGTTGTAAACCATTGTCTTGAGGCCTGTTTGAGTCCATATATCGCCTTGTGAAGAAGGCAGACGTGGTTCGGTTGTTGAGTGTCCTCATATCCTTGGGGTTGTTTCATGTAAATGGTGTATGTCAGTTTGTCGTGTAGAAAGGCATTGGCCAAGTCTAGTTGGTGGACTTCCCATTGTCTGTTAAAGACAATTGTGAGTAACATCCGGATGGTTGGGAATTTGGTTACTGGGATATAGGGCTGCAAACGAACCGAGCCAAGCCGAGTATGTGAGTGTTCATGTTTGTGTTCATTTAATATCAGGTTGTTCAAGTTTGGTTCATATTTGTTCGAGCTTTATTGTTTGTGTTCAAGTTTGGTTCCTTTAAATTAATGAGAGTTCAAGTTCGGTTCATGTTCAGTTCATGTTCGTTCGTTTAGTACTTATCGAGCTTTAAACAAACAAACATGAACGAGCTATAAACGAGCTCTACTTTTAAATGTTCATTAACTTAACAAACGAGCTTTATCGAGCTTCCTAACAAACAGTTACATCGAGCATTTTCGCGAACAAATCTAACGAATTTTTTTAACTTTCAAACAAAAACGTTAATGAACATTTCTATGAACAAACACATTTATAATAAAAATAATTATTTATGTAACAAATGCAATTATTTATAAGCAAATCTCATCTTCACAAAATTTTTCTAACAGTAACATTAATAAAGGAAATCAAAAGGTACTACTGGATTTTCTTCCTCAATGAAAACTCCATCATCCAAATACACATCAAGCTCAGATTTTATTGTTTGAGTAGTGTAATCTGTTCTAATATAAATTTCATATTTTCTCTTTCCATAAACAGTCCTACGTCTAACAAAATATGAACTCAGGGAAGATAAGGTAACGAGCCATAAACAGAAATAAATTAGGACTTTGCCGCTCAGCCCGCCTCTTTTTTTGACATTGGTATCATTCACTTAAATTTAATAAAATTACTTAATTAACATATAATATAATATTATTTATTTTAAATTTTATTATTTAACAATAATTATATCATTATATTATAATAAATATATAATATTTATATTATTTATATTTATTAATTCTATAATCAAATATTAATTATTTTTATCAAGCTTAATCACGAGTTCAAAATCGAACACAAATCGAGCTTTTATTGAGCTTAATGTCGAGCTCATTCATGAACTTCAAATGATGTTGTTCGTGAACATAAATGAGCCGAACACATTAGTGTTCAAGCTTGTTTATTTAAGAATCGAGTATTTAAAATATTGTTCAAGTTTGTTTGTTTAGTTAATTAAACGATCACGAACGAGCTTTAATCGAACCGAACAACGAGTAGCTCGTCGAACGTTTGGTTCGCTTGCAACCCCACTGGGATAAATGTTTTCAGGTAGTTAATTTCATATTCATGCTTGTGCCCCTGAGCTACCAGTCGGGCTTTGTATCTGGCTATGGATCCATTGGAATGGAGTTTTGTTTTGTATATCCACTTGCAACCAAATATGGGCATATTTGTTGGGGGTGGGACCAAAGTCCAAGTTGCCTACTGCTATAGTGCAAGAAATTCGATTGTCATTGCTTGCCTCCAGTGGTGATGTTTGGATGCCTCAGTATATGTGGTGGGGTCTAGAGGTGGAGAGATGTGGTTTTGGGAATGCTGGTGAAGTAGGTTAAGGATTATTTTTTGGTTTGAGGAGGCCTGTTTTTAGTCTTGTGACCATGGGGTGAGTGGATATGGTTGTGGGTAATATGGTTTGTATGGGATTGGGGAGAGTTGTAGTTGTTGGGTGGTGAGTGGATGAAGATGATGTTGAGGGGTGGGTTTCTGATGAAGGATTTATGGGAGTGGTGTTGTGGTGGTTTGTGAGGCGAGGGGTGTAATGTGAGGGGAGGAAGGAATGTGTGTTGAGGATATGGTATTGGTTTGGGTTGTGGGTGTGAGAAGCAGCGGGTTGGATGGAGGGGTTGTATTGGGTAGTGATGCTGTTGTGGTTTGTGCGAATGGGAATGTGGTCTCATGAAATGTTACATGTCTAGAGATGGTTATATGATTATTGGTTGGGTTGAGGCATTTGTATCCTTTGTGGGAGCTTGAGTATATCAAAAAAATACATGAGGTGGATCGGGGAGCCAATTTGTGTCTGTTCTGGGGAAGGATTCATGGGAAGCAAGCACATCCAAAAGTTCTTATGATGGAATAATCAGTGGTTTTGTTGTATATGATCTGAAGTGGGGATTTGTTTTGATTTGTATGGGATGGGAGCCTGTTGATTAAATAAGATGCGGTCATGACTGCATCGGACCAATATGAGTAAGATACAGATGTTGTATTTAACAAGGTTCTTGTTGTTTCGATAATGTGTCGGTGTTTATGTTCAGCAATGTCATTTAGTACAGGGGTGTAAGGGCATGAAATTTAATGGATAATGTCATGTTTTTGTAGGTATGTTTGTAGGGTTCTGTTAACATACTCTGTGCCTTCATCCGACCTAAATTGTTTGATATGGTGGGGAATTTGTTTTTCTATCATAGTTTGGAATGTAATAAAAAAATGGAGGGTACTTCTGATTTACATATCATTGGAAAAATCCATGTAAAACGAAAAAATTCGTCTATGAAAGTAACATAGTAGATGCGAAGTGTTTGGGGAGGGACCCCATACATCTGAATGAATAAGTTCTTGTGGCATTTTAAAATGGGAATCATAACTAGAAAATTGGAGTTTGTGGCCTTTAGAGAACTTACATGTTGAACATAAAAAAAAATAAGGTAGGTATGTTGAGTTGTGTTGACCCGTATACAGGAGCCAAAAAAAAAATTGTTTCTCTCGTACCTGTTCGGCGCCGAACTCCGCACGTCGTCGCTGCCCAAATCGCGAATATCCCGCGACCGTCATTTTCTCCCACGACCTCGCACGACCTTGTGTCGTTAAAATGAAAAGAAAAAAAAAAGAGGCAGAAACTTCTCCCGCTCTCTTTCTCTCATTCCCCACGATCCCTCTCATTCTCTCTCGCTCTCTGGCGTCAACTCTCTCTGCTCTCACTCCCGTTCTCGCTCTCTCTCTCCTTCATGTGAGATCGGAAGTTACGACATTAGGATCGGAAGCAACGACGGGAGTCGCTCGCTGTGAAATTAACTCTCTCCTTTTCACGGCTTCTTCGATCCTTCGTGGCTGGACGACTTTGCTCCTCCGACATTCCTCCCTGTGCGAATCGAAAGTTACGACATTAGGATCAGAAGCAACGACCGGAGCTCGCCTCTCCTCCGGTTCCATTATTGATGTTCGATTTCACTCCATTCCACGACTTTCCCTTCCTGTCGGGATCGGAATATTGATCGGAACCAACAAGGGGGAGCTCGCTTGCAGTGAAGATAACTTTCTCCCTTGTGTCGCTTCTTCGCATCCTCCCTAGCCGTTCGACTTTGCTCTGTCGACGACTTTCCTTGACTGTCGAACCGGAAGTGCCAACATTTTGATCGGAAGCCGCACAGGGAGCTCGCCCGCAGTGAAGGTTCCTTTCTCCTTTGCATACACTTCTTCGACTCCTTTTGGCTGTTCGACTTCGCCACCTCCGACGCCCTTCCCTTCCTGTTTGATCGAAGCTAGCGACGGGAGCACGCTTGCTGCATAGGTAACTTTCTACCCTTCGCGTGCTTCTTCGGCCTGTCCTGGCCGAACCCGAGATAGAGAGAGGGAGAGATTACTTATATTTTAATTAACTAATATTAATTATAAATAATTTAATAATTATTTTAATTATAATTAGTTATTAATTATATTAATTATAATTAATTTTAATTAAATAGTATTAGTTATTATTAATTATATTTAACAGTTAATTATCATTAATTACTATTAATTATTACCAATTATAATTAATTATAATTAATAGAATAATTATAATTAAATAGTTAATTATAATTAATTTTAATTAATTAATTATTTATTTTAGTTATAATTTATTATAATTAAATAACTTTAATTATAATTAAATATAATTAATAGTTAATTATAATTAAATAATTAGTTATCATTAATTGAAAATGATTGTCCTCCCTCTTGCCTCGTGCCACGAGTCACCGCCAGAGTCGCCAACAGTCCCCGCCGGACTTCAAGGTATAATTTTTAACTCTAATCCCGTCCTCGACGTTTGCAGCGGACCGGGGAACCACCTATACGCGCTCTTGTAGCACGGTGGGAGGGAGCCCGGTGCGAAGCATACGACAAGGTGGGAGAGCCCTATACACGCTCTTGTAGCGTGGTGGGGACGACCTCGACCTCGACCTCGACACCGACACCGCCTACGACTGCTATGCAAAGGTATGATGTTCCAAATTTCATTCTCGATGTCTGCAGCGGATCGGGGAACCACCTATACGCGCTCTTGTAGCACGGTAGGAGGGAGCCCGGTGCGAAGCATACGACGAGGTGGGAGAGCCCTATACACGCTCTTGTAGCGTGGTGGGGAGTCACTGCTGTTCTGGTACGGATACTGCTGAAGGCCCCATACACGCTCTTGTAGCGTGGTGGGATGAAAATTTGTACGGCCGCGGTGTCTACGGACACCTACCATACACGCTCTAGTAGCGTGGTGGGAAGGCCCAGCTCCCCAATTTTCCCCCAAACGGGGGATATGCCGGGGTGCTGCCAAAATTTTCACTGAAGTACACGAGATTGAAACAATTTGAAGACTTCAGCTGAGCAAAAATATAGAAGACCTGTACTTGAACAAAAATGCATAGAATTTGAACTAAATAAGTAGAGGACCTGTACGAAGAGCAGATGAATTGTGGAATTGCACTTGAACAAAAAACTGAATGATTAATCAAGGCTTAAATCCAAATGAAATAAAATAAAACTGAAATCAAAATCAAATCAACTTGAACAAGACTAGAACATCAAACAAAGACTTTGATTTGGACTGGATCCGAATCCGAATAAAGCAGTTGAACAAGCACTTGAACTCGTACCTTGGAATCAAACATATACAAGGAGCTCAAAGCTTGAATAATGTAGGAAGGAACTCAAGCTACAAGGACATTGGATTCAATGTTAGATGAAATACCTTGATCCTTGTAAACAAATATGACTAAGATGCAACAAATGCAAACACCCACGAACTCTTGTAGGAGAGATATTGCAATATCCTCGTAATCGAAGGTGCATCATACCTGCAAAATCAACGAATGATTCCAGAATGCATGAGTGATCCCTACACGCAATATTGGAACTTCCAATACTAACAACAATGGCCGTTGATTGAGATGGCAATACTGGAGACCGATAATGGAAGACCCGTCCCCATAACAAGTACTAATACATCAAACCCACCTGAGATTGGTGACAGGTGGGCATGATGTAGGCAACAACGGGTCTCCTACGAACAGTTCCAGGAGCTCGTAGTGGCTACAATGGGTTCCCGTAAATATGTACAAGTCGCTTGTGGATAACAACAGTGGGCATATCGAAAGCACATCGAATCACTGTGGGCACAAGTACAAGTATCTCCTACGACGATCTCTATGAGGTCAAACAAGTACAATCAAACCACCCGAGATTGGTGAAAGGGTGGATATGATGCAGAATAATGGGTCTTCTACAAACGTTTTCAGGAGATCGTAGTAGATGCAGCAGTCCCCTGCAAATGGATATTTGTGGATAACAACGGCGTATTGAAAGTACAATGAATCACTATGGACACAAGTACGAATATCACCTACGACAGTGGTGATCAAGAGCTTCAAGTATGTCGAGTACAAAGGCAGCCCGATGTACGAAAAGGACACCCACTGGTATAAAGGAGGTAAATGTTTGAACAAATTAGAACTAAACTTCATGGTGTTCCAAAGTTTCTTCCTTGCCTCATCCTTAGGAAGAAAACAATTATGATATCTACAAACACCGAAAATAACAAGTCCACTGCATTGACAACCTCAAAGGGGGTTCTCTTCAAAGCAACGGACTCCAAAGTCCAAAAAATCTCTCACCGGTGATTGAGAAAGGGGGAGTCAACATCAAAACTCAACGCCACCAGATCTGCAACACTCCTACAAGCAGACAGAAGGCGTCCACAACCTACAATGCCACGCCACCGGATCTGCAACACTCCTACAAGCAGACAGAAGGCGTCCACAATCTACAATGTCATGCCACCGGATCTGCAACACTGATACAAGCAGACAGAAGGCGTCTACAACCTACAATGCTACGCCACCGGATCTGCAACACATATACAAGCAGACAGAAGGCGTCTACAATCTACAATCCAACGCCACCGGATCTGCAACACTGTTGCAAGCGGGCAGAAGGCGTTTACAAAATGTTTCAAAGTACTCCTGCACCTACACTATAGTTTGTATACACATAGGTACACAATGGGGTACGTCTAAATCAATATAAAAATTACTCGCACGGGTTCCGGCTAGCGTGTTATTGGTATACACGTGACGCCTAGGGATGCTGCGCGGGTTGATAAGTAAATTCAGGTTCGAACCCGATCCTTCTATACAGATCAATAGAAGTCGACAGGGTTCGAACCTTCAAACGAATACATGATTGTGGGGATCAATGTATTTATTTCAATACATTCATATTAGGCCTTCAAGGCCTACAATCAAAAAAATTCACTAAATCAAAGGCATGAAGCCTATGAAACCCGATCCTCGAGCAACAACTTGCTCGAGTTGACAAGGTCCAATTAATAAAAGGAAATGACCCCAAATACCCCGATGATGGCCGCGTTGATTGAAGATCTCAACCGGAGGGGTTCTCAAATATTTCAAATGTCTCCCAAATACCCAAAAAGTCCACACAAAATCCATACTCCAAAAATCCAAAATCAATCCCAAAATTCCAAAATATTTAAAATTGAAATTTATCCATCAACTCTTAAAGAAAAATCTATCCACCCTCTGCAACCATGGGATCTTGATCGGGCCCATCATCCATTCCCCCACCATCCGCTTTAAGTGCTAGATGGTGCAATTTCTATTTTAGATATCAAACTTTTCAATACTTTCCAAATTCCCAATATCCAAACATTTCAAATATCCAATCTTTTCAATCTCAAACTCATTGCTGCTATTATATGCCAGATGCACGTATCTCTATACGAATCTGATTGATGACTAGCCTTAATCGAAAGTTCTCTCTCGTGATCGAGAGGGATAATTAACTATAGGGGCTTGCGCCTATAGGAAACCAGAACTCAGATCATAAAGTCCTCACAAAATGAGGGCGAAATCTCTGGGTAGTGTCTTATCTACAAATCCATCTGCCTTCCAAAATTTACCTCGGAACTTATTTTGTTAAAACTCCCCTCGCTCGAATAGAAAAGAAGAAGCAGCGGCGGGGAGGCCGGGGCCGAATTTTCGGAGCCCACAAGTTGTTTGTTGGTGTTGGAGATGATTGCCATGGTGTGGGTGTGAGGATGTCCAAGTCTGTTGTGTCAAATGGCTGCAGCTTGATGACTTGTGATGACTGAGAAGGCTGATTGTTGAGTGATGCGTGGAGGAGTTGGGATCGGATAGAGCCCATTACAGCGTGGGCCCTTGAGTAAGGTTTTGTTTGTCGTGAGATCCTTGACAATTAAACCAGAAGCATCAAATGAAATGATGATGTTATTGTCTTTGGTTAGATGGTAATAGAAAGAAGGTTATGAGATAATGTTGGGATATGGAGTTGGGGTAATTGAAGCTTACGAGAGGTTGTTGGTAGAAATCCAGCTCCGATATGAGCTATGGAGAGTGTGCTGTCATCTCCAATTAAGATGTTGTATGTACTGTTGTATGGTATTGGGTCACCAAGTATGAGACTATTAATGTCATTGGTGAGTTGAGAGGTTGCTCCATAATCTAAATACCAATCCGGGTTGGGGTTATCATTGGGGGCAATTAGGGATGTGGTTATTTTTTGTAGTTGATATTGAATATGTGCCAACAAAGTGGCAGAATAAGCTTTCTTGTTGCAAATTTGACATAGTATTGTTGGTTGGGTGTTGGGACGGACAGTCTGCTGTGTGAAGCGGTCTTTGCCTCTTCGTCCTCTGCCTCTGGTTGAGAGTATAATGCTGCATTCTGGTCTGGAAGGGTGTAGTGTCAAGTTGCTTTGGCTTGGAGGTTGATTTCTTCACTAATCAGAACTGCGTACAGGTCATCTAAGTTGAGGGGTGTTGACCTCGATTTTGCCCAGACCCGGGCCTGGAGGGTTGACTTGGTCAAATTGACCAAGCCAGACCCGAGACCCTCTCCGATGGGTTCAGTGAGTCGAGTCGAGTCTGTTGAGCCTGGACTTGGACCCTAGGTCAACCCGGTTGACCAAGTCAACCAGGGTTGACCACTTAGCCCATTTAGAGCCCAAATCGATTTAAATCCAAACTAAATCTCCTCATGGCTCAATCCTCACTCCCCATTGATCTAAATGACTGATTTGACCAAGTCAAACGTTGACTTGGTCAAATCGAGTCATAAATAGGTCATAAACACCTATTTTGGAGGAATTAAGGGTCATTTAATGGAATTTAAAGCCTCCATTCGTTTTGAATTGGAACCCATGTCCTAAAACCGCCCCTTTTCCCTCCTAATGCAATCCTAACCGTTCCCCTTAGGTCTAGGAGTTTAAATAGGAGTTTGAGAGAAGAATGAGGGATCTTTTTCAAAATTCCTGAGCCCTAGCCTCCCAAAGCCCGAGAACTTTCGTGTGAGAGTTCCTTGGACTTCCCCTCACCTTCCTCGACCAAATCCCGACGCTTAGACCCCGCCGGCGACGATCCTCCGGCGAACCCGAGACGAAATTCCTTCCAAGGCTTCATCCCGTCGATCGAGCGTGCGTTGGATCTCGACGTCAACTAGGAAGTTGTTCCTGGAGAGTCCACGAGTCCAACGAGCCCAAGATCTCCCGAATCCACCGTGTGGATTGAGGTATATCTCAAACCCTAGTTAGAACACTTAGGGTTAATTAGCATCGTCATTAGCACGTTTTAATTCGAACAAAACCTCCCCCATTGATGCTCTTCACTAGTAGAGGCCAGATCTAAAATTTCGTCGCGTTTCGTCCATCCAATTGAGAGAACGAGACGATTTTCTTTTTAGGGTTTCGGTTCCCTGTGCATGCGCAGAAGAAGATGAAGTTTCTGTTCATCGTACTGTACGAAATACTTCGTACCGTACGATATAGTCGTACTGTACGAAATTTTTTCGTACAGTACGATATATTGTAACAAGAAAGAATAAAAACACTTTTTTTCTGTGTTTTATCTTTCTGTTCATCGTACTGTACGAATTTATTTCGTACAGTACGATCTAGTGTGACAGAAAACTTTGAAATTACATAACTTCGTCGTTTTAAGCCCGCTGTCGACGCACAGCACCTTGTTTTGGATGTATTTTGAATTCTGCATTGTTTAAAACTATTTTCAGATAAAAATTCTATTTATACTTTCTGTTATTTCAAAAACAGTAAAACAGCTTTATTTTAAAATATTATTTTTATTATTTTTAAGCTTGTAAAATCCATATCTTTCTCGTTTTCGATTCAATTTTGACGCACAACCCCTTGTTTTGAGCGTATTTGGATTCTGCTTGTTTTAAAGGTGGTTGGGCTCAAGTTTTTTTAACCTGTCTGCGGTTATGTTTTAAATCAGTCAATTGCTTATTTTATAAAACAATTAGTTATCGTATTCAAACTTTGAAATTACATAACTTTGTCGTTTTAAGTCCGCTGTCAACGCACAATACCTTGTTTTGGATGTACTCTGAATTCTGCATATTTTAAAACTATTTCCAGATGAAAATTTTGTCTGTATCTCCTGTTATTTAAAAAAAAAACAGCAAAACTACACTATTTTAAAACATTATTTTATTATGTTTTAACTTCGGAAATTCATATCTTCGCTGTTTTAAGTCGGATTTTGACGTGTAACCCCTTGATCTTTTCAGAAAAGTGCGTATTTTAATTTGGAACCATTTCCAGCCCTTGATTTTGGCTGTCTTGACTGTTTTCTATTTTATCCTATGATTCAGTTATTTTAATATTATTTAAATTAATTATCATACTAATTATTTTTTAAACTAAAAATTATTTTTTTAAACTATTTTGAAACCTCGATTGGGTGGTCATCGGGTTTCCCTATACTTATGTATTATGAATTGAATTATTTTCAATTATTTTATTTTCCAATAATATATTTATATCCATAAGTAATTTTAAATTATTTTAAAACTACTTATACCTAAATTCTAACTTTGGGATACCCGCTATCGTATGAAATTTTAGACATAGGTTCTATGAATGAAGAGCAATTATGGGGGAGTGGATTAGTGGGTGATTGAGTTCCAATCATTCACTAATCCTTTCTTTAGGTGTCTTTACTTTTTTTTATCTTTCGTAGATTGCATGTGTAGGTCGTCGCACTACCACCACTTAGTTTAGGTTCTCCTAGATCTAAGGACATGGTGTGTTTATTTATTTACTGTACTCCCATGCATTTATTATCCCGAGGGTTAGTGTAAACATCACTTTAAACTCCTACAACGTAGTGACAACCTAAGGACAAAAATTAAGGACCTGTCTAGCGAACTTAGAAGTTTTCTAGGAGCTAGGATAGATCCCAGAACGACATGAAAACTTCAACATTTAAACTTAGTGACATCATAAACCTCCCTGAATTTTCTAGGATTTTTTAGGGCTTGTTAGACCCCCTTAGTTAACTAACCCTAATTAACCTGCTAATTAAGGCCCCGAGACCTTCCGGAAATTACAATAAATATACCATAGGTCAGAAAATTACCCGTAATACCTCAAACTGACCAGAATATGACCCTTGGTCTTAGATAAATAGGGCTCCCTAGTTTGACTTCAGGTTGACCCACAATTTGACTCTAGGTGGAAATTACCTTTTTGCCCCTAATAAATTATTAAAAAATTATTAAAAATCCCAAATTTTCTCCAAATACTTGGGATCACTTTCTCAGGTCATCCCTGACTTTTGGGAGTGATTCCAATCCGTTTGGAGCTCATTTGGATCAAAATAGTAAAAAAAGGGCCCTTTCCTAATTAATTTAGAAAATTCCCTTAAATACCCTATCTTTAGAAATTCATAACTAATTGTAGAAAATTCCAAATTAGGCAAACTCACTTGCATTAGACCCCAATTAGGGCCTAGTATTTATTAAAAATCTTAGGTTTCCAGAAAATGGCCTAGATTAGAAAGTCAACTTTTTGGTCAACCCCGGCCTATAGTCTAGGGCCCGAAACTTAGAAAATTCATAACTTTGGATAGGAAGCTCCGATTTAAGTCTACTACCTGTCTAACTACTCGTATTAAGGTCTAGTATTTTTCTAGGGTATTAGGAATCCCAAACCTAGCCTATTTCTTATAGTGACTTTTTGGACCCTTAGTCTAGTTCCTAGGAGGACCCGGAACTTTCCAAAATTTGCTAATATAACTTTAACTTCAAATATCATCACCCTAAGTTCCTAAAAGTGATCAACAAACTATATTAACTAAAAATGCACTCCAATTCACTAATATTTGAATTTCAACAAAAATTTCCTTTTCTGGCCTTCAACAGACTTGAACTTTAGACAATTTTAACTAACTACCCATATTAGGATTTATCCAAACCACACTAGCCTTACACACACATAGAATGGTTTGCTAGGACACCACTTCTAGATCTAGGTTAGGCCGCTGGGTTTTATTTTTCTGCTGTGTGCTGGAGCTTTCTGTGGTTTTCATTGCATGCTGTTTGAAAAATGATTGGTGTGTTTGCTTACTTTCTCTGCACTCTGGATGTGAGCGCTAGATTTACCCCTAGGTTAGGAACGCCATATATATATTGTTCTTCCGTGCAGGTGGCCATGCTCAAGCTAATAAAAAGGGGGGAGCATTATGATTATTTCTAATAATATTTTATGCAGGTGCTTGCTCAGCTCCCCCTAAATAAAAATGAGGGCTAAAATTAATAATTATAACTGCACAGATGGAGCTGCTTAGCCCTCATAATTAAGAGCATGGCTTGGCACAGGGTCAATGGTGTTAGCATTTTTATTTCTATATAAACTGCTTGGGATGATTTTTACTAGGATAACCTTGCAGGGATTCTTAGATTTACTGCTTTCAATTCATGTAATTTATTTGTAATAATTGTTAAGAGTTGTGAAAACAACTATTGAGTTGGGATATTCTTATCCAGCTCGGATTCTAAAAGAAGAAGGCATCCCTAAGGGGAGAGTCTTCTTCCATTTGGAAGATCGAGCTGGATGGCTTTAGATATCCAAAGAGAAAAGGCAATACACCCCTACTAGGGAGAATTGTCTCTTCGTTTGGATATTCAAGCCATGACAGATCCAAGGAATCCAAGGAGGAGAGATCCAAGAAGTCTAAGGAGAAAATACCCAGAAGACTAAAGATTTGAAGACCCAATATCCCACTCAAAGTTGTTGGCGTCTGTCATAGGCTTAGAAATCCGGGTTGTTGGCAGTGGTGCCCGGCCACTTTACTTTTCTGCATACCCTGGGTTGTAATTAAAGGGCAGTTGGCCTATGGACATTTACTTGATTAGTTGGATTTATATTGATGTGTTTACCTGATTGCGCAGTAGAATTACCTGTTTTTTTTCTAGGTTTCTTTCTTGCATGCCGCTCTTGTTTTTGCCTGGATCGTATTAGGCTCTTTAAGGACTGAAAAATCTTTTATACTCATAACCAAAATTTAATATTTAAGTTTTAAATAACATAGAAACTTAACGAACCTAGAGAACTGCCGGAACCGTCCGGGGTCGCATGCATATTACTGCATCTCCTCTCTCCTTCTAATAAGACATCTCCCTGCCTGCGGGTAGAGTCCGGATAATCTGGCCTATGAGGATGAAGTGCCGGACCTAGGGAGACTCAGTCTTTTCTAAAAATTATTTTATATTAAGCCTGTTTTTAAAATCTAAAGCATTCATGAGCTGACATTTCAACTAGCATGCATTGCATTAGAAATCAATTTAATTAAAATTTAATTGCATTAGTTAGAGGCATTCACCCAACATAAGTTCAGGACCACTTAGGAAATTCTCTAGATGTCGGTCCTCTTTCCAATAAACTGTACCTCCCACCCATCTTTCATAATTGACTTGACAGCATGGTTTTAAATCGATTAGGTGGTTAGCTGGCTCCCCCAATCCAGGCCGGGATAAGTCCAGATCTTTGCATCGCATTAGATAGGACACTGGTCTTAGTGTGTGTCGAACACTAAGTCCAAATTAGATTTAGGATTCGAGGCTACTACATTCGGTCTCGTAGTATGCCTTAAATAGTAGGTATGTCCCTTTCTTTCAGGGACTATAAATCCTACTTATCTGCGTCACAAGATGACGCCACCTCCATCCTTCTCTCACGCATGTGATTGAGTGCCTGATTTTTGTTTCTCCAGTTTCTCTCTAGTGCCCTAGAGCCTCCGAATATTGGTATGAACCACGCATGTTGATTCAGCCCTCCGGACCTTTCTTCCCTTTGAGTAGGATTTCCTAGTCTATACCCTTGTGCCAATCCCACTTTAAGAGAGGATAATGTATGATCCTTAATCGAGAGTTTTCTCAGGCTCCGGCCTGGGATGTAATTAACCACGGGGGCTTGCGCCCGTGGGAAACTTGGTCCCCACAATCTACTAAACCCCATTCGAGCTCTTGCATCGGGTGGGGGAAACCCGTGACTAGGTCGGGTATATTACTATCCATCGAGGTATGTCGGCGTCAGCCTCCATCCTCAATGGTTAGTCGTATGCACGATCCAATCTGCCCTCCCAATCGACCCGTTTGCGCGGTGTTCCTTTCGGAGGTCCACAAGGGGATGCACCATGGTGTGAATGGAACTTTTGAATGGCTGGAATGCTGGTGGTAGACCATTTAGTGTGCAGAGTATAATATCTTCCTTGTTAATAGTAGCTCCTGCTGCTGCTATTTTGTCTACCACGGTCTTGATTTCAGTGAGATATTTAGTCATTGTGTGTTGCTTCATTGATACAATATGTAGTTCATTTTTGAGTTGAATAACTCTTGACATGTTAGAAGAGTGTAACCATCATTCAACGGTTGTCAAAATGGCTAAAGAGGAGTCTAGGTGAAGACCATATGAGAGGATAGTTGGGGTTCTGGTGGGGCAAAGGGTTGCAGGCTGCAGCTAGGTTTTGATCTATGAGAAACAATTCTGTATATTTAAGATTTGTAATGGTCAAGCCATCTGGTGTTTGCTGGAGGTGGGGTGGTGGAGGAATTGTTGGATCAATGAATGCAGCAAATCCGTTGGCTCTAACTAACTTAGTAACCTGAGATCTCCATATGGAGTAATTATTATTAGATAATTGGGTGGGAACTATGGTTTTAATATTTGAAATAACAAATTTCAGGGATGCAGGAATTGTGCAGGTGTCTGCTCGTAGATCTGATGGTGGGTTGCCGATTTGAGATGAGGATGATTGGGCCATTGGAGGTTTCAGGAATTTACCTGCCGCTAGAATCTTCCTGCTATGATACCATAAAGAAGCTGAAAAGAGAGGATCTGGAAAATTTGCAGTGTTTAATGCAACATCTATTATTTCTTGTGTCATTATTACATGGAGGTACTTGTGTATTTATAGAGTTTTGTGAGTACACATGTATAGCTGTTATATATTTTGTCAGTTACAGATGGATGGCTGGGCTGCCCGAGACCATGTGATCTGTTAGGCCTCGTCTGTGAGCAGAAACCATCTGTCCTTTATAATCATGCATAGAGTCAGTTCACTTAAAACACAAGAAATGGATTTAAATATCAGCCTCATCAACAAGTAACTCAAAAATAAGTTGAATCAAGAGTTTTCCCTTACCCAAATTATTGAGAAAATATATTTCCACCAGCTTTGTGACCGAGCTGCAATGAAATTTCAACACAGGAATCTCTTAAAAACTGTATCATGCATCTTTAGTGATTTGCTAAGTGCATTATTAATGAACGTTAGATAATAGTGAGCTGTTCCTCGTCCAAATTTATCAAATCTAATCCTTTAATGTCAATTTCTTTAAATCGGCAAAACAATGAGCTTCCACGAAGAAAGGCCAAGAAAAACCTCAAGTATGGATTCAGTGAGTTGAAACTCCTGAAAATAATTATTTCCTATTCCCCTAAAAAAGGGCCTATATTTAACAAAAACTTCCCGGGGATTGTGAATGTGTAATATATAAAAACTTGGTGAGCTAAGTTCATGGGGGAAAAAGCAATTTTGGTGTTGTATATACCTTAAAAATGATGAGAAGAAAAATAAATCACCAAAAATCTCCACATGAGCATAAGCCATCATTGAACTTATGAAAACGTACAGCATCTCTTACAAGAATCTCTCGTCCGGTTATCTTAGATATATACTTGGTGGCACTGTGACAATCAATACAAACTCTTAGATTCTTGAACACTCTTATAGGAAACTTGTTCGGCAAGAATATTAAGCCAAAGGCAATGGCAAGCTTCTCACTATGGTGGCCAAGCATAAATCTCTTCTCAGACTCAGATACATCATGCAGTACAGAGCTCGTATTTGGTCTGTAACCTTCTTTTTCCATCTTTAAGCCAAGCATTTCCAGTTCAGCATAGATTTTTTCTGAATCTGGATGAGATTGGTCATCGGCAGAGAAGATATGAACCTTGTTATTGTACTTTATCCAACTGCATCCAGGCTCCTTCCTCACCCCCTTATCTCTCATTGACTTTCTTATTTGAGCCACTTCCTCCCAATTTTTATTTGTTGCGTGCATATTCAAAAGAAGTAAATAACTTGCAGGATTTTGAGGGTCCAATTCAATCAAAGACTCGGCTGCCCATTTTGCCATTTCAATGTTTCCATGAACCCTGCATGAGCTTAAAAGTGTAGCCCAACCAATTGCATCTAGACGACAAGGCATCTTCTTTATGAAATCCTCAGCCTCTTTTAACCTTCCTGATCTACTAAAAAGATCAATCATGCAAGTATAATGATCTGCGACAGGAATGATTTGATGGTCATTGATCATGGAGTTAAAATAATAGTATCCTTCCTCCACCAGTGCGGCTCGACTACAAGCTGATAATACACCAATGAAGGTGACCCCATCAGGCTTGACACTATTAGCTATCATCCTCTCAAATAGCTCAATTGTCTCCTTTGCCTTCCCAATTTGAGCATATCCTGAGACCAATGCAGTCCATGAGACCTCATCCCTAGTAATCATTTCATCGAATAATCGATGAGAGTCGTCGATATTGCCACACTTACCGTATAGTGTAACTAAAGCATTTGAGACAGTGATGAATGAATTTAGCCCTAAGAGAATAGCCCTACAATGAAGCTGTGCTCCCTCCTCTAAGCTTGCTATATTAGCGCAAGAGCTTATTGCACTCCCAATGGTGAAATCATCAGGCTCAATACCATGCCTTTGCATTTGAAGAAAGCTTCTAATAGCTTCCTCATAGCATTCATTCTGACCATATCCCACAAGCATGGCAGTCCAAGTAACAAGATTTTTTACCTTCATTCGCTTGAAAATTGACTCAGCCAATCTTATATTCTTGCATTTGGAATACATATCAACAAGTGCACTGCCAACAAATACATTGTCATCAAAGTGAGTCCTAATAATGAAGGCATGAATCTGTTTTCCTTGGTTTAATACTGCTAGAGCACCACATGCAGTCAAAACACTACCAAATGTATATTGATCCATTTTTATACCAGCATATCTCATCTTGTTAAACAAGCCAATGGCTTCAAGCTCACAACCATTGCGAGTGAGACCAGTAATCATGGTGGTCCAAGAGATTGAGTCTCTCTCTCTCATTCCTGCAAATAACCTCTTTGATTCCTCAATCATGCCGCATCGTAGATAACTCATGATCATTGTATTGTGAAGTACTAGATTCTTCTCCTCAACCTCCTGAAAAGCTAACCATGCCTCATATACTAGTCCAGCCTTGGAATACATACCAACCAAAGGACTACCCACAAAGACATGAGATCCAAGCCCATGTTTTATTCCTTGGCAATGAACCTGTATGCCCAATGTGAAAGAAACCATAGCCGACGAAATGATCAACATCGTGGAGAAAGTGATTCGATTTTGCATGGAACATCCATCCCTCAACATAAGTTTGTATGTGTCAACCGCCTTCTCAGGGAAACCATGAGAGGCATATCCAGAGATCACCGAGTTCCATGAAATGCAATCCCTTTCCGGCATGGAGTTGAAGATGTTGCACATTTCAGATAAGTGGCCAGACTTGGCAGACGAGGAGAGGACAGCATTCCATGAGAAGAGATTTTGACAAGGTATTTGAAGAAAAACTCTATATGCATAAGAGGGGAGATTTGATTTGGAGTAGGAGGTGATCAAATTGTTGAAAAGGAGAGTATTACTATGGTGAAGGGTTTTGAGGATAAGGCCGTGAAGTTTTTTCACCTCAACTAGATATCGTGTTTCAGAGTAAAGCTTAAGTAGGGAGGAATAATGCTTTGAAATAGAGGTCATGAGAAGGTATGGACAAGAAGGTGTGAGTTTAAAATTCCTCTTTTATTCACAAGCACCCTTTTATCATTGTTCAAAATTCCTGTTATGGCTCTATGGTGAAGTAAATTCTTGTTTCTAAGGATATTTTCTTCTTTCAAAGTGCTCGAAAAAATGATTTAGGAATGCATGTTGATTTTCTTCCAACCAAAATTGCAAATTATACCTGTAATAGAAAGCCAATATAGAATGTTAATGGATCTCCATTTTGTATAAATAGCTCAAATGTACCTCATGTTTTCACCACTTACTACACCTAAGTTTTATTTTCTCAATTTTTCTCCAAAACTAAATGTATTGAGATAAATCATAAAATTAAGGGGGGGGGGGGGGGGGGAAGAAGAAACAAATAATGCTTCTTAGACCCACAGCGACACCTGAAAAAAAAGTTAGGGTCATATGGGCAGGAAAATAAGAAATACTGAAATGCATGAAAAATCGCTTCATTAAAACTACCATAGCTAAAGCAGCAAACTCCAACATCTGCAAAGCAAGCTCGGCAAAAATAGGGAAACGGGAGAATGAGTTGGTAGAAGTTCAGAATTCTTGTAGAGCTATAGAAATATGTTGATTAAAGATTTGTAGCACTTTCTTAGTTTTTCTACTATTTATGTGCATTTGCAGGATTTCTAAAACTCTACTTGCAGCAAACAGCCCCTAAAGTCTCCTAATCTCAAACAAAAAATGAACAGCTAAAAATCTTCATCAAGTTTAAAACTGAAACTCTACGGTAAATGAAAGCCGCCACGGAAAATTTCCCCTTTCCATGGTAAATCCCGGATTTCCGAAATCTTCTCATTCGGCGGATTTACGGGATTTGGCCGAAAAAGCGCGCGAAAGGGAGAAAGTTACCTTCACAGCAAGCGAGCTCCCGTCGCTGCTTCCGATCAAAATGCCGTAACTTCCGATCCAACAGGAACGGACCGTCTTCGAGGAGCGAAGTCGAACAGCGACGAAGGAGCCGAAAAAGAACAGGTAACGGAGACATACAAGGAAAAAGCTAAGTAGCAAATACTAGGAGAATTATTTAAAATGCGTAAATTAATTTTAATAATTAATATTCATTATTTAATTAGATACTAATTAAATTAATATTATGTATACCTTATTAGAATGAAAACTATTATATTTAATTAATTAACTAATTAATAATTAATAATTAATAAATATATAATATTATGCTAATTATAATTTTATTTTAATTCGATAAAAAATTTAACTAGTTATAAGTTATAACTAATACTATTTTTATATAATTTATCTAAATAGAAATGATGAGTTAATTAACTTAATAAATTATCAATTAATAAATATTTCATTTGTTGATTAGATTTTATATGCTTTAAATAGTCTATTTTGGGGACTTGAGGTTTTACAACTATTTAAAAATTACATTCTTACAAATTTAGAAAGTTCTAAAAACTATTAATATTAATTAAATAGAAGATTATTTAAAATGAGTAAATTATTCTTAAATCTATATTATTGTTGTATTTTTGTCAAAACTTTGATATATTATATTTGTACTTTTGTTGTTGTACTTTAATTATCAAAGAATACATATCAAATTTCTTAGCCGTTTTAAATTCTGAATTGAATTGTCAAACATTTATACTACATTTTACATGATTAATCATAAATGTTACCAAACAATTTTCAGGATTTAACCCCCCCCCCCCCCCCGGATTTCATAAATCATGATTTAGAGGATTTACAAAATCCTATTTAAATGAAATCTTGGGTGCTACCAAACAGGGGCTAAATCTTGTTTCATCCCCCATTTTACCTTAAATACCGGATTTTACAAATAAGGGCATTGAACGGATTGTCACTGGTCCCATCAATGTCTTCTCCAGGAACTTGGTCCGATGAAAGGACATAGAGCTACATTCGGCCGGCACTAAATCGCGCCATGTAGCAGACACAAAATCACGTATTTGTCGATTTTGTTCGGCAATAACGAGAAATGTCATTATGTGAAGATAAATACCGAACAATACCGAGCAATACCGAGTAATACCGAGCAACACCAAGCAATACCGAGTTTTTTCTAAAAAAACTCGGTATTACTCGGTATTGCTCGGTATTGGTCATCACATAGCAGTATTTCTCGTTATTGCCAAGCAATACCTATCAATACCAAGCAAATACCGGGTAACTCAGTGTTGACCGGACGTAGAGCTACGTTCGGTCATCGGACCTAATAATTGTTTGTCTCTAGTTCGTTGTTGGTTTGGTAACTTGGGGACGTGGATTTAGGGGAGACATATCAAGGTATTTACTTTTTACATGTGTATTATATATTTCCCAAATTTTTAATAACTTTTGATCATTTTTAAATTATTAATATTAGTTATTATTATTTAAATAAGATATAATAATTAAAATTTAAGTTAATATTAATAATTAACTAAAACTATTAATTTCAATAAATTAATAGAATTTTGATTTAATTTGATATTATAAATTAAAGAGGTTATAAATTCTTAAAATAGTATTGCATGTATTAAATATTTTAAAAATAAAATTAAAAAGATATATAGAGGAATATTAAAATAATTATAATTTTATTAATATTTATATATACTGTTAATATTTAATTAAATGCATTTTATAAAATAAATTATAAATTATATGTATATATAATTAAATTGTGGTTTGAGGATGAAAATATTTATTTAAATTTTTAAAATAATATATTTAATAGTTGAGATCATTTTTTAGCGATATTAGTTATATAGTCCTAACTTCATTTCTCGTTGGTGATATCAAATCATTATGATATAAATATAGGATATCTATAAAGATTTACTATTACAAATTTACATACTTAATATATAAACTTTATTATTTACTCATGTAATACTTAAAGTTTTTAATAACATTAAAAATAAGACTTAAATATATATACATTCTAATATTTTAAACATTATACACCTAAATCCCCCAATAAAAACATTTAAAAATGAAAGCCACGATAGACAATGATTTTTTTTGGACATTCATGCCAATTAAGTCAGATAAGCATCACATAAGTAATCTTCAAACTCAATATTTATTGGTTGAAAGCCAAAGTTTCAAACCGACATATTAAGGTGAGCTATGAGACAATGATGTTCACAAATGTTTTTTAAAGCAGAAGATGCTATGTTTCATGACCACGAGCTGGGAAAAAGCAGCCACAATCGTTGTACGTTCTTGTTGTTAGGAATCATACCGCCACCTTTGCGGGTGTTGATTGCCTCCAGAAGCCCCACAACTTAGACTTCTTTCGGAACGATTTTCTTACTGCTTCTTAAAATAGTTTTTTAGTATAAAAATTTTAACTTTTATACTAAAAAGCTGTTTTAATAAACAATAAGAAAGCCGTCCGAAAGAAAGCCTTCCTCCATTTCAAGCCTTTTGTTAGAAGAAGGATCACAGCATCTCTTCATAATGCTTGCCAACGGCAACATTTGGGGATCTCAGATCTCTAGTTCTGTCGCATTATTTGATCAAATATCATGAACTCGTAAGGATAGAATAACAGCAATGGAAAAGAATTAGAATGAGAGGGAGAAAACGTATAAATTAAAGCAACAGCAGCTGAGATTTCAATAAAGCCAAGGTTAAGATATGGCATATCACATCAGTAGATCTCCCATAAGCAGTTACTGATGCTGTGCACGTCGCATTTTCTGTTGCCATTAAGGACCTAGATCGATGGACATCAGTTATTTTATCAGGAACTTTGAACTGGTATTGCAGGGGTAATTTTAAAAATAGTTAACTTATTTATTTTTATAAGGCTAAACGTTATTAAATTAAACAAATTTAAAACCGTCCTGAGACCTACCATAATGTGCCACATCACTCTTCTACTCGGTACCGCGGCTTGGTGAAAGCTTTGATAAGCTGGAGGAGGAAGAAGAAGCAGGGACGACAGCGACGGAACAGGGATGAAGAAGAAAACGAAAATAATGTTTTCATTAATCTTACACAAGTACAACGCCTATGTTATATAGGCAGCTATCAGAGCCTAAAAGACAAATGCCCAATGGCAGTCATACACGTGTAAAGTAAAGATTAATAAAACTAATAAAATAAAGAAAGTACAAATAGCTAATTTGTCTAACATCCCCCCTCAAGATGGTACTTCCATCGGTTGTACCAGCTTGGCTGCTAGAAATTTGAAGCGAGGTGTGGGAAGAGATTTTGTAAGGAGATCAGCTAACTGGTTTTGAGTAGAGATATGTTGAAGCTGTATGGTTTGATCTTTTATGCAGCTGCGAATGTAGTGACAATCAACTTCGATGTGCTTTGTTCGGGCGTGGAAGACCGGGTTGTTAGCCAACGCGATGGCTGAGGTGTTGTCACAGAAAAGCGTGGTTGCAGCCGGTTGTGGACAGTTCAGTTCTTCGAGAAGACGGCGGATCCAGGTGATTTCAGTGGCTGCGGAAGCAATGGCCCGGTATTCGGCTTCGGTGGAGGATCGAGCTACAGCATTTTGCTTCTTGACGCTCCATGAGATCAAAGAGGATCCGATGAAGTTGCAATATCCTGACATGGATTTTCTGTCCTTTGTGTCGCCAGCCCAATCTGAGTCGGCGTATGAGTGAAGAATCGGTTTGTCTCTGAACAAGGGAATGCCAATGTGAAGAGTGCCCTGTATGTACCGTAGGAGTCTTTTGAGAGCTTCAAAAATGTAGAGTTGTTGGATTTTGCATATGTTGGCATATCTTGTTGACCGAAAACGCAATGTCCGGTCGAGTAAGTGTTAGATATTGAAGACTTCCGGCGAGTTGACGGTAAAAGGTAGGATTAGAGTAAGCAGAGGTTAGATCGTTATTGCGGTGTTCTTTTAAAGTAGACGGAGTAGATGCCGGTTTACAGTTGTTCATACCTGCTCGTTGAAGAATGCTTTGTGCGAATTGACTTTGAGAGAGGTGTATACCGTAGGAAGTGGCCGTGGCTTGGATGCCCAGGAATTGGGATAAGGATCCGAGATCCCGCATGGTGAACGTGACTTTGAGGTTGTCCAGGAGTTTGTTGATAGCTTTGGAGCAAGAGCCGGTAAGTAGGATGTCATCCACATAGACGAGGAAAAACATGTGGACACCGTGTTTATTGTAAATGAGTAGTGAGGGATCCGAGGAGCTGATCTTGAAGCCGAGAGACTGAAGATGTCCGGACAGCGTTGCAAACCATTCCCTGGGAGACTGTTTCAGTCCGTATAGCGCCTTCTTGAGACGACAAACGTAGGTCGGATGAGTTTGATCGATGAATCCGACAGGTTGTTTCATATGCACGACATGGTTAAGATGACCATGGAGAAAGGCATTAGAAACGTCTAACTAATGTAAAGCCCATCGATGATGAAGAGCGATTGTGATGAGAATCCTTACCGTTGTCATTTTAGCTACTGGGCTAAAGGTTTCGGCATAGTCCAGTCCTTGTTCTTGGTTGAAGCCTTGAGCGACGAGTCTGGCCTTATATCGAGCAACGGATCCGTCGGCGAAGTATTTGGTGCGGAAAGTCCATCGACATCCAAGAATGTTTTGGGAGTTGTCTGGAGGTACAAGGTCCCAAGTGTGTTGTGACTGCAAGGCATCAAATTCTTGTTGCATTGCTTGCTGCCAATGCTTCATTTGGGCAGCTTCTTTGTAACACGTAGGATCGGAGGCGATGTGAAGTAAACTGACAATTTGCTTGGGCTTTGAGTGACCGGTTTTAGATGTAGTTTGCATAATATGGCCCGTCGGGATGCTGGGCTGAATGAGTGATTTGGATTGGGGTTGTTCAGGGATTGGAAAAGAGGAACTGAGGGAATTGGAGGTGGTGGTGCGGCTAGCGGGAATATGATTGTTGAATTGAGGCTTAACAGGAGGTTTGGAAGGTAGGGAGTTATGTGTTCCAGTTGGTACCAGGAGGAGCGGGGGAATGGAAACAGCCGTGTTGTTTATGGAGGTAGGTTGAGGTGTGGTCTTGTAAGGAAAACTACCTTCATGAAATACAACGTGGCGAGATATGTAAACGAACCCGGATTTGGGATCGAGGCATCGATATCCTTTTTGTGTCACAGCGTACCCAATAAAGACACACGCAGTGGATAACGGTGACAATTTGTTGGAGTTATAAGGCCTGGTCCACGGGTAACAGAGACATCCAAAAATTCTTAGGTGAGAATAATTTGGAAGTTTGCGGTACAGCAGCTGAAACGGGGTTTTGCCCTTAAGAGACCGTGAGGGCAGCTGATTGATCAGGTAGACGGCGGTGTGCATGGCTTCAACCCAAAGCGTTTTAGGAAGATGTGCTTCAATGAGGAGACTTCTCATGGTTTCCAAGATATGGCGATGTTTGCGTTCGGCGACGCCATTCTGAGCCGGTGTATGAGGGCAGGTAGATTGATGAATGATTCCTAGCTGCTGGAAGAGACTCCGAAACCGGTGATTAATAAACTCGCCTCCGCCGTCGGAACGAAAAATTTTGATAGTTGTATTAAATTGATTTTTGATTAATCTGTATAATTCAAGAAACTTTTCAAAGACTTCAGATTTATGAAATAAAGGAAATATCCAACAGTATTTGGAGTAGTCGTCTATAAACGAGACATAGTATTTATATCCTTGTGAGGAGGGCGTCGGAGACGGCCCCCAAACATCAGAATGAAGCAATTCAAAGCATTGTTTAGTAGAAGAAGTAGAATGAGAAAAAGCTAAACGATGGCTTTTAGCCAAAGAACAAACATGACAGTTATGACATTTATTCGAGTTATTACAAATAGCCGGAATAAACTTGCAGATAGCATTGAGCGTCTGAGATGCCGGATGACCAAGTCGTTTGTGCCATAATCCTGGTATTTCTTGAGCAGAAAACAACGCAAGATTAGTCAGAGACGACTGTATATTAATGGGGTATAACCCGTTACGACAAGGTCCCTTGAGTAGAATGCGACCCGTCTTCGAGTCCTGGATTTGAAAGTCATTAGCAGAGAACTTGACAGAGCAGTGGTTATCCTTAGTTAATCGGTGAATAGAAATGAGGTTAAATGAAAGGTTAGGTACATGAAGCAAATGATGAAGGTGAAGATTACCTTGAGGGGTTGGAAGTATACCTTTACCAATGTGCTGGATCGGTAGCTGGTATCCGTTACCTATGGTGATCTGTTGGTTACCGTTATAGGGACGCACGGTTTGAAGATTCGACTGGTCAGTGGTAAGATGATTAGAAGCCCCACTGTCGAGGAACCAGTCCGTCGAATTACTATTGGAATCAGCTGGTGTAAATAATGCCGTCTTGATCGTGTCTTCAGTGTATGAAGGATCGTGACGATACCAACACTTAATGGCGGAGTGACCGGATTTGGAGCAGATCTGACAAGTGATGTTGCTGGTAGATGGTTTTTCCGTTCGATTGCGACCTCGATTTGAGGTTCTTGATCGGCCGGATTGATTTCTTGTACGTCCTCGTCCACGGTAAGCCGCTAGAGCGGTGGTGGGATCTGCGAGTTGAAGATTTTGAAGCGCAGAGGTAGTTTCTTGAGCGAGATTGAGTTCTTCACTACAAAGAAGGGTGTAGAGGTCGTCCAAGCTAAGAGGTTGCAGATTTGTTCGAATTGACGTTTTGAAGGATTGGTATTGAATCGGCAAACCATTCAGTGTGTAGAAGATAACTTCCTCTGGATCAAGAGGAGATCCAGTAGCAGCTATGGCGTCGACGATAGTTTTGACCGCAAGAAGATATTGAGGCATGGTTTGGTTTTTCATAGAGAGATGGTGAAGTTCGTTACGCAGCTGAATGGTGCGGGAGCGGGTGTTGGATTGGAGGCGACGGGCAATGGTATCCCAAATCTCGGTGCAATGATCAAGTGAAAGAACATAAGGTAAGATACTAGGCGAAATGACCGAGTAAAGAGCCGCGGCTAAGTTTTGATCAATGTGATTCCAGGTTTTGAAGGTTAGTTCGGTTTCATTTGAGGAAGATGTTGGGTCAGGACAAGGGCAACTTCCATCAAGAAAGCCTTCAAACCCATTTGCTTTGAAGAGCTTAAAGATTTGGGATCTCCAAATGGGAAAGTTTTCCGCATTGAGAGTAAGAGAGATACCTTTGATATGATTCATCAAGAATTTGAGTTGATGATGAGTCGACGCATTTTCTTGAGGATTGCCGGAATCCGGGCGATTGTCAGAAGCAGCGGAGGTAGATGAGGTTGCCATGGCAACCGAAAAAGAGAAGATCCAGGGCAAAGAAGATCAGGCGGTGTCCCGCTCTGATACCATGAAAGCTTTGATAAGCTGGAGGAGGAAGAAGAAGCAGGGACGACAGCGACGGAACAGGGATGAAGAAGAAAACGAAAATAATGTTTTCATTAATCTTACACAAGTACAACGCCTATGTTATATAGGCAGCTATCAGAGCCTAAAAGACAAATGCCCAATGGCAGTCATACACGTGTAAAGTAAAGATTAATAAAACTAATAAAATAAAGAAAGTACAAATAGCTAATTTGTCTAACACTTGGTACTGCTCGATACCGCGGCACAACACCGCTAACGTGACGCATTCTCATTGGTCTCCGGACGAAGTTATGCATCCGGTTTACATAATAATTTCTCCGCTGGCCAAGGCCATGACCGGCAAAAAGGAAAAAAAAAACCTCGCAACCTAAAGGATAAACTAAAAACTTAAGTTAATTAACTATAGGTTATTATGTTCTTTTTAATAAATTCTGAATTTATGAGTGGATTTTATTTAAGAAGCCTGATGGTTGATTAAATTAGGAATAGGAAGAGAATATTAAATAAAATAAAAAAAAAAAAACTCGTCAAACAAAATGGTGCATTTCATTGAATGCACCAAACTATTTGACGCATTCTAAATGCGTCAAATAGTTTGGCGCATTCGATGGAATGCATCAAATAGTTTGACACATTTCATTGAATGCGCCAAATTGTGTAGCGCATTCCTACAATATTTTTAAAATTTCATTCGGCTGACTAGATTGAATGCACCAAATGATTTGGTTCATTCTAAATGCACTAAATCATTTAGTGCATTCTTTAGAATGCACTATTCTATTTAGCCAATTTGCTTCTTTTTTTAATTTGCTTCTTTTTAAATTTTTTTAGACTCATGATCTTATTGCTAATTTAAATTACATATTATGCTTCTATTTATAATATTCCGTTTATGAGTAGATACAAAAAAAAAAATTAATGTTTGTTATTTAATCTTTTTATCAATTTAAACATATTACATTTTGAGTATTAACTTGCATTAAAATAAAATTCGAAATTAATAGAGTAAAAACTATATTAAGAGATTGTTTTGTTTGTTAAAATAATTTATACTTTTTTCTTTTATATTTGTTAAATTTAAACTAATTTTATAACTTAATGATTAGAACTATTTTTTTTTCCAATTAATTGACACTTAGTAGATAGATAATTTAAATAATATTTTGTTTTAAGTTAGAAATAATATAAATTAATAAAATACAATTATAATTATAAATACGTATTGTTTTATTTTTTCCCATGAAGAGCTAATCCTAATTGTTGAGACCTGGAATATTCACGACGATAGAGAAATATAAAGTTTAACTTCTTAGCATTGCACGAAAATCTAACATGCAATCAGATAAGAAAGAAGGTGTAGCATTTATAAGAGACACCAGAGTTTTTATGTGGAAACTCATGAAAAGGGGGAAAAACCATGGGGCCTTGCCCAATTTGAATGAATCCACCAGTATTTGTAGTCGATTACAAATGATGCCCTTCTTTGGGGGAAGACATTGGCTTGATGGTACAAATGTACATCATATATGGCACATTACATGGTGAGATTTACAATATAGGCATGTTTGTTTGGTCGGCACGACCATAGTTGATAGGATAGAGGTCGAAAAGACCGTTGTCTGGTGATGGAGGTCGGAAGGATCGTAGTTGGTGACGAAGGTCGGAAAGATCGTAGTCGGTAGGCGATAGGGGTCTGAAAGGCCGTAGTTGGAAGGACATCGGGGTTAGAAAAATTGTTGTCTGCTGATGGAGGTCAGAAAGACCGTAGTAGGTGACGGAGGTCGGAAGGATCGTAATCGGCAGGAGACAAGGGTTTAAAAGATCAAAGTTGGTGGGAGACGGGGTCAGAAAGATCGTTGTCTGGTGATGGAGGTCAGAAGGACCGTAGTAGGTGATGGAGGTCAGATCTACCGTAGTCGGCAGGAGACAGGTCCGAAAGATCGTAGTTGATAGGAGATCGGGGTCAGAAAGATCATTGTCAGGTGATGGAGGTCAGAAGGACCATAGTAGTAAGGCTATACTCTAGTAGAAGTCTGGGCTTCAAGTGATGGTCATGCAGAAGTATGGGCATCATGTGGTGGTCTGGCATAAGTCAAGGCGTCAGGTGGTGGTCCGGTAGAAGTCCGGGGGTCAGGTGGTGGCCGGCAAAAGTCCTGGCATCAGGTGGTGGTCTAGCATAAGTCCGGCGTCAAGTGGCGGTCCGGCAGAAGTTCGGGAGTCAGGTGGTGGTCTGGCAGAAGTCCGGGCGTCAGGAGTGATGGTATGGTAGAAGTATGGGCATCATATGGTGGTCTGGCAGAAGTCCGGACATCAGGTGGTGGTCTGACAGAAGTCCGGGCGTCAGGTGGTCGTATGGTAGAAGTTTGGGCCTCATGTTGGGACCTGGTGGAGCACAGGGCCTCAAGTGGTAGTCCGGGCCTCAGGTGGTGGCCTAGTGGACCACATGGCCTCAAAGTGGTGGTCCGACAAAAGTCTAGGCTTTAGGTGGTGGCCTGGTGGAGCATAGGGCCTCAAGTGGTGGTTCGGCAGAGCAACGACGTCAGACAGTGGTCCGACGGAGGTGAGGGCCTTATGTGGTGGTCCAGCAGAGGTCAGGGCCTCATGGTGGAGCATAGGGCCTCAAGTGATGGTTCGGCAGAGCAACGACGTCAGACAGTGGTCCGACGGAGGTGAGGGCCTTATGTGGTGGTCCAGCAGAGGTCAGGGCCTCATGTGGTGCTCCGGCGGAGCGACGACGTCAAGCAGTGGTCGAGGAGGAGCTTTTTCCTTCTCTTCTTCTCCTCTTGCTCTGATCCCCTCTCAAGAGAAATGAGGGGTCTATTTATAGATTTCTGGAGTGGCATGACCAATAAATAGGTGAGAGATCAAGAGTAAATGGGGAGTGGTTGGATGGACAGCATATATTGAATCCCTTGATCGTGGACCTTTCGTTAGACATTTAAAGGTCTTAATGATGTCATAATTCTTCAATCTTGGGCTCGTTGGATTCATCTGGTCGAGTCGCTCGATTCGACTATAAGAACATCATGTTTGAAAATCGTTTGGTAATCCAAATTGTGGTTCAAACCTTCCAACAGCGTTTCAGGTATTTGATTTGAACTCATTTGGACTCGAATTGAGTCGAATATGGTGTCGTTGGGTTCGTATTTTTGAGACGTTTAGTTTGACTGTAAGTTTGCTGAAATAAGAGTTCGAATGGTCCCAATTTTAATTTTGGAAGTTTCCAGCTTGATTTTGCATCGAGATTTGTGCCCGATCAAGATAATTTTTTAATGACGTATCACTAATATTTGTTTGAACTTCTAATTGATAGATGATGAAGTAGACGGTTGTACAACTGTGTGTCAAACTAAGCTTCTCTATGTTAACTATTTTGTTAAATGCAGAATGGACATTCTAAGTAGAATACACAGAAATTTAAAACTATATATTACATCAACTTAGAAAGTTGGGCAACCCAAATCAAAGTACTTGTACATCATCATACATATGAACCTACTACATGCTTCGTTCTCGATGTGGTATAACATTCGTGCTTGGGGTGCAATGGTGTGGGGTCGAATAGGCCTATCTCGTAGTTGATGCCCTTGTATTGGGCAAATTATTCTGTACGGAATCCGGACATCGTCCAGAGACCAATATAAATGCGCCACATCACTCAAAAGTGTACCGTGCTCGGTACCGAGTGGTACCCAGCCTTGGTATTACTTGATACCATGCTCGGTATCAAACTGTACCGGACGGGAGAACTATCCGGTATGTCACAAAATAATCTCTCCTCGTATTCGACCTATTCTTGCTCCTCACTACTTTGACTTATCAAGTGTGCATCTGGTGGAAGTGATGGCAAAGTCATCCATGTGGTAGGAAGTAAAACCAATATCTGTTGAACCCTCACTGAAGCCCATATACTGGCTAGTGCTGGTACTGACTCATAAGCCTTGGTTGCTGAATTGTTTGGCTCAATACCTCCTGTGACGGTTCCAAATCAACGAATAGTACCCAAATCTGATGGCCCCGCATCAACATCTCCTGTGCTTAGGAAAAAAAAGTACACTCTTCTGTAGGCTCTTCACGAAAGTGTGTGTCATCGAAGTGCATTTTCCTCCTAAGGGCTTTATTTAATTCTTCAATCTTATCAACAGCTCATTGTAATAACATAAGCAAGAAGAAATAGTTCTGTAATATAGGTAAGTAACAAAGTCAGAATAATAAGTTGATAACTAAAGAAACGACAAGATAGGTATTTGAAATGACTGTATTATTTATGTATGACTTTACAATGTGACCTATGGTGTATTTATACTATTGTGTAGATTTTACATGTGGCTGAGAATCGTTCTCAAATGTGTGGCTGTAATACACTTGCTTAGCTGTATTTCTTTTTCTTCTCTGTTCTTCTTGATTGCGGCTGAACTCGTTCTGGCTATGCTTAGCTTTTCTGTTCATGTTAATAACAACATAAGCAAGAAGTTATAAGATGAATAATTACCAGTAGTACTCGTCAGGTGGATCAATAGGATCCTTCGGCAGGTATACTGAAGTACATGGCCGAAACCAATGTAAGCAGTGCTTCAACACTTGTGCTCGACAAGCTTGATCCACCTCTTCATGAACAATAGCTCTACGTCGGCCCTCGGCCCTCCCATATCAACATGTAAAACTGGTGATAAATTAACCAGTCAACATCAGCTTTCTCTCAACCGTCCACCCTAACGAAGTTTGGATCCATTGGTTGAACGTCAATAGTAGGTGTAAATCCAAACTATCATATTACTTAATCTGAGAGGTGCCACTCTAGCTACTCTCTTCCAATAAATTAGTGGCACTCGTGCAAGTCATATCTCCCTTCCTGCTAAACAAATCTTTTCAACTCCATAGGGCTCTCATGTACCCTACATCAAAAAATATTTACATTACTAATATGCATGATGTGTCGAGTAATGCAAAATCAAGTTGGTTAATCCATACTTGGCTTTGTAGGATGCCATCTAAGGGTCTCTATGCATAAGAATATTACCAACATGCATTTCACTTACCCATTCCTCATTCCATCTGTACAACTTAAATCAAGTTAAACATATATATATATATATATATATATATATATATATATATATATATATATATATATATAGTGAGCCGAGCCGGCTCAAGCTTGACTCGTTTATGGGCTCGCGAGCAGAGCTTTTCGAGCTCACTAGTCGAGCTCGAGCTCGAATTCAAATTCGAGCTCGAGCTTGAGCCGGCTCGAATAAATATTAGGGAATATTTTAAAAATGATTTTATTTTATTTATTAAATTTAAATATTAAAAAAAAATATCATCTAAGTTTTATTTAAATGCTAAACATTTCATTTTTTTTTTCTAAATTTTGACTAAGTTTTAAAAATCCCACTTAAGTTTTAAATATGCCACCTAATTTTTAAAAATCTCGCCTAAATTTAAAAATTCCCGCCCATGGCTCGCAAGCCTACTCGAGATCGTTTACAGTGAGACGAGCTCGAGTTCGAGCTCGTTTTCCAACTAACGAGCCAAGATCGATAAGGGCCTAAACTCGACTCGACTCGACTCATTTGCACCCCTAGCTCTGACGTGTCTCCAGAATGTAATTGCTTTCATATCAGTGTATAAATCACACATGAATGTCCAACTTAGCCACCTAAGAAGTATGCATATTTGTGCATGCAGTGACCCATACAAAACCTCGAAGCAACTTGTGGGTTCACAAAATCATAGTATGTAATCTTAGCCACCTAAGAAGTTTGCTGGCCATTCCGGATCATCAACAACGGTGAAGATATTTCAAGGATGGAGTCCTGCAAGAGAATATATAGTTGGAAATAGCACATAACACAAACTTTATGAATTTACAATCATTAACAATTAGAAACAATAGATACTTTCTCAGGATGTACGGCTCGATGTAGACATCTGAGAGATGATATGCTAGGATGTAGCTCAGGTGTTGGTGGCCCATAAGTATCTGTCTCTGAACTTGTAGCTCGACATCTTCTTTGCTTTGGGGCATCTTCCACCGTTACACCTAGGGGTATCAATTTCGGGTCACGGGTCGAATCAAGAACTAATCCGGCACTATTCGGATTGGATCAACCTCGTTTTTGCAAACAGATCAATTTTCCGGACCCGAATCCTATCCGCTTCGGGTTCAGTCCTCCGGCATTTTCCATACGGCCGCACGCGATTCGGTCCTCCAGCTGTCCGGCAGCAAGACACGGCAACGGCCGCCGGTGGGGCAGCGACAACAGTGATTGCAACGCGACTCGTGCAGGAGGCGGCGTGACTCGGGCATGCGACACGAGTCATGCGCGGACGCTAGACTCGACCCTCGGTCTGATGCGATTCGACGCGAACCACGAGGTCACGTGGGCAGCCGGGGCAGTCGAGGCAGGCAATGCAGGGTAGCAGGCAGCAACGCAGGGCAGCGCGCAGCCAAGGCAGGCAACGCGGGGCAGCCATTTTCTGAGTCATTCCCGGATTTCCGAGTCAACCCGAACCCGGCACCCCAATACAAATGATCAGTTATACCATGAAACTCAAATATGTAGGTCTGCTTGTAGTTCAATTCATTGTAATGTTGTGAAACATAAGGAGTGTGACTTTGTTTGATTGAAGTTCAAAATAATTTTAAGTTTTCAGAGAACCAAAGAACTGTTTTTAAAAAATGTTTTCTAATTTTTAAATTAAAAGAAAAAATTTTGAGATTTTGATCCTTTTTAATTATTTTTAATTACGTTTCTTCATCTTAATTAATGATGTATATATATATATATATGGTGATCCTTCTAAAAATATGTCCCAAAATATTCACTTTTTTAATCTCTTTTTTACCTAAAAATTATCAAATATTTTCAGCCATTATTTATTGTTTTTTACAGTTTATGCTTCTTTTTTATGCCTGATAAAGCTCTTTATGTAGTTAAGCATCACAAGGAAATTGAGAAACTGGGAGACATGAAAAAATTCCATTATTTAACAACCCTTAATTGATTGTTGACTCTTAGGTTTCGTTTGAGACGGCTTATTTATTGCTTCTTAAAATTACTTTCTAGTTTAAAAATTAAAATTTTCTTACTAAAAAACTGCTTTAAGAAACAGTAAGAAAGCCGTACCAAATGAAGCCTTAATCATTCAGTCTCCCCCAATCCTTCTAGAGAATACTTGTCTATGATTTTTTTCATCACTCGTATATTCTAAATCAATACTTGTTATTTTTATGCTTATTTTTGTTTTTATTCATGTATGTTGAACTCTTAAAAAATCAAATTTAATTGAGCTTATCATCTTCTTCAATAGCTCATTCAGTGAACTTAATTAAAACAAAATCTTAAATTTTACTAACTTATCCATTAAACAAATTAAAATCAAGCCATTAAGAAGAGTATGACATTGAACTTTTTCTTAAGAACTTTAATGATGCCTTTCAAGTCAAAAGTTTCATCAAGGATGAAGAACCTGTAAGGCCATCTCCAATCGAATTCCGGTAGGTTTACAGTGTGACGTCAATATTGACGTCTGACTGTCAGTCTGTCACCTATACCAAAAAAAATCACTGTAGGATTTGACGAAGAAGCACGTGAAAGAGGAGAAAAGTGTGCCATGGATGATTACCTTCGCAGGAAGCGTACGAAAGAAGAAGAAATTACGTTCGTTTGGAGAAGAATGAATGCATTTGAAAGTTTTACTATATTTTGGAGTGAAAATTAGGTTTTTCGGTTGGAGATGCCCTAAGATCGTTGAAGACAATGAAACATGAACTGCTTCTGTAACAATGTGCGATCATGAACTAAATAAATATTGTCATTTTAATAAAATGTTGCAGATAAAAAATAGTTATTTAAGCTTTCATGATTATTTTCTTGAACCACAAAAAAAAAAAGTCAAACTAAAATCCAAGGGCTGTCAACAACCTCCATGACTTTCAGATGCAACAATGGCAGTCTGGCCTAATATTTTTGTCACCTTTCGCTGGCCCATGCAGAAACACATCATGCTTTATTAAAGAATATAGAGTTATGTACTTCATAAAGCTCCAAATCCAGATAACAAAGTTGCAAAGTTCAACAAAAAGCAAAAATACAATAGCCCAAAGCTAGGAGAAGATATGCTTGTTCACTGTAAAATAAGGATAAAAAGAATTTAAAGAGCCATTTGCCACACGCAAACCATTTTTTTATCGTTATGCTGAGGTAAAAGATTATCACATGCAGCAGCTAGGAACAAGAGCTGACATACACCAAACATGTTTTGATCTATCATTTGATTTGACATCTAAGAATATAGACAATTTAAAGTTTATTTGTACTAGCTGTTTTTAAAGAGGTTTTTTAGTATAATTTTTTTTAACTAAATTTTTTTACTAGGAAGTTACTTTAAAAAAACAAAAATAAAGTTGTCTTAAGATACATATAGATATTTAGATAAAAATAGCAAACAAAACCTTTAAGATATATATATATATATATATATATATAGATTATACATATATCTATATAGATATATATATATAAACTGGTTGGTGGGCAGTGTCAGGTCAACTCAAGTTTGAACTGGGTTCAGATTTGGGTCTAGGTCTATGACATATTTTCCTAAGAGGGTCGGGTTCAAGTCAGGTCAAATGATGGCAAGTCATTTTCGGGTCTAACTCAAACCTGACCCCGACCCAGGCCCGAAAACCTATTTTGACACCCCAAAATGATACTGCTTATATTGACTACTATATGATATTACAGTTACATGTTCATATTGATATGGATTGAATGATCACATGTGTATTGTTTCTATTACTTTGCATTGATTTTAGTTGGAGGTTTTGGATAATCTAGTAAGCTGTCAGCTAACTCTATTATTTTTATATGTTTTAAGGATGGGGTAAGGATCTACTAGAATGAGGTAGATCAGGATTCAAGTTGTGTTTTATTTTTGGCATTTTGATTTTATTCTTTTATTGTTAGAAGTACCGATGAATTGATTAATCTCCTAACTATTGTAAATTGAATTTTGAATGAATGAATATATAAATATTTTGATGTATGTGATTTATAGTTGCTTCCACTTGACTTATTTATATCAATAAATTATTAGAAGCTCTAGTAGATCAATTAAGAGATAAAATAGACAACTTTTCTAAATTTGGGTCTTGGAGAGTCATAGTTAACATTTTATTGATTATTTTGTTCATAAGGTTGTGCTTAATTTGAATATGCATCAAACTCATTTTCTTAGCTGATAAATAAAAATGCATAGCCTTCTGAGTCAAAAAAAATTGCCTATTTCTCATTTAAGTATAGATAATTAAAAAAAATCTTATATTAGGTAATAGGCATTTGAGAAAATGGCCAAAATAATCTCTTGAAGTTTTATGAATAACCAAAATGATTACCAAATATATTAAAGGACTATTTTAGTCCCTTAACTCTTTAAAGAGGAAATAAAATAGTTTCATGACTATTTTGATTCCTCTTTAAGGAGTTGAGTCAAAATGATCATTTAATATTGTTGGTAACTATTTTGATCTTTATAAAGAGTCAGTGGACCATTTTGATCATTTTCTCATAAGAATTTCATTCCCTCATAATAGAGCTTCTTGCCATTGAAAGCTCAATTCGTAAATGGAAAATAGCCTAACTTATCTTACTTTTGCATAGAGAATGGCTTCATATTTTAAAAGCACTTAAGTGGGTTTAACAAGTTGATATTTTTAGGCATGAGTGGCTTGTGTGTCAAACATTTATAGCTATTGATGAGATTTTAAAGATGCCTCATGCATATAGAGTTAGGTTTGGTTACTACCCCAGTGGTGCTTCTCACCTAATATCTAGGACTCAGGACTATTGTTCTTGACTATTACACCATAGGTCATCTTTCTTGAACCTATTTATAATTTTATGTTGATGAAATATAAACACAAAATTTTTAAATAAATTGTTCAACTTAAATTTAAATTTAATTTCAAAATATTAAAGCCTAATTAATGAAAATTTTCAGTACTTTTAAATTTCTCAGTATCCAAGACTTTCTACCTTTGGCTTATTGTTCCAAAGTCAAACCAATTCCATTTGAAATTCTAAGGTCATACCCTTCTATAACCTCTAAATCATAAAAACATTTATCACTATTTTAATTAAGAGTTTTTCAAGAGACATCACTTGGGATATAATAAACTATAAGAGACATGCTTTTATGAAAAACTTGTATGTCAAAATAAAATAAACTCTAATTGATTCAAATATGATAAATAGTGGTAGATCTTTAGGACAATCAAAATCTAATTTTCATGACTTTTTTTATAGTTTGTAGTAGAATAATATTTACATTAAAAATATTTATTTACTTTTTGAACTCCATTAGGGTTTATGGTCATCTAGTATATGTCCTCATATGTTTTTTTGGTATATTTGCTTACTAAATTTCCATTATGCAAAGTTCATCTAGCACAAAGAGAGGAAGAGCTACTTTAGAGAGAGAGAGAGAGAGAGAGAGAGAGAGAGAGAGAGAGAGAGAGAGAGAGAGAGAGAGAGAGAGAGAGAGAGAGAGAGAGATTATATTGCTCCTCTTTCATCATTGTTGAGGAATTTTCTGTTGGTGTTTCAGTATTGACAAAGTTAATAGTCCAATTTGATTTATAGTTCATCCAATCAAAAGTTATCTTAACAAATTTTATAATTTATAACTTCTTTCTGAGCAACCGCATGCATTCAGTTTCAAGTAAACTATCACACAGCCCATACTTAGTAACAGCATCAGAAGATAAAAGATTCATATTTCGTTTGAGATGACTTTCTTACTGCTTGTTAAAACAGCTTTCTAGTATATCAATTTTAAATTTTATATTAAAAATTTGCTTTAAGAAGCAAGAAGAAAGCCGTCCCAAACGAAGCCTGAAGACTTAAAAGTTAAAACAGAAATCAATGCTTCATTATTTCAAGAGAGGTTAAACAGATATAGCATTTAAAAGAAAGGTACATCCATTATCTCCCTTCAGCTAAAAACTGATCCAAAATCAAGCTGAAGGCACCATACTAACTATAATACAAAGCTCAATGCAGCTTCCATTAGAAGCCAAAAAAAAAAAAAAAATCCAAACAAGAAACGATGGCGAAATGGTGGGAAACCACACATATAAACAAGTCAATTGAAGACTGCCTCCATCATCTCTGATTGATCATCGTTGCATAGAAAGTTCATCAATCTTGATAAGATTTTACTACTGCACCTAATGTCTACCCTCAACATTTGAAATATTATGATACACAGACCAATTTTTCAGCAAAGAGAAGAAAAACACAGCTGGGGCCTTCCATTCTTTTGCAATAATCCAACTAAAAGAAAAGCGTCAAGTTTGATGGGGCTAGGAAGTTATCTAGGCACATGATCCTGAATTCTCTCTTCTTTCCTGGCAAATAATCTCTCGATTTCGACACTCTTGGCTACAAAATGCCTTCATCTCCTCTGCAAAAAAGAACAATTTCAACTAATGGGTTGACACTCTAATGCAAATGATATGAGAAGTCAAAGAAGAAACATATGGTAAAATATCAAAATTGTATCCATATGTGAAGAGCTAGTTGCATAATCCGAGAAACACACTGAGGGGGTGTTTGGTAGCTCCCAGGATTTCATTTAAGTAGGATTTCATAAATCCTCTAAATATGAATTCCGGAAATCCTGGGGGTGGGGGGTTAAATCCAGAAAATTATTTGATAACATTCATGATAAATTCTGTTAAATACGGTGTGACTTTTTGGCTATTCTAAAGAGGTGAGGGTGAAGAGATGATGTGAACAACGCGGCTTTCATTTAAATCCGCCAAACAAGAGGATCTCATAAATTCAGGATTTACAACGAAAAGGTGAAATTTTCCGTCAACCGCATCATTCATTTCCCGTAAGATTTGGTTTTGCATTTTAGGCCGTTTGGCTGGATTTTGCTCAAATCCGCCCCAAATCTGGCCTAAATCCTGCTACCAAACAGCCCGTGACAAAAAGTAGGCAGCTTACCTTCAATCCTAACATATTTCAAAATATCATGCATCAGTACTGCTATTATATATTTGAAAAAGGAAGGATTGCTCATGAATTGGCCGGTTCCTAAGCTAAACATCTAAAAGGAACCATTATGAACCCCATAAATGGACAATGTTGTCTGCTTATAATTGTGAATGCAAATAAAAATAGAGAGGTACCATCATAAGCTCAACAAGGTAAACAATCTCAAATTTGAAGGCAGGGTAACACAATGAAATAGAATGAAGAAAAACTATGCTTGGTTGCAGTTGAATTCAAAAATATCAAGCAAAGACTGAGCTATTAAACATACTGAAAACATGTAAGGGCTTCAGAGTTTTACCTGTATATGAAAATTTCATTTCCTTGTGCAATTTTATTCTGGCAGGTATGGCAGAAAGTCAAGAAATAATCAGAAGTAGAATCGCCTAATTTACAAGCAGACAACTTCATCTCCCTTATAGAGCTGAGTCTGTTGCTGCAGCTCTCTATGATAAAATTATCAAAAATATGAGTCGTCTTCTGCTGTGGTCCATGAGAGATCACACAAGTATAGTCTTCTGATAGTTCAATCTCGCTGGCAGAAAGGTGCAAACCTCGTGGAGAATTGTCCATGCTTGGAATGGTAGAAGCCAGAGGGGATCTTCTCCCAGGAGAAAGAAGAGCCATAGCTAATTGCGAGTTCTTATTTTTTACGCCAAATTCGATTGGGGAGTGAGGAGATTCCACCAACAGAGTTCTAGAAGAAGAATTTTGGTTGATAGAAAGGATCTGAACCTTGAGCTGAGACCCAAACAACATTAATTTTTCATTAGCTTTCTCACTGCAAATAGCTTCAAGAATGGCAAGCCCGACAGGCCTGGAGTCTCCTGGGATCTTCTCCCAGGAGAAAGAAGAGCCATTTTTTAAACAACAGGTCTTTGGTTTTCTATTTGAGATTAAGGGATTCCCAATTGAAAAGAAGGGCTTGAAGTCTAAACTGAAATTTGGCCTACTAACAGAAGCCTGAGAATCTGAGAAGACCGTAGGAGAGAAGCTCGAAAAGGGATTAATGGATGGAAACAGAAAACAAGAAGGGGGTCTCTGTGTGAGATTTCCAATGAGCGGAGTAAGTGAAATGTTGTGGGACACAACACCTTGCTTACTGCTCACTGTTTTTGATCTCTTCTTCAGCATAATACTCTTCTTCTACTCAGTAGTTCATTTCGAACGGCAAGAAAAAAAAAACCTCAACTTTCAGAGGAGAACAACAGGTTTAAATGAAGGAAAAGAGGAGGCGATAGAACAATCTCTTTCCTTTCTTTTATTCCTTCTGAAACAGAAAAATTCTCCAATGGATAAAGAAGCGAAAAGCAAGAAGAAAAGAAAGAGGATAAATTAAAAAACTAAAAACTTGGTTCTCATGTGGCATGTTTCTAGAACTTCTCTCACTGTGATAATTATCCTCACGCAAACATAATCATGAATAAACAAAACCCAAAAGGTTTCTCACAGGCTTGTATAGTTCTATGGGCGTAACCCTATGCTGTTCCGCACTAAATAAACCACCGATAACACTAGCTAAAAAGCTTTGACCTTTCTAGTCTTGTTCAACACTTCAAATCTCTGCAAAATTATTTATAAAAACAAAATTTGATTTTTACCGATAATTTCACTGTTATCGAGGCTCAACGTTCTCCCTCCGGTATTATCCAGATCTTGACTAATCCATTAAAATCCATATAAAATAGCAAAAAAGTTAGATTTTTTTAATCAATCCCCTGCTCGTCATAACACATATCATTCATTAACTTAGTTCCAATTACGTAAAGCAAACACAGCACCTCACTCAACCAAACCACTTAAAACAAAAAATTACCCCAAAAAAGAAGATTAAAAAAAAAAAAAAAAAGTTTCTTTTACTCAATCTGGGTGGATAGTTCGAAGCATCCTCTCTCTCTCTCTTTCAAAAAAAAAAAAAAAAACTGTTTCTTTTACTCAGATTCCACTGGGTGGATAGTTCGAAGCATCCTCTCTCTCTCTCTCTCTCTCTCTCTCTCTCTCTTCTCGTCTTCGTTCACTCTCTCGGCCAAGGGAGTGGCTTTTCCACCGATAGCAGGGCAAATTTAAAGTGGAAGTCGCTGGGTTGCTCTCCAGACTGAGCCCAGGCGAGAGGGACGGGGATAGCGAGATAAGCAGAACTGACGAAGCAGATTTGCAATTTCCTTCCTTTTCAATTTTATTATTGCGGGCTGTCTCTGTACTGTACAAGGAATTTACCACTTTTCTAACCCTAACAGTGTAAGCTTGCCGATTTCATCAATGGTAGAAAATTTTTATCCCAAATTCTCAGAACATGTACTGTTATGTAAATTTGTCAATTCATAGGGTGTCACGGATAATTTTTTTTTTTACCAAAACCAATACTTTTGCTCCATAAGACATTCCGCCCAATCAAGTTAAACGATCAGACCAAGTCGCATAATTAAATTGTGAATAGTTCGTATACTTTTAAAAAAGTTTTAAAATATTATTTAAATTTTACTTTTATAATTGGTCAATAAATTTTGACAGATTATTATTAATTTGTAATTGAAAATATTTTTATTACTTAAACAAAATCACCATATTTTTTTTGGATAGTATAATATTTTTCGTATTAATAATAATAGAAAATAAAATAAACTATTTTGACTTGTGTTGTAATATATAAATAAATAAATAAAAAATAATAAAAAAAAAATCTATATAAATAAAAATATAAAATTATAAACTATTTTTTTTAAAAAAATAGATACATTCACAAACAAGTTTTTTTTTTTTTTTTTTCTTTTTAATTGAAAGGTAAGTTAGGATAGAGACACAATTATATGATAATGATATAATTAGTTCACGTTCAAATAATATAGGGTCAAGAGAGAGAGATGATAATAGATCAAAACTATGCATATGGTAGCGAGAATATTTTGATAGACGAGCACAAATTTTAAGTATTTTAATTTCTTTGCTTTCCCCACAAACTATTGAGTTCAAAATTTGCTCAACCATTCTTTCTCTTTATAGTTCATTTTTACTCATATTGTAAGTGATCAAAATTAACTAGTAGAGTTTTAAGATGGAGGCAAGGAGGAGAAGAGAGAGATAAGAGAAAATGAAGAGTGATTTTGTGATTGTAATATCTTGTAAATATTTTATCATATCATTAATTTTCTCTTTTTTTCATATATCTCTCTCTCTTTTGCTATGCAATGAATATAATCTATATCTTAGAAGTCATAATTCAAATCATCTAGGATATTATTAAATAAATTTAATATCAAGAGTCAGGAAGCCTTATGTAAGTCAAATCAAAAGATGTGAGAATTTTCAAAATTAGAAGAACTAAAGAAGCATATGTTGACAACTCCTAGCCTCCAAGTACTCTTAGTCAAAATTATTCTTACAAATTAGGCCCAAACTATAGAGCCCTAATCTTGCCTTAAGTCATCCTAGCTAGCAACTTAGCTCCCCTAGTAAATACTTACGAACTCTCCTTAGTAGGTGAACCTAGCTCCCTAAAAGGACTAGGATGATGTTCCTAAAAAGGATATCATGCCAAGTATGATACTAATTAGTCTAAAGCTTAGTCTAATAATCTTTGATCAATTTGGTCCTAAATTTTGAATTTAAGTCCTACTTAATGAAATCCTAACCCTTATGAGGAGTACTATGACCCAAGTAAACCCTTTTTGGACAAGATATTCATCGTCTATAATCTTATTCGAGCTAATTGGTGTCAGATTGACATGATCACAACTTTTTTTCTATTGACGTTACTTTTGAATATCAAACTTGTGCTTACAAGATAATCATACAACATGTTAAAGGATACAACATTATTGCAATTGGTTTCTTACCGTAGGGAATCACTAAAAACAACAAACATGCGAAGTATTATAGGATATCAAAGGGCAAGGCCATAATGAGCCAAGAAAAGGTGTCCAAATGAATCTATATAAAGTTCATCCCATATAATGCTAACTAGGAAACAATACATTACATTCATATATTTATGTCTAATCATGGTGGACACTACCATGGAACTTAGACTTTGTTTGGAACGACTTTCTTACTGCTTCTTAAGACAGTTTTCTAGAACATACAAAAATTAAAATTTTTATACTAAAAAATTGTTTTAAGTAGTAGTAAGAAAGCCATCCCAAACGAGCCTTAAGTACTACTTGAGGTTGAGATTTAATAGTCATTATATCAATAAAAGGGAGTAGAGACTCCAATTAAGAATGTCAAATTTTTTAATATGTAAAATTTTATATCCACTTATCATGATATAAGTACATCTACTTTATGATTGTTTTTTAGTTCTCATACCACATCTAAATAGTAGGTGAAATTAGGGAATAATGTAGGTATCAACATGAAAATGCTTTGACCTTAGATAATGTTAGGTATGAGAATAAGGGATTTTTTTACCATGCTTATTCTAATCCCAATTTAATGTTGGACAAGTTGGAATAATTTTTATGATTTTTGAAAAGGATATTTAATCATTTGTTCAAAATAAAATTTTTATATATGACTAGCTCTTAGTATTGATTAATATTAGAGATTAAGGCTTCGTTTGAGACGGCTTTTTTACTGCTTTCTAAAACGGAATTTTAATACAAAAATAAAAAAATTTATACTAAAACTCCGTTTTATAAAGCAATAAAAAAGCCGTCCCAAACGAAGCCTAAAAATTTAAAAAATGCGCTTTTTTGGTGTTTTATATAAGAGCAAGAGTAAAAATTTAGATAAGATGAGATCATATAAAAAACGAAAGAAAGAACAGTGAAAACACAATGGAAATGAAATTACAATGATATAAACTAGAATAATTATTACTATTTTTTAAAGCAATTTTCTAATACAAAAATTTTAACTTTTATACTATAAAGCTATTTTAAGAAACAGTAAAAAAGTCGTCTCAAATGAAGCTTTAGGATAGCTTTCTTATTGCTTTCTACAACAGCTTTTGCAATTGGTTAATAAATGGTGAATTGAAAACAATTCAGAGCAATGTTCTTACTCAATTATATAATTGAGTAAGAACATAAAATCCATAAGCTAATAAATAACCCGATTAAAATAATTGGAGTTTGAATTGACCCATTTAATAAACAAGTCTAATTTATGTTGAAATTTTTGACTCATTTATTATATGAGTTTAAATTGGCCCATAAACCCACTTTAACCTGTTTAATAATTTTTTTCTTTAATTTTTTTTTTCCATAAAATATAATCTTTTTATTTTTAATCAAATACTTCAAATTTTTATAATTAATCAGTTTTAAAAATTTAAATTATAAGTTTGGTGGGAAGGAAATGGACAATATGAAAAGGAAAAACAATTTAAATTTTATTATGTAGATGATAAGTTGGAAATTCAAAATTTATATTTTATAATAATAAAGTTATGTCCCGAACAAGTCAAATAAATTTTTATCTATACATATAATTACCAGTTCTAATAAAACTCTTAAAATATAAAATACATTTAATTAAGATAGTAACATCAAGAATTAAATAATAAATTATAATACCCATATCAGAGTTTTAAAAAATTCAAACATCTATATAAAGTTTCATGGAAACAAACCTATCCAATTTGTCAGTATTAAACATAAGATAAATTGTTATCACAATGCATACAATTCAAAAAATTTAAGTTTTTATTATAATTAAAAGGATAAAAATACAAAGAATAATATGAATTTTATATGATTTGAAACTTTCTTGATGATAATGAACAAAACACTTGTTTTATAAAACATTATATCAAAAAATAACTTTGGAAAGAAAGGCCTATACAAACATAATGAGCATAAAAGTGAATAAGATTTTATGCTATTCGACTCGAAAAAAAGCCTACGTTCATGCCTAGATGTTAACGCGACTTATAACTTCTCCACCAAGCTCTCGCTCTCCTTTGTATTTCGTGGGCGGAGTAAGCTTGGTGCTTCTACATCCGCTCTTCTTCCCTTTTGTCATCCATAAGAAATTGGGTGTTGAGAAAAAAATTAACATGATTGTAATATGATAACATTGTAATAACCATCGCCATCATCATCATCATTAACAATATATGATATGAGATTTGGTATTAGCCATTCATTCCCAAATTAGTGTAGAATCATCAAATCCTATCATCAATCTACTACATGATAAATATCGTCGAGATGTCTTTTACACAGATGTGGATGCATGTATAATACAACATGACGGATGAAGTTTCTCTCTATCGTGAAATAATTGCCGAAAAGATCAGGGATAGCGATCGACGGAAAAGTGATTAAGATTTAGATGAGAATACTTGAATAATAGAATTAAAGGCAAACATAGAGCCTAAACTTTGATTAAGTAATTTATCACAAGAAGGGTTTCCAAATATGTACACAGGATAGGAAGAAGTTGTTCTGCTGAATCAAATGTAGGAATATATCATAATGTACTAAACACAATACCTTTCAATGAAAATATTGCTTATGATTTGATGTAGAGTAGTGTAATCTCAAGACAATCAATTGGGCGGCAAAATTTTTCAATGGCCTAAATACTCATATCAGAATTAAGAACATCACACAGAAAATTGGAGACGAACAATTTATAGGTGATCTAAGCAACCAAATACATGTGAATATTCAAGGCAATCTATTTGAAGTGAAGAGTATTAAATCAGATGAAGTGTCAATGAAGGAAATGGAGAACACAAGTTTTTGATAAGGTGAAAAGATAAGCTATTATTCTATTTTATTGTCTTTTATGTGTTGATTAGAAGGACAATCAATATTATGTAGTTATGTATTGTGTTAGTCTACCCTTTTGGTCATGCCTTGTCTTATAAGAAAATATCTAACTAATCAACTTGCTAATAAGCACTTCAAAAAAATAAAGCTTATATAAGAAAATAGTTATATAGCTTATATTTCATGCAAATAAATAATTTACCTCAGCAATTTGTTCATATAATTCAACAGGGAAACAAAAACTGCCATTGACATACAACATATAAAATCCATTTTATATTATTCATTAGAAGTCACTTCTAATTTTTCTATAATAATTAATAAATAATATTAAATTAATATGATGATAAGTTAATTATCACTATTAATTAAATAATAATAATAATAATAAAAATAAACTAATGTGAACTATAGATAAAAATGAAACTAAAACAAATAAACTGATTTCACAATAAATAAATTCCTACAAAACAAATATATATCATTACACTGCACTTCAATGTGAATCATTTTAAAAAGAGATCCAAAACCTTGCAAAAAATAAAATAAACTAGCCGTTAATGCCGTTGAATAATCTTTTGTACGTCTTCTTTATAGCCAAAAGCAGTTATAACACGCACCAAACATTATCACTAGCAAAGGCTGCAAGTTCTTTCTATGCACTATTATGCATAAAAGATTTTTTTTATCCTTGATAAAAAGTGATTATTCAAATGATAATTCATTTAAATACATGAAAGCTTTCTCAAAATCCATCTTCAGTATAGTTCGGTTAACATTAAAGATGGCTAGAATAAAAAGGATAATAGGGTGATTAACAATAAGCCTAAACTAATCATTGCATGTAACATCTTGCGCAGCAATCAAAATATTCCATTTCCTACAGGAATGGTAAATTCAGAAATGAATAGCAACAGGAGCAAAGGGCAAAATTATTGTAGGAGAAATAAAAGCAAATGGAAGCATTCACTTACTCAAGTCGTTCAAGTTGATTTCAGAAGCACTATCTCCAGATTTGATGAGACGAACCTTGCCTGAAAAAAATATGTAAGAACAGGATTAGATGCTCCATGTGCTCCATGTGAATCACCAATTACTTTTTTTCTTTCCACGATTGATCACAAGGTGATATCCTAACAAAATCAAATTGTTGCATAAAAAGAAGAGAAGATCTTACAAAAACATAACTAAAGCATTTAATGATCTCCTGACTACAGGCAATCTTGATCTAAAAAATGTTCCATGAAAAAAAAAAGGCCCAGTGATAAGACTAGAAATCAAGCCAGCAAGAAAATTTAAACATCAAAGAGGATGACAATAAGCCCCAAGCACAAAAAAAAACAAAAAATGAAGTGTCATGAATTGAACACATAATAAGACAGAAAATTCATTTCTAGCATGCAAGATAATTATCAAATAATATTCAATCTACATTCTCAAACATTGAGAATTTGACTCTTAATAAGACGATAACAACAACAACATCAAGTCTTTATACCACTACGGTGGGTCATGATTCTATTAGGCCGGCCCTAGGGCTAGCTGAACCGGTCCAACCTGGACTGGTTCTTTGCTACAAGAGGGGGCGGAACCAAGGGGAATAGAGAGAGGCGGATTGGAGAGATGGGGCCCAAGACTTAATTAAACTTTCTTTGGGAGGGAAAATTTGAATTAGGGGGATTTGGTATTTGTCCTCTTTGTTTTAATTAGTTCTTTCTTTTTTTTTTTTGGGGGGGGATTAGGGTTTTCATTGGGAAATTCGAAGAGAGATTGGAGATCTAAGGTTTGTCTTTTGGGGCTCTGGGTGTTGCTAGAGATTTGGAGAGTTGTTTCTTTCTCTCGAATTAAAGAAACTTGTATCGTGCCCTGTTTTTCTTGTTCGTGGATTGAATAGAAGAAGTTTGCTTGGGTTTCTTTCCAGTTTTTTCTCAAATTCTTCTTCGTCAAGCTGATTTCTCTCTGAAATCAGCAAGATCTCCCACTGTTTTCACCAATTTCTGTTAGGTTTGCTTGTAAACTCAAGTATTTCCCTTAGAATTACTTGTCAACTCAAATATTTCCTATCAGACTATTAATAAGACATTAAAAAAAATGATTCATGCAGTTGACTCCATGTAGTGGGATAAAAGCCTGTTGTTATCATTATTGTTGATAAATCCTCATGCATAAAAATAAGGCAAACAATGAACAGCCTCGTATTTCCTAGAAGATTATTAAGGCATAAAAATATGACAATTGACAAAAATTAAAAACATAAAATAGCAATCCATGTAAACTCATATACTCTGCAATCTTTCAACTCTACCCATTTATGCTCATTTTCAATCAAATGAACATTGATTTAAATTCATGAAAAATGTAAGTTTCCTTCATTTACATGTTCAATGAAATTAAAAAATACATCATCTAGAGCTATTTTGCGATGACAGACCCCAAATTATTGAATTAGACTAATGACGATAGTAATTGTTGATCTTCAAATACTAAAGGCATTATATAACTTTTTAAATGCAATTTTAAGTTCTTCAGAGAAGCATTTTATTGCTTTAGCCAAACCAGATGATCACAACATCTGGGGATAAAAACTGCCAGTTATAACACATCCATGTAGCCTACATATATCTAGTCAAAACCATGAACTGCATGTTAAAAGAGTTGCTATTTGCATGTTTTATATTCTTGCAACTTGTATAGTTTTGATTATTCCAAATCTTATTGTTCCAATTATTCTTTTCTCCTAACACTTTTTGGAAGAATTGTGTTTGCTCTTGTGTGGACTAACATTTCAGGATAATCGTACTCCAGACTACTGAAGACTTCAAATCAAATTCAGCATATCATATTTTGTAACTTGAAGTATGTATTTTTCACTTTATTGAGTCAGAAAGAGTATGATTGAAATTGAGCAACCTAGCACACACACACTGAGGGAGATCTTTAAAAGGTCAATTTTTTTTTTACTGATCGTACGGGACGAACATTGTTCGTACGGGACGATCAAGTCAATTATACCCCTCGGAGAGCAATGGAACGAACAGGAAAGTGAAGAAATTTTTCTAAGTCCTGCTCGTCTAAACGAAATGCCAAATTCGTCCCTGGACGATGTCCTCTGATTTCTCGCTTTGAATTGTTCTTCCAGACGAAATGGTCCATTCGTTCCAGGACGATCTTCTCTGGATTCATAACTTGAACTAATCGTCCAGACGAAATACCTAGTTCGTCTCTAAACGATGTCCTCGGGATCCTCACTCTGAACGGATCGTCCGGACTAAATACCCAATTCGTCCCAGGACGATCTCCTCTGGATCCTTACTCTGAACGGATCGACCAGAAGAAATACCAAATTCGTCCATGGATGATGTCATCGGGATTCTCATTTTGAACAGTTCGTCCAAACGAAACACACAATTCGTCCCAGGACGATCTTCTCGGGTTTCAAGGTTTGTACTGTTCGTCAAGACGAACATGAACATTCGTCCCAGGATGATGTTCTCTGTTTTTTTTAACATATGGATCGTCTGCAGTTATGTTTCAGCGTGGCTTTAAAATAACTATTCGTACTGGACGAACTAAGTTCGCACGGGACGATGATCAGGTACGAAGTCACCTCGTCCCAATGCACATAAGAATTCGTACGTAACAGTTTTACACTGTTCGTACATACGAAATCACGATCATATGGGACGATCATGTACGTACAAAATTGAAAATTCGCAATTTTTGAACGGTTTTTCGTGTCTTTCATATAAAAGGTCCTTTGTAAACTGCCTTGTAATATTTTTGCTTACTAGTCTTCGTGTAAACTGAAGGGAGAGTGAAGAAGAGAGTGTGAGAGAGTGTTTGAAGGATGATTATTACTACTTGAGCGTGAAGAATTCACTTGGTACTCAAAGGTAAGAATCTCCAATTATGATTTGTGATTACTTCACTCTTTTCTCTCATCCTTCTAGATTTCTCGTGAGAAGATCTGCCAAGGAGATCCGGTTCTCTGCCGACACTTGTGGAGTGTGAACAACCGAAGGGTTCTCTACCTACACTTGGAGAGTGTGAATAGTCGAAGGGTTCTCTGCCTACACTTGGAGAGTGTGAAAGGACGAAGGGTTCTCTACCAACACTTGGAGAGTGTAAAAGAACGACGGTTCTCTGCCGCACCGGGTAGTGGTGGAAGAGAGTTTTTGTAAAGGCTTCTCCGCCTTGCTGTGGGTGCAAAAGGAGAGTCACTAGTGGTATTAGTGCAATACTCGGAGGGTGCCTCCGGGGAGTGGATGTAGGTTGTGTTTGACCGAACCACTATAAATCTTGTGTCTTTTTATTTTCCGCTACTTTTGTTTTTACTTTAATGTATTGTTCAATTTGTGGTTGAAAAAAAAATTTCTATAAAAATTCACTAAAATTATTATAGGTTTAAATTTCAAATGAGAGATAATTTTTAAATTATCAATTCACCCCCCTCGTGGTTAGCCACTAGGATATAAGCTTAGGTCTAACAACTTAATTTATATTGAACAAGTTTCAACACTACACAATCCATTCTAGCAATTTCTGTACGATAGTTTGAAAACAAACAAAAGTGGATATCTTAATTTTGCTCAGTTATCTTTATAAAAGCCGGCCAAAAGTGGATTTGAAAGATCCCTCCACAGTATACGAAATGCGCATTAATGACCACCATAATACTCAGAAGGTGAACAGTTAAAAACCATATTTTGCATTACTTCTAGTATCAGTTTTGTAAATATGGCATGAAGATTAAGACCAACTCCATTTCCACCTTCCTCCAAATTGATCATATCCCTAAAAAATTCATACCTACAGAAGGAAAAAATTATAAGTCCTGCAATTTACTTATATTTTTTTCATTTGGCATCTTTTATCTAGTTATTTGCATCAGATTAAATTATATGGGTACTACTGAGATGAAAAGAATAAATAATGGTGATAGAGTCGATGTGAAAAGGCTAGGAAGAAAAACAGGTTGGTTAACTAACATGCATAGAATTAGTTAAAATGACTTAGCTTAACTACAACTAAAAGGTAAAAAGGGCAAAGAAGAATACACAAAACTAAACTGACTTGGTTGAGGTCACTTCTTATTAGGAATTTGATTGCTAGGCCAGATCTCTCATTGTTGCAAAAGAGATCATCCTATGAGAATCAGTAAGGCAGTTATGAAATAGATAATCATGCAGGACCCAATATTATCCTATTAATTAATTGAACACTTATTTCACTAATGTTCTCTGAATTAATATTAATACTTTAAGAAAATTACAACAACAAGAAGCCTTTATCGCACTACGTGAGGTCGGCTACATGAATCCTTTTTCTTCATTTTGTCCAGTTAAGAGTCAAATTCTCATTTAGATCTAATAAAGAAAGGTCCTTTCTAATATTTTGAGAAAATTGATTGAAATAAATCATTTTGCACTTGTCAGTACTACTTGAAATAAAACATCATCAGAAAAATAAGAAGCACAAAGTTTTTAAGCATCGAAATGTTCATAAAAATAGCAAATTAGTAGCGGCATACCATCACGGCGAACACAAATTTCCGGCACATTTTTAACTTGACCTGTAATGCTGTCATTATAAACCCTAGTTTCAATGTCACCCTCAACAAAAACAGCAGAGCTGCAGATAGAAGTATAAATAACATTTTGTTATCAAATAACGGAGAGCAAAACAAGATGCCAGATTACTTACCCATCAAATATCTCTTTATCCTAGTAAAATTGACAAAACGAAGGGTTTGATTGCTTAGAAATCCTATACATACTTCTTTGCTAGCTGTTGAACAGAATATGCCCCCAGGGTTTCATTGTGTACAGTGATTCGATGCCATTGAGCTGGTCTTGGCAAATTTTCATTTCCAACAATCCTTTGGTCAAACATACCCCCCGTCCCTACAGTGAATATGGTAATAGTTTTCCCATTCCTCAATATTTTTTGTACAGGAGCCTGCCCAATTTTGCCACAAATAATAGCCTACAGGCAAATCAAAAGAAAGGAAGTCTTCAAGTGTTTATAGAACATCACAAGTAAATTTCATTTACAAATAAGAAAATTAAGACCTTATGAACGCCTCGAAAACCCCAGCCTTTTCTGGGGTCGACACCTTGGGGTTCTATCTCCTTCTGGTCATATAAAAAATCATCATCCTCTATTTCATTCTTCGCAAACCCATCAAATGTTGTAGTGGAAAGGCACACTCTAGACCCGGCTTGAAGGTCTAGAATGAAAATAAAAAAAAGAAAGGCTAATTAATTAATAATAATAATAAAATAAAATAAAATAAGATAGATTGTATATGACTAAAACTAAAGAGTTATACCAATTGGAGACCTGTGCTGCATTAAAGAGCTCCTTAAACAATTGAAAAATCTCCCTCTCAATGAGCCCATTCTCCAAATTCACCTGCAGAGATTCCTGGAGAGAAGAATATCCCTTTTATAAAGTTGTTGAAGCACCATTACACTGGAATAAAAAATCAAAATGTCTGGTTCTGGCATAGTTTCTCCTTTCAGAATCTATCACCTGCAGCAGCTTTCTCGGCTGCTCCTAAACAGCCGGAAAAGTCAATAAAATAAGCAATTAGGTGGGAAAGTCACCTGCCTACAAATGTCTAAAGTTTTCCAAATGCAGTGATGTGCACACAAAGAAAATACAAACAAAGGTTACGTTGGTATAAAATAAGTACTAATGAACACAATGACTTTAGATAAAAATTACTAAAACAACTATTTCATCAAGCAATAATGATATAAATGTTCATAAAGGCACTATGTGATTGCATGCATTTTAAGAGTGCATAGAAAAGTAAATGGTGTAATTAATTTACATTGAATTGTTTCAATGCATGTAAAGTAAATGTATTAGAATTGCTTTTCTTGTTTGGTTGAGTGTAAACTTTGAAGTTTGATACGGCAAAACAGATTGGATATGATTATCTTCTTTGTAAATAGCTTTGGAAGAACGACTTAGCATTAAGAAGATTGTTTGGATTCTAAGCAATTGAATCATATGGTCCACTAACTAAAACTCTATTAACAACTGGTAGAAATTTTAAACTAAAATATTAATGAAACCTAAGAACAAACTTTGCTCTAGAAATGCAAATAAAAACGCACTTCCTTTTTCATTCACATAAATCTTAAATAACACAAACAAACACAACAATAAAGCAGTACTAACACCACTTACAACATATAAAAAAACAAAACATGACACAACTTAAAACTTACAATAGTTTTTGAGAAAAAAGTTAAAGGTGGAATGAGAACCGTGGAGAGAATAATAGATAGAAATCTGAGACGAAATATAAGAAGAAATATAGAAGAGGATAGCTCGCAAGCTATGACAAATCCACAGGTTTCACATTCCAAATATTCAACACATATCACTCTCTTTTACAAAGGAAATCATATACTATTTATAGGAGAAAGAAAGGGGGAGGGCATTTATTATCATACATAAATGTGCAACAAAAACAGCCACTAAAACCCCTCCAAATCAGCCTATTCATGGAGAAGTCAAAGCAAATAGCACAGCGATCAGCAAGAGGAAGAAACAGATAAGCTAGCAGCAGGGAAACCAAGAAAATAGCAGGGAAACTGAGCATCCAGCAACAGGGAAACCAAGAAAACAACTGGAAAACCAAGCATCCACATGGGGAAACCAAATAACCACCATGGGAAGACCAAATAGTAGCAGGGAAAATAAGTGGACAGCAGAAAAACTGAGTGGACAGCAAGAAAAAAAAGTGAAAAAGCAGGAAAAATCAAAGGGGCAACATGAAACCGAGGGGCTAACAGCAGGGAGGGGCTAACAGCAGGAAAGGAACAACCATAGGACAAAGAGAGCTAGAAACACAAGTGGAAAATTAAAAAGAAAAACATAAAATAGCTAGTCTTGACTGCATACATTCTCCCCTGGTAGAAGAATGTCATCTCCTGATGAGATTGCCTCAGCAACATGCTGGATGATGATGTTGCAACTCTACAGACAATCTGTTGATGAAAAGTTACGGATTACTTGGTTTGGTTCGTCAGGTTGAATGATTGTGCTTCCCTAATATTCTGAATGTGTTCTTTTTGATGATAGATCTTTCTCTTAAATTGGAACTTCGACTTGTTAACTGTTTGACTTTCCTTTTCTTTTTTAAAGAGAAATGAAGACTCACATGACAACCTAAAGCTCTGATACCAAATTGATGCAACCTAAGAACAAACTTTGCTCTAGGAATATAAATAAAAACACACTTCCTTTTTTCATTCACATAAACCTTAAATAATACAAAGAAACACAACAATAAAGCAATATTAACACCACTTACAACTTGTAATACAACAAGACACGACACAACTTAAAACTTATAATAGTTTTAGAGAAGAAAGATACATGTGGAATGCCGTGGAGAGAAGAATAGATAGAAGTTCGAGACAAAATATAAGAAGGAATGTAGAAGAGGATAGCTCGCAAGCTATGATAAACCCACATGTTTCACGTTCCAAATATTCATCAAATATCACTCTCTCTTTTACAATCAAATATCACTCTCTTTTACAATGGAAATCAGCCACTACTTATAGGAGAAAAAAGAGATAAGGACATTTATTATCCCGCATAAATGTGTCACCAAAACAGCCACTAAAACCCCTCCAAATCAGCCTATTCATGGAGAAGTCAAAGAAAACAGCACAGGGATCAGCAAGGGAAAAAACCGAGTAGCTAGCAAGAGGGAAACCGAGCATCCAGCAGTAGGGAAACCAAGAAAATAGTTGGAAAACCGAGCAACGACATGGGGAAATCAAATGCCACCATGGGAAGACCAAATAGTAGCAGGAAAAATGAGTGGACAACAGAGAAACTGAGTGGACAACAGTAAAAACCAAAGGGCCAAATGAAACCAAGGAGCTAACAGCAGGGAGGGGCTAACAGCATGAAACAAATAGCCATAGGAGAAAAAGAGCAAGAAACACAAGTGGAAAATAAAGAAAACATAAAATAGCTAGCCTTGACAGCATCAAATATTGTACCTGTATGATATTATCCCATGCATCATCACTTGCTACAAGGTGAAAATTTTAATCCCATCCCCAGCCACTACGATTTGACAATTGATATCAGATTTGGAAATTGTATTTCATGTCCTTAAATGTGGTCATAACGACTGTGTGTGTTTGGGTAGTTCCCAAACCTAAATTTAATGCATTAACAACCTCAAACCATGCTTCGTTCTTAAACAAACTACTGTGATATTTCTATATAGGAATCTCTCTATTAGTAACTCTCTTAAAACAATGATATGTTGCTTTGGCTAGTTGGGACTCCTACTTACGCACTTCGATTAACCGGTGTGGACGGACACCTCTACGTCCACTGACAACTAAGAGCTACACCTGCATTGTAACACCTAACCTTTCAGAAATATCTTAATTCCTATTACAAAGCATGAAGTATCATCTAGAATCACAATAAGGTTGAAAGATTGCTTTCGTAAATATTGAAACAATATTGGAAATATACCATTGCTATTTCCAATTCACCTAGAGTAACAATTAGTTTATCTACAAGGTAGAAGTAGATCTTTCATAATTCCTTATCACTCAAGTAGTCTAAATTGCCAAAATGATTGCCTTGAGAATTTTTTAATTTTTATTGTCCAAAAGCATTTATGACTAATTGCCTTTATTGGATTTTCTCCTTTCTTTTGTATTTTGCTTGTGGTCATCAAAGCTTTTTTTATTCCAAAATGTAGCTGTATTGTTATTGCTTCCAACACCCTCTGAGCATGGTTTAAAATTGCGCAATATGAGGCTCGCCTTGAGGCCCGCCTTTGCGCAATTCCAGTAAAATACGCCTCGATGCTTACGCCTCGAGTTTTTTTTTTTATGAGGCTTGCGTCTCACTGGCATGAGGCTTACGCCTCACGCTATATATATTAAAACTTACATAAATCTTGAAGTAAATGCCCGACATTGGACTCTATAAGAGAGGAGGAAGGGGAGAGAGCAGTTCACCATAATGATGATTCAAATGAAGAATCCCTTAGTGATGACAATGCTGATGACTTATAAGTTCTTATGTGACATGTCATTGCTTTTTTTTTTTTTTTTTAAATTGAAATTATATGTTAATGAAAAGAATACTGGAATTTGGGAAAGATAGAATTTTGAGTTGAACTATATTTCATGTTGTCTTATTATTGAGATATTTTGATTTCACTTTATATCTTATGCTTTTTTATGTTTTATATTATTCAATCATTAGTATATAAAAAATTTTCATTTTATGTTTACGCAATTTTTTTGATTTTGAGGCTTACGCCTCAAAGAGCATTGAGGCTTACATCTCGCCTCACGAATGAAAAATGCCTCAATACCCGAATACGCAATTTTAAACATTGCCTCTGAGTGAATCATGTTCAACTTTTTCCTATTTTTAAAACTAAATTATACTTTAATAATCATTGCACAACAATGGAATTACTTATTATCATTTATAATTAATTCACGAGCAGTGCATAACAGTTGATTAACAGCAGATTTATAGGTGAAAATCATAAGTTGGTGCCTTACGGAAGAGGTAAACAAAGATATTTGCGAATGTTCCACAAGTTCAACAACAATGACTTCTTTCCTTAATAATTAACTAAAGTAAAATCAGGGGCGGAACTAGCCTTTCATCTTAGGGGGGGCAAAATTTTCTTATTAATAGACAAATCTTAAAATAACAAAAGGAGGACATAATTCAAAGTGAATCTTGTATTCCAATATGATTGATAAATTAAAAACCATTACAATTTTATCAATCTATTTTGCATTTTTGATAATATTGGATTACATCTTCATTGAGAATCAAATCAAACACATCTTTTTTCAATATAAAGCACAAGACAATCGTAGAGCCAATCATCACCCATCCTACTACGCAATCGATGTTTGATAATTTTCATGGCTGAAAATGCTATCTCCACTGTAGCAGTAGCAACATATTTCTTTCTGTAACAGTAGCAACTATAAGTGAGAAGTATGAGTCACCAATATCTTTCATGATATATGCTAAAGTTTGAGCTGATGCAGCAAAACATATTTCTTTCTGGACTTTTGGTGAAGTTAACTTCAGATTTGAGTTGGCAGATGCAGATGTCACTGTTTTAATTTCCTCATTATGATCGGCTAGAAAGTCAAATAGCTCTAAATAATTTCCTCGATTCTCTGAATTGAAAGACTCATCATGCCCACGAAATGATAATCTCTAACGTAACAAAAATCTAACACAATCAATGGCAGTAGTCAACATGATCCTATATTTTTTTTTGTTCTTATTATCTTTTCTTAACCATAAAGCTGGAAGACTGTGTTCTTGGTTTTTCATCAAATCTTTACATTTTTGTCTAGCCTTATTATGTACACTATTGTGATCTCCAATGTGGCATAAAAATTTATCTTTCTTCTTCCAGTTTTTGAACCCTTCTCCAATAAATGAATCCCCACCACCTTGACCTTTAATAATCTGCTCTTGAGGTTTAAATAGATAGCAGTAAAGACAAAAAGTAGCGTCTTTCTGCACACTGTACTCTAACCAATCAGAGTATTCATCAAACCATTTCGGATTGAACCTACGTGCAATATTTCCATATAAAGTTTGGGGAAAATGATGACTTCTCGGTTGATGGGGTCCCTTCAATAGATATGATCTCTGAATCTTATCTCTATCATTTACATCATAACTCCAAATAAAGTTAGAATCCTAGATCTGCTGGGAGATTGTTAATATCAATTTCTACTCGCTCTTTCCTCTTTAAATAACGCTCAATTTATTTAACCCTAGAATGAAATTTATTACCAAAAAAGAGCACCCGTTAATCAAAATATTTATATCATAACAAATAAGTATTAATACAAGTAGAAACAAAATCTCATAGAAAACCTTAATATCAATTTTAACCCACGTTAATATTAACCTACATCCATCTAACCATTGTTTTTACTTCTTTATAGTATCATCTTATCTATTCATTACTCTTGTTCTTATATACAAAAATGAAGATATCATCTTTGTTAAATTTATAATCTCTTATGTTAATCAATAGGACTATACTATTAACTAATTGCATATTTGCATTTCATTTGCTCATAATAGACTATAAAAAATTGTGTGGCACGAAACATCTAACAAAACTCTCACTCTCTATCACTGAGATGGTAAACCGTAAACAATACCTTACATAAAGGAAACTCAAGCATCCATAATGAGTCTGAATCTGTGATTTAAACTCAAGCATCTAAACAACTGAATCAAGTATTAATCACATATTCATGGATCAGAAGATTCATGGATCTGAATCTGTGATTTAAAATCAAATGCAACTTAACTACTTAAGCATCCATAATGATTATTGAGTCCTAAGTTTCACTAAACACATTACTGCCAATACACATGCATACTACAGTTTTTTACGGCATTGATCAAACATTCATACAAACTTCAGTTTTTGCAATGAGACCATAATAACAGATAACTTGAATGGAAAATTGAACCGATGATATTATTGTAAGGAGAAAACCCAACAAAGATTTGATAAAGAAAACCCAATATTCTTTCTCCAACTCCAAATACAGATAAAACAAAAAAAAAATGTAACCAAGAAAAACCGAAGCAAAACAGGAAGAACGGGCGAACTGGCGAATCGAGGAAGAACCGAAGAAGTAAGGATTAACGAAGAAGACTTACCAGAGCACCTTAGAATGATGAAAAACGGACTCCTCTCCAGTCGTCTCCTCTAATTCGAGTGTCAAGAGCGAAGCAGAGAGCCGGAGATGGCAGAGGGTTGAGCCGTCGATTTACAAGGCAATCCGCCGCAAATAGCTCGGAAAACACTGAGAATAAGACTGAGGGATGCGAGAAGGAATAGAAGATCTCACCAAGAAAAGCTGGAAGATTAGGTACGAAGCCGATGGCCGCGGGCTTCCGTTGTCTGAAGGGGGTGATGGCAGGAGCCGCCGTCCACAACGGCGAAGAAGAAAGCAGAACGCACTAGTTCCGACAAGAGAACCTAAATTTTTTTTTCTACATTTCATCGAAGTTGGACCGGTTATCTATTGCATCCTACTATTTATTTTGTGAGATTTAAATTTACATGTTTAAAAATATTATGAAAATAATATTATGATTAAAATATTTCCAAAATTAAAAGAATAATAGATCATTATTATATAAGTGGACTTTAGAGCAAAAAATAGCTTGACCTTTCTATTCCAATTTTTTTTTTCTCCAATGAATGTCGTTTACAAGTAATAGTTATGTGACAGATTAAGTTAGCTATTCAAAGATACTAATGTTATATGTTTGATTATTATAATCCAAAAAATGGTGTTTTGCTCTCTGAATCCTAAACTCGGAAGGACATTTAACATTAGATTAAAAGCTTTGAACTTTGATCGAAACTTATTTTGACTTTGATTGAAACATTATTCGAAACTTGATGAATTTTGCTCGTACGTTTTAAGTGTTTGAACAATGATCTAAAAAGGTTTAATCATGATTTAAAATTTTTTCAACCATGTCCATTAATTATAGATTTAGACACTTAATAGTGATATAGATGTTGACATATTTGAAAAATTTATATAGATACAACAATTCAATATTAACATGAACACTTAAGATACACGAGAGATACTTCAAAAATGCTATATTATAAATATTGTGATTGTATTCAGTTGTATCAAAAAATTTATTTTCTTTTCAGTAGCTATTATGAATGCACTCAACTTGTTCATATAAGAACATTATAACTATTTTTATTTAATGTAACACTTCTCATTATAATGCTTTATAATGATTAAATTATACTCTTAGGTGTCCACCTTATAATTTATTATATTATAGATGTTATGATTGCACTATGTTGCATTATACTATTTTTTGGCATGTGGTCAAATCATGTTTGAACTTTGTACAAATCTTATTTTCAAACTATGTACAAACATTATTTGAAACTTTTATGAACCTTATTTAAATCATATTCTAACCATGTTTGAATCTATCTTCGAATCAGAGCACATGATTCGAATAGGTTTTGAAGAATGTTTTAACATGCCTTAAATTTTTTCATATGTGATATCAACCTTGATCAAAGGTTGTTCAACTTTTATGAACCTTATTTAAATCATATTCTAATCATATTTGAATCTATCTTCGAATCAGAGCACATGAATCGAATAGGTTTTGAAGAATGTTTTAACATGCCTTAAATTTTTTCATATGTGATATCAACCTTGATCAAAGGTTGTTCAAATCTTGTTTGGAATGTGTTCGAACTTCTTTTGACCACGAAAGATATTAAAAAAAAAGTAAATTTTGATGAAATGAAAGTTATTTGGTTCGAAAGGAAATTTTGGGCATATTTATTCAGCTAAATTAATAAGCATATTTTTCTAATTTTGATAAAATGAGTGTATAAATTTAAATTTTGCTTTATTTTCTTAAAGAATTGTTGGTTTTGGACCACAATGCTTTGTTGGTATTTGAATATAACTTATTGAAACCTACCAATTATCAAATTGGTTAGAATTGATTCATATTTGAACTTTAGTTTAAAGTTTCATATAAATGAGGTTCAAACCTTGATCAAATGTGTTCTAAATCTCGTTCTAATATTATTTCAACATTGTTAGAACATTATTTGAATCTGATTCGATCATGTTTGAACCACATTCGAATTTGGTTTGAACCATGCTTGTAACCTAATCAAGAAATGTTTGAAGAGGTTTGAGCAAGGTTCCAATATGATTATAGTGCTTAAGCAATTTTTAAACTGGGTTTGAACTCATATCAAACAATGTTTGAAAAGGGATGTTTAAGTGATAATTTAACCAAGTATAAATAGTATTCAAATCAAGTTTGGACTAGGTTCAAAGCTTTATTAGAACCATATGGGCTCCAAAAATTTGCGCCCCGGCATCTCTGTGAATTTTTTGTTAACGATGAGAGTTTTAATGAATTAGGTTCCATATTAAATTTTTAGAATGCATATTAAATTTTAGATAATATGCTTCCCAAAGATTTTTCCCTCATCTTGCGAGGACTTCATGATCTGAGATTTGGTTTTCTATAAGCACAAGCCCCTAGTTAATTACCCCCTTGATAATGGGAGAGAACTTTTGATTAACTCTAGTCATTAAATGGGCACAAAGTACCTAGCATATAGTAGCAGCAACTTTAAGAATTTGAAAATAAGATTTTTGGGATTTCTAAAATTTGAAATTTATCACCATATACTTAAAGCGGCTCATGGAGGAATGATGACATGCATGATCAAGATCTCATGGTTCCATCATCTAGGGCTGTCATGGTCCTTATTCTACTTAGTTAAAGGAGATTGTTGACCTAACATGACCAAAGAATCCTTATCGGCAACCATGGATTGCTTTGTCTAAGGTACCTTATAGACTTGGAGTGAATATTTACCTAATCAGATATATTTGAGTTTACCTCAACTAATAAAGAGCTTTGTGCCCTATCAAATATAATATATGATTCATTATTTAGGAGTTTTAAACCATTGGGGAACATATGGGTTATGACCATGGCTGTAATTTAGTGGTACCATTTGGCGGTAAAATCACTCGATCAGACGGCCTCGGTCATAATCCTTTAAATGTGATGTCATTTAGCAGCAAAACTATCGATTAGAGGACATGTGTCAAATCTTTATTGACGAAAGATGATTTGAGAATGAATCTTAATAATACATCTGATATGACATTCATTCTTTATGATCTGAAGTTATTCTCATATTTATCACCCCCAACAAATAATTTTGGAAGGCAAAAGTATATTTGCTTTAAGATTTTAGGTGTTAATTTCATTTTAAAATTTAGACTTTGGTAAATATCTAACTTTGAGTTTTTGTTAGAATTTGAGTCCCATAATTATAAATTTTAGCATATATGGATGTTTCTTTAAAATTTTGTGGACCCCTCTAGTTGAAATTTTCTATCAACATGACCAACATCATGGTGACATTACAGTCACCTTTAAAAAAGAATTTATATTTTTCTAGTAATTTGGGGAGCTTTTGAAAATATAGGTTCACCTCTGGTTGAGATTTTCTATTAACACGACCATAATCAAATATTTTAAATAATCTCATTTTTTGTAGTTCAAACTCTGTTAACTATGTTTTCCCTCTAAAAGAGGATCAAGTTAGCATAATAATTTTAGAGAATATCGTATATATGCTTAAATTGGGAGATTATATATCAACTTTTAAGTTCAGATCTTGTCCACTCTGGTCCTTTCAGGGAGGAGGATCATATCTAAAATTTAAAAATTTACTCGCCAAACCTAGATTTAGGAGTTTTGGTATAGTGGTCGAAGCACATGCGGGCCTAAGAAAAATAAAGACCATCCAAGGAGAAAATAAAAGGCGACAAAAATCGTTCATCGTTATCCAAAAGATGCTAAAATAAAGTTGGTCATGCTACCAAAATAAAAGCAGAAAGTGTTGAGTTAACTCTGAGTGAAGCCCAAGAAGGAATCCCAATTCTTCCATGTGTGAAGTTTAAGATGAATATCTTTCTTGGTATAGCTAAAAACAATGGATAAGCTACTAGAATGCATTCCAAATTTATGATGTTATGTGCTTTCCAAGTATAATAAACAACATCCCAAATAGTGAAGATGTTCAATGAAATCTAAAATTTGTTGTAGGTTTGGCCGAAGCAAAAAAAGATGTCATGCAAGACGAGCTTATGCAGTAGGTGAAAGGTAAAATCACATTAAAAAAAGGAGGTTAAAGCTTTCAAGATAGTGGTTTCAAAGGGTACAACTAGAAGGCACATGAATATTTCTCTTGATAAGTGCCTCAGAAGTCTCTAGATCATCATTTAAAGCAAGCTAGCCATATACACAGTAAAATAATGAATAATTTTTATGCTACAGATGCTTAGCACAAATAGGAGAACTATCGTCCACGCAAAACCGATGGATAAAATATTGAATTCTAGGAATGGACACCCTAATCCTAATCTAAAATCTTAGCAATACTAGAGCCAATGAGGATGATAGAGATAAAATCTCTAATAGTCTGAGGTACAAAGATAGGCAATTTCCAACCACCATTCACTATGTAAATAGAAACAGGGGCTCCAGTGGTAAAAGAAGAAGTGATATGCAAATCAACAACTAAATTTGCAATAGAAATACCATTTATCCAAGGGTCTCAACAAAAATAAAAAATGAAATCATACCCAATTTTGAATCTCAAAAAGGGGGCAATTTTAGCAACAATAACATGAATAGACTTCCACCAAGTAGAACACCTCCCTGAAATACTTTTTCAAAAAGATGAATACTTCTTCTTGCAGTAGCCAATAGAAAAGTCTTGTTGGTGACACATCTCCATATTAAGGAGCAGTTATATGTGAATATGAGGTCATTAATATAAAACGATGCCAAACCCATCATGTTGCTTGGGTTTGCAAGTGTATTTTCAAGAAATGAGATGTCATTTCTTGGAATCGATATCACTATGACAAAGAAATTGGACACAAATCTTGTTAAGATGGTTGATACAAGATCTATGGATGATGGCTCCCTTAATCCAATATGCTATAATATTATAAATAATAAATTTTATGTATTGAACCCTCCTAATAAAAGATAAGGCTTTACACTTCCAACCTTCTAAAAGAGAGGATATTTTGCTAGTTAACACTTAAAAATCAGATATCTTAAGTATTTTCATAGAAAGAGGAATACTAAGATAAGGATGGAAGAGTCTCTAGGCAATAACATTTAAAGCATCATGGCTTGCATTAGTATTGGAGTACATTATAAAGCTCTTATCAGCATTAACTTTAAGACTATAAACATTACCAAACTTATTCAGAATCCTTCTCAAAATCTGAAGATTAGTTGTGGAATCATTACTAAAAAACAAAAGATCATTGACATATAATATGTGAGTGATGCAAGAGTTACCAATCTTGATACTAAGATTGTGAAAATTGAATTCGACGAAGAATCGAAAGGAGATGTTCACACTTTAATGATTCAATCGGAAATGAATTGGATGACCTAATAAATATTTTTTTATTTAAAAATAACATGCCATAATACTTATATAATCATATCAAAATGTGACAATAAATTAAATGAAATAAACAATTATGAAGGATAAAATTAAATAAATATAACCTTTTTTTAAATAATATTAGAAAATTCATTATCATTACCTAAAAACAGACAATATTATTAAATAGACAAAGGCATCCAATTCTATTTCCTCATATCATAACAATATCCAATGGCTTATTCAGAAATAGGCTGGATGAAAAAAGAAGTACCCCACATCTTGATTAATAACATACGAAAACATTTAGCTGTGTAAAAATTCACAAATGATGTACTTAAATAGATAAAATATATGAAATCAATGTATGCTTCAGTTTGCATGCACACTATGAACTAAGTCCATAAGGCATTCTATCAGAAACAACTCAACAGTTGCAATAGCCATAAATTCACAATGCTGGCATGGCAATAGCCACTTTATTGATCAAAGGCAATACGACGCAAATAAATAGATTGAACTGAGGTCATCCTCTCAGGTTCCGTTGAAACGGCTTTCTTACTACTTCTTAAAATAACTTTTTAATAAAATAATTAAAATTTTTGTTCTAAAAAATTACTTTAAGAAGCAGTAAAAAAACTATCTCAAATGAAGAAGCTGCTTTGGTTTCACGCAGGCTTTCTGTGCATCTGGTGCATGAGCTTCAGTTTCTTCATGAATTGATAACTTCACCATGTAGATCCCAGTTTTCTTGCGTCAGCATGGCGAGCAATTTCATATCTTCAGTGTTTGAGGAACAGTGCTTCCTGCAAGAGTACATGATGTGAAACGTAATGCATGGGAACAAAAACTGCTTGGGGACTTTAATATAAGATTGTTAAAGCCTTGCTAGTTATAGAATTAATGCTTACCCAAATTAAGTTCTCGGAATTATCAAGTCGAAATTAAGTAAGGCACGAGGTTACAACTAGATTAATGGGACAATATCAAATTGACAACATAGAATTTGATAGTAATGTTATGGAGAGAAACAATAATCCACAATTAACAAATAGAACTTCTCACCTTGGGTCCCTCACTCACTCTCTTGTGGTGGCACTTCTGATGGGGGGAGATTGAGAGCAACCACGTGATACCACTAGGAGACAATGGCTCACAAAGGGTAGTCCGTTGGAGTGGTAGTCGGTGGCGGGTAGTCCATGGGATGATTAGTGAGCATCCAACGCCTTATTCTTTCTTCCTTGATCATCAAAGAGGTAACTGTGGTCGATGTCGGGATCGGCCGTTCATGGGTGTGGAGAACTCCCTTCTTGAGCCTTGAGATAAAGGATTAAAGAAAGGCTCCAAAGAAAATAAACTGAAAAAATCTGAAGTAATTTCAGTTTTAGAAGGGGTGAGAGGGAATTAATTTGAAGAATTCAAATTAACTCAAAAGGGAGTTGGTGGGGTGGAAAAGGGAAAGAATTTGGGCTGATTTCGTGGTATTATTATTGTCATTTGGGGGAGAGAGTGGCCCACTAAGAGTGGCCGGCCATATGAGGATGAGAGAGGGAGGTTTAGGAGTTATGAGAGTGGGGCCCAAGTTTAAGTAAGAAATTGAATTAAATCTGAAATTTTAATTTCAAATTTAATTATGGCTTAAGTAACTTCCCAAAACTTGAAATGAGAGGGAATTCAAATTTGAAGTTTGAGATTGGCTTTAATCTCATTAATGGGCTTGTTAATGAATGAGCATCAATTAGGAAGGTTTTTATTCACAGAAATTAATGTCAATTTCTGGAATTCAAAGTGGGGAGGCGGTCGGAAGGGGTGGCTGGCCGGATGTTGGCCGGCAGGTGGCCGGATGCTGGCCGGCGGGAGGCTGGCTGGTGGTGGCTGCTTCTCTGGCCGGCGAAAACAGAGGGACGGGAGGGCTGAAGCTCACGGCTGGGCTATCAGCCGTGAGGTTGGGGAGCAGCACAGGGTTTTGGCTGCACGGGATGGCCATGGGCCGGCGGCCAGAAGCCTGGATCCTGGCTGGTCGGTGGGAGGAGCAGCCCAGGTGGCCGGCGGCTTGAGTGGCTCAGGTTAGGCGGCAGCAAATGCAAGGGGAATGAAGAGATGGAAGAATTCTAGGGATTCAACGAATGAAAATTCAACTTCCCATGAATAGTTGCAATCCAAATCCACACAATGATGACTAGATCAAGATAAACAAAAGAAAAGAGAAGGATAAGAAAACCTAGAACTCACAAAGAGATCTAGCTTCTCCTACGAACTCACTAAGAGATCGTGGAGGTTTGCACTCACAAAGAGAACATGAACTCTAAAATTTTTCATTCATCAAAAAAATTAACTATTACATAAGAAAAGAGCCATATATAGGCCTCCAAATGACAAAGAAAAACAAATGACTAAAATGCCCCTTGGGCTACAAAAGTGACCAAATACCCATAAGGGCAAAAGCGGAAAGAACTGAAAATAAAATAAACTACTACAAACATGACTCAAAATAAAACTCAGGATCGTGGCCGTCGGTCTCCGGCGTCTCCTGATGGTACATGTGTCGACAATACTGACGATGTCCTCATCAGTACATGCATTCAATTAGCAGATAAGTTATAGGGATAAGAACTATAGAATTTCACCTCCTAGTTGATGTTGGGTAAGGAAGCACAAAACTGTATCTTTTGTATAATATTAAGAATGAAACTATTTATTTAAGCTTCGTTCGGAACGATTTTTTTATTGCTTCTTAAAACAGTTTTTTAGTACAAATTTTTTTAAATTTTGTACTAAAAAACTGCTTTAAGAAGCAGCAAGAAAGCCGTCACAAACGAAGCTTTAGACTTTTGGATCAAATTTGTGCATCTTTAGCAGAGAAGTTGGAAATAAGACGTTCTGCTATGTGAGCAACCTGTTGAAGCTGTCATCTTCCACAGCAAAAACTTCTCGGATAGGATTTCATGGAGCAGAAAACTGTTCAAGACTAGAAGAGGATGGAGGACCGGACTGAGCTACCCTCAATCCTCTCAGAAGGCTCATTGCCGTCTCCTTTTCCTGAAAAAAGTATGCATGAAAGGTTTATCACAGTGAATGAAGGATAAATGCATTTTCTATAAGAAGTATCCCTATAGCTTTGCAAATAAATACTAAGAAACTTATTTTATTTCTTTCTGCTCTTTAGCAAAAGTAAACTTGTTGAAAATAGAACAAGGACTCACTGGCCCGCTGTAATCCAAAAGCCTAGTGCAGTAAACCTCAGCTTCTTCAAATCTTTTCTCAGCTTTCAAGTACTTGGTGAGAAAAAGCAGAGCTTCAATCATGTTTGGACCCTGCCTTTCTTCAGCGTCCATCATCTCCAAGTCTTTCTTATAGAAATATGCAGCCTTTTCAGAGTACCCCAGATCACTGTGAAGTTTTGCCAACTGGTGCAGTGCAATCCCTTCCCTTTCATTACAGCTTACAGCCTTTGTATAACACTTGATTGCATCTTCAAGCATCTCAAGTGGAGCACTTTGGTAACACTGAGCCATAGCAAGCCAAAGACGGGCGTCACTTGGCTGCAAGTATGAAGCTCTCTTGAAGTAGTAAAGAGCATAGAATGGCATGCTCATCATTTCATATGTTTGCCCAAGACCATACCAGGCCCGGTAATCACGAGGATTTATATCGACAGCCCGTCGGTAAGCATCAATTGCAGCTGGAGTGTTCTTCATCTCAACATATTCGTGGCCCATCAGAGTCCAAGCTGATAAGTACTTTCTATTAAGTTTTAATGCTCTCCTAAAATATAAAACGGCTTTCTCATGCTGTCCTTTCAAACTGTAGTAATTTGCAATGATGCAGCATGATTCAGGCTGATATTTATCAGTTAAAAAGACCTTGTGAGCAAGGAAACTAAGAGCCGAAAAGCACTCCTTAGCATAAAGTAGATTCGAGTAAACGTCCATGGTGTTCAAACGATACGGATCATTCCTGAGAATTTCTTCAAAAACCACCTCAGCCTCATCAAGCTCTGTCAAACCATACAGAGCCGTAGCGATTTGAGCCTGTATGTGATCGCTGCGCCGAAAGACAGCCTGCAAGGACTCGCATTTTTTTAGAGTTTCATCATGCATCTTAAGCTCCTGATATGCACTGGCAAGAAAGAAATCTTTCATCCAGTGGTTTTTGAGATTTAACTTGTTTAGAATATCGGTTGTAGTGCATAGAGACTGTAGTTCCAACCAGGCACTCCAATTCCAGGGGAAACTGTTGACGGACTCAACAAGGACTGTAATAGCAAGGTTTTCACAACCTCTGTCCCTCAGAATGATGCCATACAAGTATAACCCAAAAGAATCAATAGCACCAGCCTTCCGAAGGGAAGATAGCTCTCTTTCCAGAGAAATCAATTCACTATTAACAGCTTCAGATTTGCCAAACGAACCCTCAATTTCTATCAACTCTTCCTCCTTACGTTTCTCTCCAGCCTGTGAGAAAAGATTATTCTGATTTTAAAATCCATGGGTCATAAAATGCCGAAGGTGTACTGATAGGTACTTAACTGATTCTTACATTTAAATGTTTCAGGGATTATGGTTCAAATGGGACAAAAGAAGAAACGGAGTCAAAAGAGGGCAGGTAAAGAGCTCTGAAATGTACTGCAAATACAATAAAATAGAAAGGTGTAGCTCGTTACACTTAAATTTTGAAAAATCTAGAAGCAAATCATTAAAAAAACATTTCTAGGATGCCTTCGATGACGGGAACCAAATCTAAGGTTTCCTAAGAAATTTTACCAAAGATTTTTACCATAACAACTGTTTCAGAATTCCTTCATGCGATGCAACAATGGCGACAATTATTGCTTGCAAAACATCATAATTCACTGAAAAATAAAAAATTTACATCCTCAATATTGTAATCTTGATTATCAGGCGCTAATAGGTTCACCAGACTTTGAGATGTAATGAACCTACGCATCACCTTTGGCTTTTCAAATAAAATGTGAGTTGATTTTACACCGTAACCCGACCCTGCCACATTGTATTACAGAAAATAGAATATACTGCTGCAAGAACCTGAAAGTCCAAACGACATAAAAAGAGAACAAGAACATGTAGGTTCACGGGTAGAAACAAGTTAAGCCTTTTTGTTCCAGAATTCCTTCATGTGACGCAACAATGCCCTCTGTTGCATGGCACCATGACATCAATTAGCTGTGTGGCATGGCTGTTTTCCAAGTTTATCGCTTTTGGAAAAAACATTCCAAGGTCATGCCTAGGGTTGCAAACGAACCGAGCGTTCAATAAGTTACTCGTGGTTCAGCTCAATTATAGCTCATTCATGATTGTTTTGATTACATAATTAAACAAGTCTGGATATTATTTTTAAATACACGATGGTTAAATAAACAAATTTGAACAGCTATTTGCTCGACTAACTTTAGTTTATGAATAATATCATTTAAAACTTATGACAAACTCAATACAAAGCTCAATATAAAGCCTCTTAAGAAAGTTGATTCATGTTTGATATAGTGCTCGTAAACAAGCTCATTGATATAGTACTCGTAAACAAGCTCATTAAGAAAGTCAATTAATGTTTGAGATAGAGCTTGATTAAGTCTCATTATAAAAATAATGAATAACCTAATATGAATGCTTAATATTTATTAAAATTTAGTAACATAATAGGATGCATCATGTCATCCGGTAAAAAAAAAATTTAGTAACATAATAATCATTAATTAATAAATTTCAAAACTAATTAAACATTAGAGAATCTACTAACTACAGTAAATCATAAGCATCTTAAATTATTATTATTTATAATTTATTTAAAGTATTATTAATCATAGATACTTATATATTATAATATTGTTAAAAAATGCACTAGAATAACGAAAAGTCGAAAACCTCATCTTTCTCCGTCAATATGCCGCTCCTATAAATCCCAAAACCCTCAGAGTCTCAGACAAAGAAGAGAGGTAGGCAATTGATTTGTAGTTGGAAAAAGCATTGACGGGAACAATCGTGTGCGTGAACAGGAGTTTGTTGGGACCAGTGGGTGAGAAAAAGAGTAGTTTGTCGGGGTCATCAGCCAAATCCTAAGATAATCATTATCAAGGTGTTTCTTTAATAGTTAGAGTTTTTGGTTCAAATGCATAGCATCTACACTAAAACCTTAGTTTCAATAGGTATTTCATGTTGTCTGGTTTGTAAGGATTGTTTTTTTTAGAATGTTGATGATTTAATTTTGCATTGGCTATATTTCCTCTAAAAAAATGATGCGAAAAAGCTGTTGGAATTGATGATATTCCAATAGAGATGTGAAAATGCTTAGGAGATGAAGGAATTTTTTGGCTTACTAAACTTTTTAATATTGTTTTGAAGACTAAAAAGATGCCAGATCATGGGAGAATAAGTGTGTTAATTCCTATTTTTTAAGAATAAAGGTGATGCACAAGAGTGTGTGCGAATTATAAAGAGGAATTAAGCTGATGTGTCATGCTTTAAAACTATGGGAGCAAGTTATAGAGTGTAGGTTGCAGCATGATAATAATGTTTCTCAAAATCAATTTCGATTCATGTCGAGTAGGTCTACAATGGAAGCCATACATTTATTGAGAGGTTTGATGGAGAAATATAGAGAGAATAAGGAGGATCTACATATGATATTTATTGGTTTAGAGAAAGCATATGATAAAGTTCCAAGAGAAGTGATATGGAGAGTTTTTGGAAAAAAAGGAGTTAATAATGCTTATATTCAAATCATTAAAAATATGTATGCATGAGCTATTACTTCTATTCAAACACAAGGTGGTTAGATGATAGGAAATACTTGATTTCAAGTATTTCCTATTCACTTTCACAATAACTCTCCGCGCAAACTGCTGTTCACAGCAGAAAAACAGCCAAAACAGGGAAAAAACTGAGAGAAAATAGGAGAAAAGACTTGTATTTTACTAGTAGATGCAAGGAAAATAGCAAAGATACAAGGATCCTCTATTCGAGAGGAGGATCGCACTATCCCAATCTCTAGAATTTGATCTAGAGCCCGACCAACAAAGAAGAACAAGAAACTTAAAAAGCAAAAATCACATAACCCTAATCCTCCCCTTTACTCCCTACTTAATGCATACAATTCAAAATAGAAATAAAAGGACCTAATTACCCTCACTTCCCCTCCTTTTGACTCCAAGAAACAATTTGAATTTCAAGTGGACCCCACCGAGCCACTCCCTGCTGCTTTCGCCGAACTCCCCCCCTGTTCCACCCGCCTTCTCCTTCAGTAAAAGAGAGCCGGCCCACTAGATTGGGCCGGCTGGACCGGTCTAACATTAGACCAAGTATTTTCCGATTTTAGTTAGATTACATCAAGGATCAGCATTAAGTCCATATCTTTTTGCTTTAGTCATGGATGTTCTCACTAGACATTTGCAAGAGGATGTACCTTGGTGTATGCTTTTTGCTGATGATATTCTTCTTGTTGATAAGACTAGAGATGAAGTTGAAGGTAAACTTGAATTATGGAGGTCAACCTAAGAGTCTAAAGGTTTTTGCTTGAGTAGATCTAAAACTAAATATATGGAGTGTTATTTTAGTAGTAATAAGCTTGTGAGGGGATTGAGACTTTGGGCGATCAATTCATTAATAAGAGTACACGTTTTAGATATCTTGGATTTATTGTTCAGAGTGATGGTGAAATAGATGGAGTTATTATCAGCAGAATTAAAGTTGGATGGTTGAAGTGGAGGAATGCATCGGGCTTGTTGTGCGATAGAAAAGTCCCCCTCAAACTTAAGGGAAAATTCTATAAGATGGTGGTGAGACCTCCAATGCTTTATGTTGCTGAATGTTGGCCATTAAAAGAGAAGCATAATACTAAGTTAAGTGTTGCAGAGATGATGATGCTTAGGTGGATGAGTGGCTTTACCCTTAGAGATAGGATACGAAATGAGCATATACGTGAAAGGTTGGAGTAGCTATAGTGGAAGATAAGATTAAAGAGAGTCGCCGTAGATGGTTTGGTCACATTAAACGGAGGCCTTCTGATGATCCAGTTAGAAAAGTTGAGGTATTAGATTTGACTTATGTTAAGAAAGATAGAGGTAGACATAAAAAGGCTTGGTTAGAAAATATTAGAAATGATCTTTTTTTATTAGATTTAAATGAGAATTTGACTTTTACCAAGGCACAATGACAAAAAAGGATTCATGTAGTCGACCCCACGTAGTGGGACAAATGCTTGATGTTGTTATTGTTGTTGTATATTTCCAAGGTATTGACAATGAGTTGGCAAGATTCTCAAGAATGGCTGTGCATGATGATTGCAAGCTGAAATTTTTGAAATTGAAAGAAAATATAAGCCTCGGATTCATAATTTAAAAGATTGACGAGAAGCTAAAGAAAGTCATTGTTGAGAATGTGGTTCAAGCAAATTAATGTTGAGAAGCTAAAGAAAGCAACCAAAAAAATAAAATTTTGTAATATTTTCCAATATATTATTATACTATATGATGTTATTATGTCATCTGTCTTAAATATATGTCGAAATAGACTATGTTAATTTAATGTTATTATTAAGATAATTTTTTATTATTATGGTTGTTATTTTGAATTTATGTGTTGTTTTAGGGTTATTTCAATAGTTATTTAGTTGTTTAGATCTTTAGTACCTCACATCAACTTAGTATTTATAGCTAATTGCAATTTATTATAATAAATAAATTTTATTTTATAAAAAGAAATATAAATTCATTTTTTATTTTATATTTTTTCATTATTCATTAGATTGAATTTACTCATGATCAAGAGGCATTTGTTCATATTTTTCTAGTTTTGTTTTGTTAGTGTTCATTAGGAAGCTCATCATTAAAAACATGATTTGATGAGCTCAACAAGCTACTTGTTTTAAACTCAAAAAATGCTTGATAGGTTGCCTTGTTTATAGGCTTGAGAAAGCTCAATAGATATGCTCATTAACAGGCTCAACAAAATTCGATATAATTGTTCATTAGTTGGCATGATAAGGCTTGTTATTTAAGTTATTGAGCATCTCAAAAGTCAAGCTTGTTAATAGCTCGATAAGGCTCATTTATTATTTTATCAATGCCGCTCGTTTAAAGCTTGATAAATACAACATGAACCCAACATGAGTCAAATACAAACCAAACTCAAACATCTACCATTTTAAATAAACCAAGTTTGAACACAAACAGAAAAGCATGAATTAAGCTCGAACCAAGCTCAAACAAAATGATAATAAATCACCTCAAACATGAACAAATACCTACTCGGCTTGGCCCTGTTCATTTGCAACCCTAGTTGTGTCCATGCAAAAGAAGGCAAGTATGTGGAGGGCACATTAGTCATCCCTGCCATCGCAACCCTCCCAAAAGCACAGAAGGCTTCTTCTAGTCCTGATGCACCCAAAAAGGGTTCACTCACAATGCAACAGGGGGGCGCTACCAAAACAAAGAGATTCTATGTTTGCTAGCTTATTTGATAACAAAATATGGGTACTTTCCTAGTTTCCTCCACAATTTAGCAAATGAGATTATGCAAATAGACAACCCTTGAGATACATTCATCATAATACATTTACCAAAGAAGTAAAACCTTACCTTAAAAGAAGAAATTCAGATGATAAGTAGGAACGATATTCTTGAATGGATATTAGAAACATGAAATCAATATTTCTTCTGATTTCATATTAAGGCTAAATGAGAAGACAACTATTGGTAATGGGTTGCATCCTAACCAAACAAGAAATGTTGAAAGCATAATTTTAATGATGGTAAACACGTACCAAATGTGACACCTACGAGTACCATTACGGACAGTCAGGCACAAATTTAGGGCATGCTTGCCAACAATAAAAAAACATTTGAAGGATGTCATGCTTGTAATGTAAAGCGTGATCAAAATATCACTCTTGCTCCCGGTTTTCTAGCAATCCTCAAATAAAAAGATAACAATTCATCTTGCAGACTATCACATAATGTACATAAGATTTGCCAACATCCATCACACAGAACTCTAGTGGTATTCCAGATAATTCACCCACTCCACTTTTATAAAGCGCGTCCAGATCTATTCTTGCTCCAATACAATATCAGTATACATCAAAAGTCAGAAAAGGAACAGTTTCAATGACCTATTTTCAAACAAATAGGATAAACAAATCAATGCAAGAGAATGCTCTTCTCAGCTACCTAAGTGAATGTATTTCAACGCCGTCTCTATATTATATTTCATGGAAAGATGTAACATTGGCTGCTGTTTTCTAGTTAAGCATGTTGAACTCTCTTTTATATATATAATGGAAAACAAATTGAACTCTCTTTTGTATAAAATGCCGTATAAGCCAGTATTAAAAATTTGTCAACTTGACGGGATCAAGAAGCATTACTCTTACTGTGGGATAGGTTTTCTCATCAAAATTATTCTCCCAACATAGCCCCAGTCCAATAGTGTTAAATGCCTGCCCAAATCCAGGAAATTATTCTATGCGTTGTCCGAACATAGAGAATCTTATGGAGTACTGGACGCACTGCGTACGCTCTGCTTACACTCTGCGTATTTGTAGATACGCAACAAATAAGCAGCAAATCCTCACAACTAATTACTTGTTGTTTATTTACTGCGTATTTACAAATATTGAATATATATACAGTAAATACATAGAGCATAGGCATAGCTTAAGCATAGGGTACGCAGTAATTCAGAAGATCCTCAACGTTCGGACTCCGCACAAAATAATTTCCCCCCAAATCCTTAATCTATCACAAATGCTGTGCATCAGACTTCAAGAATTTAAAGGTCAACTGTTTCCAAAGAATAGTAACAAGGTCAAAAAACTAACATATCCCAAACAAAACCCTAACCAATTTGTGGTACAGCAATATCAAATCTCATTACCAGACCTAACCCCTAGAAGCATTTATTCATAGCCAGACAGCATACCAGATAGAGCGCATAGCACCTAAGGAAGACGGCCTTCCTTCCGGTTTGCTTACCAAGCACATGGGCGGCCCTACGGAACTCCCGGCAATCAAAGTAAGCCTTAGCGAGAAGATACACATCGCTGTCGCCTTCGCTTCCATCTTCAACAGGCATCGGCGTGCTGACATACGAGATCCCACCGACAGGCGTCGCTGAAGTGTCGGCTGCGCTGCCGCCGGATCGTAGGCGGCGGCGGAGGGAGGAGCCGTCAAGGTGGCGCCCGTAGGGAGCGGAAAGAGAACGGGAGGAGGTGGAAGCTGAGGGGAAGTTGCGAGAGGAAAGGGAAGAGAGAGGAGGTGTGGAGGAAGAGGAAGGACGATGGGTCCGGTTCCAAGCTGACAAGGAGTTCAGCAGCCCTGTAAAACAGAATGTTAGGATTTGAATAGAGGGGTTAGGAAGACGAAGCAAGCGAGAGTGAAAAAATATACCATTTTGCAGCGGAGTGGAGACAGCGGTCGCCAAGTTGGCGGGTGGCGGATCGGAGCTCGGTGCGGTAGGTTTCCTTTGAAGCCATCTTGGTTTCCGCTTGAGCAGCCGATGAATTTCTCGTCTTCCCTAAATGGCCACTGAACCCAACTCTCTGTTATTACCAGAAGGGCTAGCGATCAATTCCGTTCCGTTTGGACGTACAGAGTGTAGGATTAGCAGCGGCTAACAACGGAGGATTGGAGAAAGCGATTTCTCCTTAGGTTGGCTAACGAGAGAAATTTAAAATTGAATATAATTTACCCCAAAAAAAAAATTGAATATAACAAATATATTTGAGAAATATATCTAAAAATTTCTTTAGGATAAATCCTATATTCTTTTCTTTCATTCGAAATTATTTTTTCTTGTATTCTTAGCTTATTGAATTTTATCGTTAATGGAATTAGAATGAACTAGTTCAAATTTAATTCAAACTTAAGTTCAAATATGGCTTGAACTTTCATCATTCTTAAACATTCAAACTTTGTTATTCTTGTCCTCTTAGGCTTCATTTGGGACGACTTTCTTACTGCTTCATAAAGCAATTTTTTAGTACAGATTTTTTTTTTTACTAGAAAGTTGCTTTATGAAACAGTAAGAAAGTCGTCTTAAACGAAGCCTTAGTCTAATCTAACCATATCACTGCCTTTTTGGAGCAAGCTCATGTGTGAAAGAATCTTCTTCTTTACACATCAGTAGTCTCATAATACTTTCCTCAACAAGCTCTATCACATACTCACTAGTCCTGCGATGTCTTCTCCAATGAGATCCAATGCAATACATCGGTATAATGATGGTTGATGGCTTCTTATTGTGAGGTTTGATGCATGTCACAGGTGTTATGATGCCTTCCCCAATGTATTTTATCGCACACCGCTATTCCTGGGATGCCTTTGCTAAATAGGTTAGTCGCATGTCAGGGTTCCATCATTGCCTTGCTCAACGGGTCCATCGTGACCTCCTACTCTATTTCACAAGCCATTGATCCCATCCATGAACTCATCTTCTCCATAATTATATTTTGTAATAATCGTTTTTACAATAAATATGACACATTTTGGCTCGAGTAAGATCTCATATGTGATTTAGCCTCATTGATATTTGAAAGAATGAAAAAGAGATTTAGGAGTTGAATTTGAAAAGAAAGTTAATTAGGATATAATCACCCTTGAGGCACTCCGATATTGGTGTGGGGAGTGCTACGGCGCTAAGCTCTCCGTATAAAGAAAAAAAAATAAAGTTTTTGGGGGCACGGTGGCACTACCTTCTCTATTTGGTGTACAGTGCTTGAGACTTTTATGATGCTGAGGTCTCGATTTATAAGAAGACTCCAAAGAATGAAAAATCCTTGGAAGTGCAACGGTGTTGGGTGTTGTAGCACCATGATACTGATCACTTCTCATAATTTTTATATAAATATCTAAACCCACCTAACTCTATACTTCATTCCATTTGGGCAGGAGATAAGAGAATAAGAATGAGGAGTAAGGGAGAAGAGAGGTGTAACACCCTAAGATCAAATTTAGGAAGAATTATCTATTTTAATAATTTAATTAATCAACCAGAACTTCTATAAATTCATTAATATAAAATAATCCAACGAAAGTATTAAAATATAAAACTATATTCATCTCTCAAAATTCATGTGCAATAGTTAAGAGTTCAGTCTATACATTTATCAGTCTATCTTTTAGCTCTTAATTACAAAAAAAATTAAATTAAAGAAAATATATAAATAAAATAATATATGAATCCAAAATCTACTCCCACTCTACTAGATCATGACCCTTCCTGAAAATATGTAAAACTACATAGTGAGATAATAGCTGAATAGTTTACCAAAACTTATAACTGAAATCAATGCAATGCAATATGAATAGTAATCATTCAATAACTATCATTACAAATATATAACTATAAAAGCATGTAATAATAAATAAAATACTAACATATCATATTATTAATAATTATCAATACAACTGTATATCTTAAGAGCAGTAACCAGGTCAATAGTGATCAATTTAGCCTGCATCTTCTAGAAATCATGTCATGTTCATTATGTAATTTATCAAATAGTTTTGTCAATCATGTACCCAAAGGTTATAAAATAATTTATATAGCATCTTATAATATAAGTATACATATCATTATCATATGCATGTCTTACAATGTCTATGCTATGAAATTATATCATGTAAATCATGTGATTCATATATATCAAATAATTTTGTATCAATTTTATCAATCTTATCAAATAATTATATTAGTTATAGCTTGCATCTTCTGTAAATCATGCCCATTATGTAATTTATCATATATATATATATATATATATATTCATGTCATATGCATATGCAAGTACAATAAGCAAGAAAAAACATACAACTAACTATGGTGTTTTTCATGTATCAATCCTATAGGCCTATAGAAATCAGTGTCAATCATATCAAGTATGTTTCCATTAATCAATTATAACATAAGTCATTTTAATATATTATACGATATATAGCAATTTTTTCAATATAAATTATAAAATTATATATTAAAATTTACTAAACTTAAAATTTTAAAATTACTAAAAAAAAAAAAAGTTACTATAAAGTTACACGATCGAACTTTACTAAAAAAATATATTAATTTTTTTGTAAGTTTTGACCGAATTAAATACATAAATTTATTGAAATCAGAGATAGCCTACCTTGAGACAAGCAATTTTTTCAATTAAGCCGGCTGACAAAAATAGCTCTACGACCCCTAGATTTTAGGTTTATCTCTCTTTTTTTTTTTTTTCTAGAATTCCATTTTTTTTCTCTTGATTCAGAAAATGAAAATGGGAAATAAATGGCCACATTATAAGTTTAAAGTGTAATGAGATTTTTTTTATAATAAAATATCTTAAGGACATAATATTATATTAATTTTTCAATTTTTAACATAAAACTATTATAAATTATTTTATATATTTAAATATAAGGATTCAAAATTATAAAAAATATATTCATTAAATAACCCAACATGACTTTAATGTTATGATAAAATCGGTTTATAAAGCAGACGCCTAACAATCTTGAATGCTCTTGTAAAATCCAATGTGTCAATTTCTTAAAGAATTGTAATACTTCTTATTTTCATATCTACACTGCCCATAAAATTAAGAGAAAATTATTATAATTAGAGCATAATAATATCTATAATATGAGAAAAATTATTTACAAATTGAACTTATAATAACTTCTAAAATATTATTTGATTTGATCAAAATATGGGATATTAAAAGAGAAGAATAAATAAAGAGAAAGTAGTATTCATGGTTGTAGTGCTGGTTTCGTCCAACAAGTCAGTCAGAAAAAGTGCTCCTCTCCTAAGTAGGTGACTTTTATCCCATCTTAGTTTATAGTGATTTTGACTCCATTAGGATTTTAGTGATTTAAATTGATTAGAAATTGTAAAAGATTAGATATCTTAATTTTTAGCAAATTTTTGCTGTGAAACTTCTAATATTCCATAGATATTATCATTCTACACATTTTGACACGTCATGTTGATATATCTCTTGATATTTTTTTTAGTTGATACATACTCTCTAAGAAAAGTATGATAAATATACACATAAAATTAAAATATAACTACTGCATTAAGACTATGTAAAATAATTTACATGCATGATAGATTAATATGATGTATAAACAGTGAAAAGAAATGTATGGTTTATTTGATATGTACAAAGTGCATGACATGAGTTTACTGGCTACAATATGTATTTCTATATTGATTTACTTGTTAAACAAGCATATATGTAAATGAGCATATTGTATTGAATATTACAGATTGTTATTGTGATTTACATGATACTATCTATTCACAATAATCTGATATACAGGTATATATGTCATGAAATATGTGCATGCAAGAAAGGTTGGCTACTATACTAGTTGGTTCAGATTAGTGGAGACATGATAGGATACCCTACATAGGAGTATGGGTCGATGAACTTTTCTTTAAATGAATACGATTCATGATATGATGGGAGGCATAGGGGGCAATGATCAAATCGATTGGAGTGACAACTCCTATATGATGACATCTAACTATAATTGAGACTAATACGATATGATTGTATAATAGGTAATAATGTATAATCATATAATTAATATGATATGATTAGCTAGAATCACGATTTGCTATTAATTAATAGGAATTAATAATGCATATATATGATATTACTTTTGATACGATATATATCATTACTAGATATGATATTGATTAATGATGCATAATTATGCTATTGATTAACACTGACATAATTTTAAGACGATAAGAACTGTTATGATAATACAAAAAGTACACCTCATAATAATGCATAATCTCTATATTTGTTCTATCCAGCATATGGTTGACATGTATACATGATAATTTCATACGATATATATCATTAGTATATATGATAATGATGTTATTTCTATGACAACACATAATCATTCTAATAGCTCTATTCTACCTCATAATCATATATATGATACTATCACATAATTATTGATCTACCATATACCTTGATGCTCCCAATATGATATGATAGATAATATTGATAGATATATCATGATGATGCCTGAATGTGACATGAGACATAGTATTGATACACATGAACATATTAATATATTGGAAAATGATAATATGATGCATAGCATTTTTACACATAATATTGATACACCTGAATATAGTGTTATGCATTGCATTGATATACATGAACATGGTACATACATCTGATACATATGATGATTCATTAGCACATGAATAATACAAGAGTGATACTGCTACAAATGCATTGGTTGATATAATGATACACATAAGATACATGCACTTACATACTAACGTATATGATTATAAGAGATAATCATTAGAGCAAATATGAACATATGATTCTAAGATGATGATCTTGATCATCCTTCTAATATGAATAGGTATAAGGATACGTATATAATAATATTGATTTAGCATAGAATATGATTAAATTGATAACAACATGCATATTGATTTACCTTACATTGAACATAATTGTATGTTTCATGTAACCAATTGAATTGTATGCTCACTTTGCTTGTTTATATGTTTCAAAGATAAAGCACCATTGGAGTAGATTGAGAGAATTGTTATTGTAGAGATACTCCTTTTATGATATAGATAGATTATTTAAAATAATGATGTTAAATGTATTTTAATGGATTGACAATGAATCATGATTTTGTACATGTTATTTGATATGAATTGATCTGAATGTTATAATTATATTTTTTTTGGCATTTTTATTGAGAAAATATGATATTTTAATCCCTTATATAACCAATACACACTTATGTACCTTCCAAACATAAAATAGGTGTAGCAAACAATTATATACTAATATTTTAGTAACAAATAGTTTATATTTATAGAAGTTTACAGTTGTGCATCACCCACAAACATGTTACCTAATCATGTACTTATATTTTTACTATTAATATAAAACTAGTAATAATAATAATAATAATAATAATATATTTTTACTATTAATAGGCCATTACATTATATATACAAATTTAAAAACTTATAATTATTCTCACCCATATTAAAACTTCATTTGGAACAACTTTCTCATTGCTTTTTGAAACAGCTTTCTTGTACAAAATTTTTAATTTTTGTACTAAAAAGTAGTAAGAAAGTCATCCCAAATGAAGCCTAAATCTCAACATGAAGGACAAGTCCTAGTTTATGTCTTGTGAAACTTGATTAACTACATCTCTTCAACTTAGCTTATAAACATAAATAATCTCTTTATATTTTTTTAATTTGGGCAATATGAAATGTGATCATTATGATCATAGAATCCTGCATGGTGGGTATAATGATAGTAAAAATTTAATCCTTCATTTTCACTAAAAGTGCAAGCATTCATCAATATGGTCATCCATGTGTCATTATAGATGGTAAAATCATCACAACTAATTTCAGCTTAGGGTGCAATACATAGCTGCAAACTTAATTCAGAATGAATCACTTCACCTCTCCTACTGGAACTAAACAATCTTGTTTGGCTCATCATAATCTTCTACTAGCTCCAGTGAATACTAGAAATTTAGAGCATTACTACTTGCCATAGCTCAACCAAGATAAAGAAATCAACCAATTTAGCATGTACCTCTACCACCTATAGATCAGACAATTGGTTATCTCAAACTCGCAATTTTATGACAACAACATACCGCAGAACTCTCTCAACTCTTTCCCACTCTTAAGATCCATAAGAAATTATTAGGTGTGGAGGCCAGACATAGAGGTACATTCGAACTCCAATAAAATATTCACAAGTAAAGTGGGGTTTATTTTTTACTTTATATATTTAATGTGTCCGCGAAACTTTAAGACAAACGCACTAAAAGTACAGCCAAAGCGCAGGTAAAGTGCAGGTAAAACACAAAGTGTAGTAAAAAAGCGCGAGCAATCAAAGCGCAACTAAAGTGCAACCAAAGCTCAAGTAAAATACAAATAAATCGCATAAAAAATGCAACCAAAGTACACCATGTGTCAAATTTTAAGTGGATGTCCGCACGTATCTCTACATTCAATCTCCACACCTAATAATTTCCCAAATAAAATTGGATTCAACAATGTCACTTATCATTATGGAGAATACCAAGCAAAATTTCATACATATCAAGAACAAAACCTGTACATACACCTCCATTTACAACTTTGGGAAGCACACTTAATTTATAATAATTTGTTCATCTCCATAGGAATAACACTAATCGATTACATGTGAAATCTCGCAGAAAAACAATACCCAGCACAAAAAAAAAAAGACCTGAGGAACATAACAGACGCTTACTTCATAAATCTATCTTGTCGAACTAAACATTAATTGTTCCATCTCATTAAAGATGTTAAGGGGTTATTACATTCACTACATTTCGTCAATAAGAGATTACAAAGGTTAGCAAGAAGAAACAGTACTAATGCACAATTGCTCTCTCTCTCTACATTGAAGAACATCTTGTCAGTTAGATTGGACAAAGAATAGCAGAAATTTCAGAGCAAATCATTTACACAGTGAACTAACACCAAATTTGTTATTCTGCTTTGGCGAGAGTGTAATGAATGAAGCCGCTAAGATGACCATTAGAAGCCGGCAGCATTACAGAAATTATCAAGTCTTCCAATAAATGGGCAAGATTGAAACTCCAAATCCAAAAAAAAAACTATTGCCGTCTTGCCTCTTGTATCAGAGAGCCTACAATTTGCCAACATTATCAGCCGACCAATCACTAAAACCAAAATGCCAAATGATAATATAAGGTTCAGAGAGAAGAATTAGCTTTGTTCGGCACAGTTTTTTTATTGTTTTTAAAACAGCTTTTTGATATAAAAATTGAATTTTTGCTAAAAACCTGCTTTAAGAAGCAGTAAGAAAGTCATCCCAAATGAAACCTTATAGATGACAGAATAAAATCTTGATAATGAAGAATATCGAGTTAGAATTATTTTGTTTTGTGATGAAGCAGAAATAGCTATGAAAACACTCCAAATCTTGTGTATGATGTTATTCAAGTTCAAAAGATGGACATTTTTAAACATTCTTTTACTTGAACGCGAGTGTTACCTGTGTTGATTGGCCTAGGGGTGGGCTTCGTCCCTTATTCAGCAGTTCGTCGTTGATGAGCTTCCGATATCCATCAGACTTGGCTTTCAGCAAACATTTTACAGTATTTAATAATGACTCTTCCCTTTGTATATCAGAAGAGAGCATCTCCTTCTTCCACTCCATAAACTTGATCTGCTGCTCAATTTCAAGTACTTCTCTAGGTATACTTGGTTTTGAATCCACCAAAGGAAATTGTACCTTAATTTCATTCCTAAATTGAACCAGAAATTAATCAAAAACTGATAAATAAGGAAATATAAGGCAAGAACACTGGTAGGAAGCTAATCTCCACACAGCAAAAACAACAATAATGAAGAGAATACACAGCAGAAATCAGCAAGAAAGAATGAGATATCGACGCAACAAACCAAGATACAGGTTGATCTCCCATTCGAGAGGTAGATCGATTCTCCACAAACCCTAGGCGTCACAAGGAACAACTCAAAAAAAAAAAAAAAACAGCAGAACATAATTCACATAATGAAATTAAAACAACCTAATAAACCCAAAATAAACCTTCCTAATTCCCTCCCAAATGTGAATTCAAATCAACCATCTTTCCCTAAATAAACCTTACTAATTCCCTCCCAAATCTAAATTCAAATCAGCCCTTTTTCCCTAAATAAATTGTTAGACCGGTCCTTTGGACCGATCTAGCTGGTCCATATGAGATGGCTCATGCAGAACAAAGGCGAAACTTCTCCGCCTCCTGTACGGGACGCCAAACCGCATAACCAAAAAACTCTGACTAGGAAAGATTTAGGAGTTTAGAAGGGAAATTTGAATTTAGGGATTGTTTAGAGATTTCCTTTTGAATTGTATGCATTAAATATTTTGTTTTCCTAGGGTTATGGCATCTTGAATTTGGCTGAAATTTGAAATCTATCTTAGGTTTTGGGCTCTAGCAGCATCTAGAGATTTGGGAGAGACGGATCTTCCCACTTTTACTTGTATTTTCTTTCATAAAACTTTCAATAAAAAAGTGTTCTTGTGTGTTCTATTCCTAATTTTCTTGTTATTGATTTTCTGAAATTGCAAAAATCAGATTTTAGCCAAGGCTTTTTCTAAATTTTTACAAGCGCTTCTTATCAAATTGGTATCAGAACAGTTTCCAGACTATTTTTTGAAAATTCCTGCAGCTATTTTATTATTTTAGGTTGAGATTTTAGCTATTTTTGTGGTGAAAATCCAAATTTTCGAGCATAACAAAGATCTGGTGACTTCTGGCGAAAAGAAAGGTAAAAGTATTAGAAAAGGTGATCGGACAAATGAAATCTGAAATTTCATATCAACAAACTCAAGTTTCATATTTAAAAAAGGATATTTCAGTCATCTATGATAAGATCGATTCGAATTTTTTGATCCTAGAGAAGATGTTGAAGAAAGTGCTTGAGAGCCAAACGAAAATATCACCATCGGAGGTGAGGGAAGGCACCGACAGCCAGGGAAGTGGGGAAAACCTTAAGCCAATCAGATGAAGGGCAGATCAAAAGGTGGATATTTTGGAAAAGGAAAATGACAAAATGCCTCCCCTAGGGTCTATTCTTATGGAGGAGTCGGGTAGAGGCTATGGGGAGAGGCAGGAGGAGGTAGTGAAAGAATGAAGAGGTGCTGATTTGAAGAGAAAGGCGGGATTTGAAAGGGAAAGGGGTAATTATGATCAAAGGGGGGCTGAATTTGAAAAGGGTGGGGTTTGTTATGATATAAGCGGTGCTGAATTTGAAAGGAGAATGTGAGAATTTGATGAAAGGCTTCGGTATGAATGTAGAAGTGATGATTGTGACACTTCAGGGGAATCACCCTCTTGGGGAATGAGAAATTATGAAGGAAACAAAGGCGATCTAAGAGAGTTTTAAGGGAAATAAGTAAAGATATTTCAAAAAATTATAAACAATGTTGTCCAAATTAAATTAATTTTGATTTATTTTAAACTAATTGAAGTAAATCTTATCTTAATTTGATTTAAATTTAAATAAATTGAATTAAATAAAAAAAATTAATGAAATACACCCAAAGCGGGTCGGGTTCGGGTTCGGAAAACCGACCCGTTTGCAAAAACGGGTCGGGTTCGGGTCGGGTTGAACAGTGTCGGGTCAATTTCGGGTTGGACCCGAACCCGACCCGTGACCCGATTTTGACAGCCCTAAGTGAATCTACAATGTGGAAAAGTACTTTACCATCAACAGGTTGATGGAGGGGGAGAGACTGACGGAAGCCGGGATGTGCTTGGAAAGGAAAGCTTTAGCATGGTACCAGTGGAGGGGAATGAGGTGACTAATAAGGACATAGAGGGAGTTTAAAGACTGTTTGTTGAAATGTTTTCAAACCAACAGGGGAGGGGACTTCTATGAGTAGTTCTTCGCTTTGATGCATGAGGGGACAATGGTGGAGTACCGTAAGCAATTTGAGTACCTTGCCAGTCGACTGGATTGGATTCTAGAGACTGTAATGGAGGGAAACTTTATGAAGGAACTGAAACCAAAAATCTGCGCAACGGTTAAAGTGATGAGGCATCGTGACTTAGGAGAGGCTATGAAAGGATCACCCACAAGGGTAGCTAACGATTGCAGGTTGAAAGAGGGTGATTGATCACAAGCAGAAGCAAATGATGATTTGAATAGGGGGATCCTATCAATCGAGATCGAGGCAGGGTGCGCAGGGTACAAGATGGTGTTGCCTGCGAGCTAGAACCAAAGCAATTGATGGAATTGACCAACATGTGTTAGTCAGCTTTGACATCAAATGATGCAGCTGAGAGTAGTGAGAAACAAGAAATTATTATTAGGAGATCAGGGCCCAAGAAATGAAGATATAAAAGAATATAAGAAAAAGATTTACTCATTTAATTCATCATTCAATTGCATTCGATTAAAAACCATGAATACCTACTTGGAAATATCATTTACCAAATATAGATTATTTAACTTGAATTCAAATATGATCATATCTAATTTTAGATGACTCAACAGTCAAAACTAAAGATTATCCAAAAGAATATGCTATTAAAATAAATAAATAAAACAAACCTAAAATACTAATAAATTCAAGAATACTGAAATTAAAACTAAAACCTCATCTTATTTGCTGCATCAAAAGGTCCCCTCTTTCTAAAAATATGATAGGCTAAACAAAATAGCCACTTTTGCATTAACAGTCACAAAGCTAACCTGTCTCCAAGACAAAATAAACCACAACCTCTGATCATCCCTCCATCCAAGGAAACTGCACCATCTGTTATGAAAGGCTGAGCAGATAGCATATCAGCCCTACTTTTATATACTTGTAGACGAGAAAATAAGTTAAAAAACAATGTCTCTCTAAGTCCATAACCATCAACTGTGACACACGATAAGTGTATGTCATCCAAACTGATCATGTTCACAGCAAAACCTAAAAATCCTAGTGGGAGCTTCCCATTTGGTAGCCTTGGATTCATTAATGCAAGCTTTTTCTGTGGATCGTCGGAGAGAAATTCACCAACAAATGGTCTGAAAACAAAAATAAACAGATTTATGAATTAAAAATTGCCAATGTGTGAAAGCATCCATTTATGAGAAATGCACAATATGTCTGCATCAAACAGAAATAAGACTGAGAACATGAAACTTACCTGAAGCTTTGAAGGCAAAAAACATGAAATCTACCTTTCATTGTCCTTCCAATTGTTGGGGCAATTCCATGAAGACCAGTATTCCTGTCAATGGAGCCATCTTTCTCATATCGTTCAAGGGCTTGAACACCTTCTAGTGTCTTGCAAACAATAGCCAACATGGTGTCCAATCCCAAGTACTCAGATAATGTTCTGATTTAAATTTTTTGAAACTTCAAATGAGTAATATAAAAAAAATGTCCAGGTGACTCTCATATGGCATGCTTATTGAGTTGCAGGTGACAAAGGAGTGATGAGCTTTAACATTAAAAAGATTGTGATCAAGAGATTAACTATCAAAGTACTTTTGAGGAAGCCTGGCGTTGCAAAAAATCTAAACAATTGCATTCTAGAAAGCTAATAGATTTTAATCGGATAAACAATGAATCATAGTTACAAATAATAATTGAAAAACAACACTCAATCATACTTACATAAAACAAACTGAGTGAAGAATCAAGTACAACAACAAAAAAAAGGGACATAAAACTAACCTGCTAAGCTCCTCATCTTTTACTTTTCCAAGTGAAGCAACAATTCCTACTATATCCTTTGTGCACCGTAGGGTAGATGCCACTGAACCATGTTGATCTTTTACCTGACAAATTATGCCAGCAGCTGTTTCATCCAATTGCTGTATATGATCAAGTGTCTGCTTCTCAGAGTTTATAAAAGTGATGTTGCCATTTGATTCCACAGCCACAACAGATGAATGACATTCCTTCAGCTCACCTAAGGAAATTTTGATGTTTCAAATCAAATCCATTTGCGAAGAAACAAAATAATTGTTAAGTAAAGAAGAATAAGTTAACCAACTATTTTGCCTAAGACAGTACTCCATATTATATTAAGAGATAGTTAATCGTAATCAAGCAAACTTCAAGCAGTAAACCCATAAGTATTATCTTTAAAAGAAGACATCTCAAACTTGGGTGTAAAGAAAAATAAAGATGCCAAAATTGACTTAACCTTGCAAATGATGGATAGACTCATGGATAATGTTCACATTAGACTTGAGAAATTTCAGATTGTCTTCATGATGCTTGACCTCCTGTGTCAGTTTCTGCAAGTTATCCTGCTCTTTCTGTAAGAAAATAAACCATGAACTATTATGTAAACCTATAGAAGGCCAGTGGGATAAAAAAATAGTATGACGCCAAACTGCAGCATTTCAATCTTAAGAAAATCCGTTAGGTTTGCTTCCAACAACAAGGATAAATGATATGCTATCTGTAAAATTCTCGACACACTTTTACAAAACATACAGATATTATCATACAAACCTGAATTGAATTCTTGAGTAATTCAAAGTTTGTAGCTGCGCCATGCGAATTGCTCTGGGATGTTGTAGACATCAAGTTTCCAATTGAATGGGAAAATGATATACTTTATAACCAAATGTGATGCTACCTAGTAATGATTGACAGCAAGCTGGATGAAGCAATTTGTAAAAATCATAGCGAGAACATGAAGCTAATTGCAAGTATAATTGGATTTTGATAAAGATCAAACAAAGCAAATATGAAGTACAAGATATAAAGCTAAATGCAAGAAACAATAGGTGAGACTAATAAATGCTACTTGTAGTAGCTCAATCAAATCTTTTATCAATTTTAACCAATAATCTAATAACACACATTACAACAACAACATCAAGCCTTTATCCCACTACGTGGGGTCGGCTACATGAATCATTTTTCTCCATTGTGTCCTATTAAAAGTCAAATTCTCGTTTAAATCTAATAAAGAAAGGTCATTCCTAATATTTTCTAACCAAGTTTTTTTAGGTCTACCTCTACCTTTCTTAACATAAGTCAATCTAATACCTCTACTCTCCTAACCGGGTCATCGGAAGGCCGCTGTTTTATGTGACCAAACCATCTAAGGCGACTCTCTCTAATCTTATCTTCTACTGGAGCTACTCCAACCTTTTCACGTATATGCACATTTCGTATCCTATCTCTAATGGTAAAGCCGCTCATCCACCTGAACAACCTCATCTCTGTCACACTTAACTTAGTATTATGCTTCTCTTTTAATGACCAACATTCAGCACCATAAAGCATTGCAAGCCTAACCACCATCTTATAGAATTTTCCCTTGAGCTTGAGGGGTACTTTTCTATCACACAACAAGCCCGATGCATTCCTCCACTTCAACCATCCAAACTTGAATTTTGTTGATAATATTCTTATATATTTCACCATCACTCTGAACAATAGATCCAATATATCTAAAACGTGTACTCTTATTAATGACTTGATCGCCCAAAGTCACAATCCCCTCACTATGTCTATTACTACTAAAATTACACTCCATATATTCCGTTTTAAATCTACTCAAGTGAAAACCTTTAGATACTAAGGTTGACCTCCATAATTCAAGTTTACTTTCAACTCCCTTTCTAGTCTTATCAACAAGAATAATATCATTAGCAAAAAACATACACCAAGGTACCCCCTCTTGCAAATGTCTAGTGAGAACATCCATGACTAAAGCAAAAATATATGGGCTTAAGGTTGATCCTTGATGTAACCCAACCGAAATAGGGAAATACTTGGTCAAACCACCTTGTGTTTGAACACAAGTAATAGCTCATGCATACATATCTTTAATGAATTGAATATAAGCACATTAATTTCTTTCTTTTCAAGAACTCTCCATAGCACTTCTATTAGAACTTTATCATATGCTTTTTCTAAATCAATAAATATCATATGTAGATCCTCCTTATTTTCTCTATATTTCTCCATCAAACCTCTTCATAAATATATGGCTTCCATAGTCGACCTACCCGGCATGAATCCAAATTGATTTTGAGAAACATTAGTATCACGCCGCAACCTATGTTCCATAACTCGCTCCAATAGTTTTAAAGTATGACACATTAACTTAATTCCTCTATAATTCGCACAATCGTATGACTCATTCTCCACTCATCTGACATCTTTTTAGTCTTCAAAATATTATTAAAAAGTTTAGTAAGCTAAGAAATTCCTTCACCTCCAAAGCATTTCCACACCTCTATTGGAATATCATCAGGTCCAACAGCTCTTCTACCCTTCATCTTCTTTAAAGCCTCTCTAACTTCGATTTTACTAATACGCTGATAAAAACAAAAATCTTTATTTTCATTTAGGGTGCTAAGGTCACTACAATCAATCTTATTTTCACAATCTTCATTAAAAAATTAGCAAAATATCTCATTCACCTTTTGAATATCATCTTCTAAGAAAAGTATTTTTTGATCTTCATCCTTAATACACTTCACTTGAACTAAATCCTTACTACTCTTATCTCTTTGTTTGACTAACTTATACATATATCTTTCTCCATCCTTAGTATCTAATCTATTATATAAATCACTAAAAGCTATGGTCTTTGCATCGCATATTGCTTTTTTAGATTCCTTACGAGTCTCTTTATATCTTTCTCAATTATAAAATTTTTTAAAATTAAACCAATTTTTATAACAAATTTTCTTATTTTTAATCTTTTCTTGCACATTTGGATTCCACCACGAACTATTTTTACTATTAGGAGTTTTTCCCTTTGATGCTCCAAACACATCTTTTACAATATTCTTAATATTACTAGCCACTTTTTCCCACAAAACAATAGCATCCTCATACAACAACAAAATCTTAAGATCTAAAATCTTACTCTCAAAAATATTTTTGTTAATATTCTTTAAATGCCCCCATCTAATCCGAGAATATCGTTTTACTTTATTTTTTATTTTATTGTCCATTTATCTTAAAGTCCAAAACTAATAATTGATGTTGAGTACATAAATTTTCACTCGGAATAACTTTACAATCTTTGCAATATAAACGATCTAATTTTCTTATAAGAAAATAGTCAATCTGAGTTGTACTATATCCATTTTTATAAGTGATGAGGTGTTCATTCCTTTTCTTAAATAAGGTATTAGCAATTAAAAAAATCATAAGCTAAACAAAAATCTAATATGGACTTGCCACCTTCATTTGTCGTTCCAAACCCATAACCACCATAAATGCTTTTAAAATCATTTACCTCTCTACCAACATGTTCATTTAAATCTCCTCCAATAAAAAACTCTTTCTTCAAGAGGTATCTTTTGTATTAATTCTTCTAAGTTATTCAAAAAATTTAATTTAGAACTCATATCCAAACCTACTTGAGGAGCATAAGCACTTATAATATTAATAATCTTAACATCAACAACAATCTTTAAAGCTATAATTCTATCTCCAATCCTATTAATTTTTAGGACATTATCCTTCAAACTCTTATCTATAATAACACCTACACCATTTCTAGTACGACTTCTACCCGAATACCAAAGTTTAAAACCTAAATTATCAATTTCCTTAGCCTTCTCTCCAACCCATTTAGTTTCTTGAATGCACAAAATATTTAACTTCCTATGAATCATAATATCTATTAATTTCATTAATTTTCTTGTAAGGGAACCTATATTCCAAGTTCCTATACTAATTATAGTTTCATGTTTTTTAGTTTTATGGACTAGCTTCTTTGCCCACATCCGTACTTAATGTGGGAACCCTTGCCTATTTAACACTGCACATGGGCACCGGTGCAGTGGCCATTGCACACTTGTCACTGTATTCAAGCCATACAGTGCGTCGCTTCCAGGGGACACCCTAGCATTAACACAATTTCTTAAATGATTCATGTCATTATTATTTGACAAATTTTACGCTGGATGTCGACTACCTAATGCAACCCTGCACTTTTCTCATCCAGGACTTGGGATCTGGCAACGGCAGTGTTCTAATAACACACATTACTAACTATTATTAATTATGATTATTTATCATGAAGCAACAGATTAAGCGTAGTTTACTGGTAAATTAGTCTTAAAAAAGATGGTAATTCCTGTCTTCTGGTAAATTTTGCTGAGTTTAAGATGATTTAATTGCTTGAAAACATGAAGTGAAACCTAAACTATGCCTAAGCTAAATGCAACTCTTCAAAAAAGAAACAACAAATACACCATATAAACTATAGCAATGAAACTCAGGAAATCCTTTCACAATAATAAGATAGCAAACTTAAAAATGCAAGAAGAGCATTTAAATGATAATTCCGATTGTTTTTCTTTATTTCATCAATATTCTCCTCTATACATGCATGAGGCAAAAAGAAAATGAATGCGTTGAGGCAAACCAACAAAAAACTGAAAAAAAGAAACAGGAAAGACATGCAAATTAATGGAAGAGTGGAAAGCAGTCATGGCAGCAAGAAGTGTTGTCAACACAACATTTGCACATTAGTAAGCACAACGGGACAACAAGAATATGGCAAGTTTACATAACATTAAAAGAGTAATGCTTGCCAAAAGACAGTGCAACTTAAAGTGGAAAAGATAAGCACATCAAGAGCCCAACAAGCTCTGTTGCAGCACACATAATGACAAAACTAGTAGGAACGGAAAAATACAACCCATTCCAGTAACTTCACCCAGCAATGCTTTAATAATGTATTCACAGAGAAAATCAGAGAAATTAAATTTGACTTGAGAGAAAAAAGAAAAGGAAAAAAAAAATGGCAATAAGAACGGAGCAACAAGGGGGCTGAATTCTTGATTACAGTTTCTCTATCCTAAAGAAAAAGAACAACATTTAAGTGATAGACGTAACCTAAATGTGGAACAATTTACTGCTACTAACAAGTAGGAAGGAGTTGGGAGAAAAAGGTACTGAAAGGATGTAAAGCTGTGGTGGATTTGACTTTGCAAAAGAGACTGAAGTTTGCTGCAATGCTAATTTTTTTCTGGATATTACAAACTATATGTTAGTATCTAGCAATTTCTTGAATAGGCATATACCAGCTATACCAGTTTAACCGTTTGAAGCAATTTTAGTTAAACTGCCCCCAAAACAGTAAATTGACAAAATGACCCCAATCCAACCAACCCATACTACTGTGGTGCACCATAATCCATAGATACCCTACTATATCAAAGCGGATTGGTGCTTCCTTTTCGTTGAAAATTGCAAGCATGCTTATGTACGCGTGTAGGAATAAATCCATAGTAGTGTAGGAGGTGCTTGAACACTAAACCTCCTCTTAATACATCCTCATGCCCCTCTACTTAGTAGCAAGCAACAATTTCGATTATCTAATTCCTTCCACTAAAGAACAAGTGCAACATTTTTCAGAGAAGACTGAGAGAAAATGATGCAAAATTAAAAAATCCTAGGACATGCAAAATGTTAGCACATATGTTGGTACATTTTGAAATAGTTAATAGGGAAATCACTTGAATACTGAATTTTAATTTTTTTTTTTTTTTTTTTTCATTTGATTAGAGTTTGTTTACATTTTGAAATCATACCTATAAGGAAAGGTACTTCTATAGCTAGATCTGGGTCCTGGATTTTCTTATACTACAATTGACATATTTTAATAGATAGCATAGTTAATAGTTTTATATTTATCATTTTTCTTTTGTAGGGACTGCTTTAGATTTTTTTTAGGTAGGGTATTTTTAACATTAGCAACTGTTGTTTTTTCTGTTTGGGGGGAGGGGTTGGCTCTATTAAGGATACTCTTTTGTGTTTCCTCAATTTTTTTAGATTAGCTTCTGGTTTTGGAAAGGATTTCTCAGGTTTTGGAGTGGTGGAGAGGAAAGTGGTCATAGTGAAGTCCAGGACTCCACCGCAATCGATCCTGGAACTCCAGCAGCCATCCAAGGAAGGTTGCAGTTGTTCCCAATGGCAAGTAAGCCCTCTAGTGGCAGCAACTGGTAGGATATCTTGCAGACAACTGTTTTACTGCAAGAAAAAGGAAAAGGTGACTACTGTATTTCAGGTTTGGAGGTAAACAGTGTTGCACTCTTGCCTATTTAAAACTTCTTTGCAGGTTTAGACGTCCGGGTGGCTGTGGAGGGTGGAACTGGAAGACAGCAGACCATTCCAGGCAGTCCAAAATTTTAGAATTATCTCTCAGGTTTTCAGGCGACAACAGCAGCTCAGCCATGTCTTGTTCCGCAGACTTCTTGAACCAAGAAATATTCCTCATCAGTCTCTACAGCATGGTTATCAGTTGAGTTAGTTTTTATTTGTTGAGCAGTTGATCTATTAGGTTTTCTCCCTAAATTGACTTGCTAGAAATTCCAGCAAGCCTTAGTTATATAGCATCCGCAATCTGGAGGAAGATGGTAACAGCTTGCACAGGGCTTCCAGCTCATGGATAAAGACCAGGAATTGTTGAAATCCAACCGTTCCCAGTGCAAGGATCCGACGGACACAAAGATCAATCCATGGGATGCTCTCATGGATCACATCATAATGGAGGAACGAATTTAGGAAAGATTTTATTAGAAATTTTATGTAATCTATTGTTTTCTCATTTAGATATCTTGTATAGATCTATAAATAGGGAAGATAGTAATGAATAAAGCAAGCTTTTCCCTCTCGATTTCCCGGTTTTAACATGGTATCAGAGCCTTGACAAAAGACGAAGCCTCGCAGCTGAGACGGAGCTGTGCGACGAAAGGCGAAGTAGCGGCAGACGAAGTCGTCCCTACAAGTTGGAACAACCGAGAGGGCCTCCAAGGAACTTCTGCTGGACGAAACCAACCGAAGACACACGCTCGAGCATGCTCAGGAGGAACTTCGGAAGAAGCTGCATAGAGAAGACTTCCGCTCGGGCACGGGACACTCGGACACGCTCGCTCCAGAGGTAGTCCTAGTTCGTCTTCTTGCCACAAACGCTCGGACACGGGACTTCCGCACAGAGAAGACTTCCGCTCGGGCACGGGACGCTCGGACACGCATGCCACATATGGAAGCCTCGGTTCTGCCTGTTCCGATTCTGCTAGGCACGATCGTCGAAGGAGCCTAGTCGAACAGACAAAGGAGACAGAGGAGCCTAGTCGAACAGAGCGAGGCTGCGAGCTCGAGCTGCTCCCGCTTGAGTCCCTTCATGTGTGCCCTAGCTGCTATTATGCTAAATGAAAAGAAGACTAGGTTCAATCTATTAAACAGAGGAGGGCTCATACCCGAGCCTCTTAAAGCTCGGCTCATTAAACCAAGAGGAAACCAATTCCTTTTGTTTTGACAAGGTTTTCAGCCTTTATTGCTGATATTACCTAATCAGACAGCCTTTATTGCTGATATAATCAGCCTTTATTGCTGAAATAGCCGTTATTTCTGATATTATCAGCCTTCATTGCTGATAGTCTTGTGATATAACAATGACTGAAGAAAACTCAGTCCAAAGCTTCAATAAAGAAGTCATTGAAAGGCTCAGACAACTCCTGGTATCCCTTAAAAAACCTCAATCTCATGCATCTCCCTCTCTTGCACGTTCAGGCATGTTTCCCATATTCACCGGATTAAGTACCTATAAAAATTATTCTAAAGGAATATGGATTATTGACTCAGGAGCCACAGATCACATGACAAACTCCACTACCCATTTCATCAATTATGATCCTTGCTCAATAGACAAGAAAATCATTACTGCTGATGGTTCTTTTGTCAAAGTAGAAGGCCAAAGAGACATACCCTTATCCCCTTCCCTCACTCTAAAAAATGTGCTCCATGTTCCTCAATTATCCACAAATCTTATATCCATACAAAACTTACCAGGGATCATAATTGCCAAGTTTTATTTAACCCTTCCTTTTTCCTATTTCAGGATCAAGAATCGGGGAAGACGATTGGACTTGCTAAAGAGAGAGGTTGGTTGTACTACCTGGAAGAGCCAAACAAATCTAGCTACTCTATGTTATCCCTAGTTGACAAGAAATCTACCATTTGGCTTAATCACTTCAGATTAGGACATCCATCATTAGAAATCTTGAAATACATTTATCCAAAACTTTTCCATAAATTAGAAAATGAAAATTTTCATTGTGAAACCTGCGAATTAGCCAAACACAAAATAACCTCCTTTCTAAACAAGAATGAAAAATGCAACACTCCTTTCTATCTCATTCATAGTGACATATGGGGACCCTCAAAAATTCCCAACATCTCCTGGGCTCGTTGGTTTGTATCTTTCATTGATGATTGCACTCGGGTTTCTTGGGTTTATCTCCTCAAAAATAAATCAGACGTTAGCATCATTCTTCCCATTTTTCACACCATGATCCAGAATCAATTCGGGGAAAAAAAAAGAAGAGATTTCGTTCAAATAATGCTAAAGACTACTTCAATCAAACCCTACACTCTTACTTTCATAGTGAAGGTATCATCCACGAGCCAACAAGGTATCATCCACGTTAAACAATATATTCAAAGCATACAAAATATAGTTAATGTCAAAACAACCCTCATAATTTGAATTTCCCTCCCAATCCCTTCTTTAAGTCCCTCTTAATTGCTAGACTGTTGGGCCCCACCTCAATTAAGAAGACGCCTGTTCCGCCTAAACAGGCGGAAGCCTGTTCCGCCTAAACAGGCGGAAGCCTGTTCCGCCTAAACAGGCGGAAGCCTGTTCCGCTTCTAACAATACCCCCTCCCAAAGACCCACATTGTCCGCAAGGTGAAAAGACAGCTCCTTCCTCAACTTCCTCGTCATCACAAACAGTGAAAACCTGAAGAGTTTGGTCCTTACACTTGTGTCCCAATGTATACCTCTCCTCACATCTGAAACACAACCCCTTCGCCCTCTTCTCCTGTAGCTCCATCTTTGTGAGTTTCTGAAGTTTTCCCTTGGTCTTCCTCCTATAGATTTCTCTTTCAGGGTCTCCTTATGAGTACCCGATGTCGGCTCCTTAGATGCCAAAAAGGTGGTGGGCATCATGTACGAACCTCATGAGTCGTTGCCTCCAGCCACTCTCTCCAGATACCTTTGATCCTCCACTAAATGGGCTAGCTTCATAGCCTCTCCCAAATCACAGGGCCTCATCACTCTAACTGTCGCCCGAATCTCTGGTTTGAGCCATTTCATAAAGTTTCCCTCTAGTACAATCTCTGGAAGCTAGTCAAGTCAGCTGGCCAAGTACTCAAACTGCTTACGGTACTCCATAATTGTCCCCTCCTACGTCAGGGCAAAAAACTTCTCATAGGAGTCCCCTCCCCTACTGGTTCGAAAATGTTCCAACAAAGAGTCCTTAAACTCCCTCCAAATCCATATGGGTCGTCTCGTATCACTCCACTATTATTATGCTAGAGCTTTTCCCTCCAAGCACATCTCGGTTGCTATCAGTCTCTCCTCCTTTTTCAATCTATCATGGTAAAGTACATTGCCACCTTGTAGATCCACCCATTTGCATCATCTCCCTCAAAAAAAAGCATCTTCAACTTTCTCACCCTTAGATCTCCTTTGTCACCCCTGCTTCCTCTAAAGCTTCTCATTCCCCAAGGGGTGGTTCCCCCCAATTTTGCCAATCATCCCTTCTCCGTTGTATCCAAACCTTTCATCGCAAGCCCACCTTCTCCTTCAAATTCAGCATCCCTTCGATCATATTCAGCCCCTCTCCTTTCAAATTTGACACCCCTTTGATCATAATCAAACCCTCGTCTTTCAAATTCAATCACTCTCCTTTTAAATTCAACACCACTCCATGCATGCTCAACCCCCTCACACTTCTCCACATACCCTCTATCTGACTCCTCCTAGGAATAGGCTCTAGGGGAAGCATTTTTTTATACTCCATCCAAAATCTTCACCTCCTGATCTTCCCTTTGTCTTATTGGCATAGGGATTTCCCCACTTCCTTGGTTGTTGGCGGCTTCCCTCACCTCCGTCGGAGATGTTTTGGTTTGTCCCTTGAGCAATTTCTTCAACCTCTCCTCTAGGATGGAAAATTTTCCATTGATCTTCTCATGGACAGCTGCAATTTGACTTTTGTAATTTGAAATTTAGATTTGAAAATATGGAATTTCATATTTCATTTGTTCAATCTCCCCATCCAACGCTTCCACTGTTCTTGCCATAGGAAGCAAAAACAACCAAAAAATAATGGATTTGGTGGTCAAACAGCCAAATTCAGCAATACAGAGGGGCAAACATAGCAGAAATCATAAAGGAAGTCCTATATTTCTACCTAGGACAACCCTCTGATACCACTTTGATAGGAGGCGGTTGCAAAATCCCAATTCCCCAGCAATTCAAATACAATCTCCAAGGCTATTTGTAGGAAGATAACAGAAGAAAACTCTCTTCAATTGATGAAATAGGAAAGAAAATGAACAAGATACAACGGATCCTCAATTGAAGAGAAGGATCCGACTCTCCCAAATCTCTAGCCAGCGGCTAGAGCCCAAAACTCCCTAAGAACACTCTAAATTTCAGCAAACATAATATAAAACATAACCCTAGATTAAACAATATATTTAAAACATACAAAATATAGTTAATGCCAAAACGGCCCTCAGAATGTAAATTTTCATCATAATCCCCTCTTTAAGATCCTCTTAATTGTTGGCCTTAATCGTTGCTGGACTGCTAAGCCCACCTTAATTAAATAGGCGCATATTCCGCCTAATCAGGCGAAAGGTTGTTCCGCCGAATAATCGGAAGCCTGTTCCACGTCTAACAGATTTGGAAAAGATTGAAGCAGCTGCAGAATCTCCTCAACAGCTTTTCCTTGGCAAGATTGGTGGAAAGACAACAAGAAAAGGGTGTGAGGCTGAACCGATGAACCAATTCCTGCTGCAGGAGATCATTCCCAAACAAAAAAAATCAATTACAAAGCAAGGTTCTTGAAGTAGTTTACTCTTACTAAAGTTTTGTTGTAATTTCTATTTCTCTCTATAATTGGAGACAACTAGTTTCGTAGATTTTTATTGGCAACATTTCGCCTAGTAAAGTTGCTTCTAGAGCGTCTTGAATAGTTCTCGGTAAAAAGAATGACTCTTCTCCTATTTTCAAGATTATTTTGCCTTTCTAAGATAGTTGGCGAATTTATGTTCCATGAGGTTTATAAATGAGTTCTGATATATATAGAAAAGCAATTATGTATGTCATGCCTCCCCGCACCCCTCTTGACTTCCATTCATGGTATGCCTAACGGTCCCAAATTCGAGTTGAGAGCCTCTCTCATGCATTCCTTTCTATTCCTCACGCATGTCGCCGCCACATTCCTCATTTCAGCTATCGTAGTCACTGCCGCCTCCTCCTCGCCAAGTTCTCTTCATCTACAAGAAACTCCTCTTCCTCCATCACATCTGTTCTCCATCGATGACAACACTAAATTCTAAAATTTTATTTATTTCCTAAATCTGATTTCTTTATTTTGTTTATTAAGGGTTTCTTGTTTCATTGAATATTTGCAAGTTTCATTTTTTTTTTCCAAATAAAAATTTTAACTCAAGGATTTTGTGAAAAAATGGTTAAGAGTCATAGAAAAGACCCAACATGGAGGCGTAGCATGCAAATTGATATTCAAGGGAATAATAAGACTTAAATTATAAAGTACAACAAATGCGAGAAGATTGTGAAAGTGGGTGTTACAAGAATGAAAGAGTATCTTAATGACTCTCACAAGGATGTTCCACCATGTGCCATGGCACTGATAGAGGAGATTGATAGGAAGTGGATGCACTTTTCACAAAAATCAGCGGATGAAACACGAAAAATTCGGAAGATGATACCAAAATAATTTTTATTGAAAGAACTATAAAGAGAAATATAAGATACAATTGGATCTTCAATTGGAGAGGAAGAGCCGGCTCTCCCAAATCTCTAACCTCCAGCTAGAGCCCAAATAACCTACAATAAACTAAATTCAGCAAACTCCCAAAACATAATATGAAATCACCCCATATTTAATCTTAAATAAGCTCCTATAATTCCCTCCCAAATCAGTCTCCTTTCCCTAAATAAATTGCTCTTAGATTTGAATTCAAATTAGATTTATTTCCCTAATTAATTCCCTCCCAATTATAATTAAAGTTTTCCTAAAGAATCCCCCCCTAAATTCCTTCTCATTTTTTATAAACAATTCCCTCTTACCCTAAATAATTCCCTCCCAATTGTAATTAAAAATTTTCCTAAATAATTCCCCTTTCATTAAGAACCTTCCTAAAACCCTCCCAATCAAATTGGTCGCTCCATCAATACTCCTCTCCCAAAGTGCCACATTGTTCTCAAGGTGGAACGAAGAAACTATTGTTGAAGCACTGGACTAATAGCACTAGACTGAAAAAAAGACTGTCACTAGGTCAAATGATCCCTGCCTCTAGCACCTCCCTGATCAATCTCTCCATGTCATCCTCCTGGAGTCGGGGAGAATGGTATGGACAAACACTAATATTTGAGACTCCTTCATTCCAAATGATAGCATGCTCGTGTTCCCGGGGAGGAAGCAACCCATGAACAAGCTGGAACACCTCTCGATATTCCTGTAGCAGTGACTACACCAAGTATGGTGCTTCTTTCTTCTCCACATCTTATTTTCTTTCCAAACTCTGCAACTCTACCAAAAATTTTACTCCATTTCCTATCCTTGGAAGTGGTTCCAAAAGTGGCATCTCCTCTTCTTTTCCCAAAATTTTCACCTCCTAATTCTCCCTCATTATGTCACGCCTGGCCCGGATACTCGAATTAATGAGCGAAGAACAAAAAGTTGGATGGATGTAACATTTCCTTCAATTTCATAAGTAATTTAATAATTAACTTCTCAATAAACTGAAGAGCCGCTATCAAAAAAAAATTCATAAAACTACTGATACCATTTTTCAATCTAAGTAATTATATTGATCATATATTACATGTTTTCATTTGTGCATCGTCCTCTATAGACGTACTCCTCCCTTTCAGTCATTTCTATGTCTTTAGAGACTTACCTTAAAATATTAATTTAATGGGTTGAGCTTACATGATAAACTCAGTTGATAATCACACTTGAAAAAGTAACAATATTTTTATATACATAAAATAAACGTATTCAAGTGACTTTCTTTTACATTTATATATAAATTTACATAAATCATTTCTCTTTCTTGTGACATACATTCTTTATTTATATTTATCATATTATTTAAATATATTTATCAGTTAGCATATTCCTTTTCCTTTTCTTATTTAGTTAGGAGCGTCGTCTAAATGTATCAATAAATGTACAAACATTTATATTTCCATTTTCATTTCTGTTTAACGTGCATGGGTACGTTGCTTTCCCATCCAATACCATATGAGGGTGAACTCCTGCAATTTGCATATATATATTTTTTTTCTTTTTTTCCCAATTTAACCATATTTACTTTCAAATTCATTTTATTTTTCCTTTATAAATGCATTTATATCCATACTATCATGTATTTAATATACATTTCTTTTATCATATTCATTTAATGTCAAAAGTTCATCATCACATATTGCATTTGAATCGTCTTATACATAATAACTTCAAAATATAAATAAAATAATTATTTAAACATTACCTTTAGAATTTAAATAGAAATTCAACAATAAAATTGTTATACACAATTGTAATTAACCACTTTATTTATTTTGCGGTTGTTCAATTCCTTTTTAAATCTTCAATTCTCAGTACTTACAACGCTCCTCTCTCCCAATTATGAAATCTTCCACTATTGACATTAATTTCATCATTTAGCACTTGAATTTATAATCCCACAACAATTCCAAAACAAATCATTAAATTGATTTGACTAACATCTTTAAAGATAATTTCGAATACGATTTGAAATAACTACATCATCAAGATTTCCCTTCCTTCTTTAAAAACACCTTCAACTGTCGGATTTAAATTTGTTGTAATTCAATTCTTCCTACAACAATATTGTCTCTTCACTTAAGAGAATTATAAAATTTTCTTTCTCTTGGTTTGAACAGAAAATAAAAAATAGGGGAATTTACTTGCACTTATTTGTGAAGGAATTTTAAAAAAATCCAAATATTTCCTCTTTCACCGCCAGATTATCTTCCTTTCTAAAATCATACACTATTAGTCATTAAAATAAATTTTATAAATTCTATTCTTTAAAATTAAACAAAAGATATATGATTAAAATCACTTACAAAGGAGGATTTTTCCAACCCAAAATCCTTCTTTTTTCTCTCCCATATTTCTTTCTTTTTCTTTCTCAATTCTTTTTTCTGCCTTCCTTTAAGATAATTAATCCTTTCATAAGATTAAATCACAAAATAAATGCATAAAAAATGCATAAAATGTGAAAACCTACATTCTTCTCCTTATCTATCTCGTTCGGCCTTTGTTCACTTTTCGTTCATTTGATTCCAAAGGAGCGAGTGAAACAAACATATATCTCACGATGAGTTGTTAATTTTCTCCCTCGTACACGATCCTTCGCTCAACAGCTCGATTCGACTCCGTCTGGGAGGGTTACACACGTTAGTCACGATTCGTCCATCCCAGTCTGCAATTCACGTAACTGCTCGCCCGTTGAATGAAAAACCGGTTCAGTTGAACCGGTCAGGTCTGGTTCTCACACATTATCCCTATATTAGGGTTTCTCTCACTTTCTTATCCAGTCAACGATGCTCTGACCTCCAATGTTGTCGGTTTGGTTTATCCCTCAAGCAACTTCTTTATCATCACCTTCATGATGACAAATTTTTCATCAATCTTCTCATGAATGACTGAAAATTGTTTTTCAAAACCTGAAATCTTTTCTACAAAATCAGATTTCAATTGTCTAATCTCCCTTTTCAATACTTCTATCTTTCTTCCCGCCATAGGTACCTGGATCTAGGCTCTAATACCAATTTGATAGGAAGTTGATGCAATTTTCATAAAAATCAGCAGATGAAACACAAAAAATTGAGAAGAAAGCCCCAATATAATTTTTATTGAAAGACCTATAAAAAGAAATGCAAGATACAATTGGATCTTCAATTGAAGAGGAAGATTCGGCTCTCTCAAATCCCTAGCTACTAGCTAGAGCCCAAATAACCTAGAATTGAAGAGGAAGTCAAGCAGTAAATTGCCTTCACTATATCTTCAGCAACTGAACTCTAAGAATTTCTAATAACAATAATGATAAAGTGTTCATTGCTCTTAAACTTTATCGGGTCGTCCAAATATTTTAGATCACTATGAGAAGTACATGTTCACTCCATATTGATATAAGGATTTAAGTTTTTCTTCATATCAGCAAATAAATAAGAAAAAGACTAAAATTTTTACAAGAAAAGCCAAGACCTTAATGTTGTTTATATCAACCTTAAACATTAAAACATCATGCAATTAAGAGAAACAACCCAAGAACTTCTATATTTTGATGATGATGTAAATCCAACTTGAAATAGTTGGATAAGTCAAATGATGGAGAAAAATATGATAATGGACCTAAGAAATTCAATATCCTTTAAAATATTCCATATTTTTCTAGATATGTGTGTGCCAATTCGACATTTATACTTAAATTTGAGATTCCAAAATTCCAAGTTTACTCAATAGAACTCCTTCGCTTTTAATTTTTCTAGCAAAGCTTCTAGCCACCCATTTGAGAAAATATGTGTGACATTCAAAAAATACTTTTAACCTATATGAAGATACTTCAATTCAATTCAAAAAATTTTCAAGTTGTTTATCATATGATAGATAAACAATATGTGCAACTTCGCAAAAGCATAAGGAAGCACTACTAGAAATGGGTCGATATACATGTAGTGATAAATGCAACTATAACCATGTAATAGTAAATTCAAAGCTCATAACACGTGTACCAACAAGAGTACACATACAAAGAAGCTGGCTTAATAGTTAAGTATGCCTCAAAAGTCAATGGTCATTCGATGTTCCAATATTAATGCTCTCAATGATGAGCTCAAAGCAAAGTGCCACAAAACCAAAATTCATAGCATCTATATCAAACAAAGTTTATAGGAAATAAAACTACTAAGACCCATCAATCTCATATCTCTTAACTTGGATATAATTACTAGAAATTAAAATGTTCTGTTAGCTAAGATATTAATGCCAAAATATGCAAGCAAGAGAGCAAATCCTCAAGAACACATTTAAAAACTAAGCTAGAGAATTAGCTAGCATTCTAAATTTAAGGAAAAACTTCCCCTTTTGCAAAAATCTTTTTACCCTTCACCTAATTATCCATACGTCCATATAAAATAAGCTGGAATTAAAATTAAAATAATAGCATTATGCATTCATATAATTGATCAATTATTCCTTAGAGGAGGATTGATAAATGTACCACAGAATTCGTATGTATTTATATATCTAACACCTAAATTTTTGTATTTACTTATATAAAATCATAGTGTCTAAACAACATCATATATATATATATATATATATATATATATATATGAAAAGATATATTCAACTATAAATAAGTTAATGTTTGTGATATTTAATGCCATTTGGAGATTAATGTGTTATATAAATAAATGTAAAACTTTAGGTGTTAATATGCAAATACATAAGAATTTCCTGGCATGTTTGTAAACCTCCCTATTCCTTACCCAATTAATATATAATCTACAAAATTAAAAACTAAAATTAGTATTTCACCAAAGACCCAAATCTTTGGAAAAAAAAAAAAGACTATGGTTTAAGTACACACATAACCTAATCCATGAAGCTCCCAACAATGCAAGATATCGAAAACGGTAAATGTCCGTAGCCTTACCCCGGCAATGTACTCTTAGAAAATTTAGGGATCTTCCACCTTAAATTCATCCATAAAAAGAACCAAACGATTTAATCTTAACAAGCATTTCAACTATCTAATATAGGTTTCCATAATCAAACCTGCAGATTTAGTTAGGCTAAAGACCGTAACAAACTTTATCAGATAGGCTTTCGTAACCAGAAGCTTGGTGCGTAGAGGGAATACTAGTAGGAAAGCGGCCTCACTCCGGCGAGCCCTCTCACAGCACCGGCAGCCTCCAACCGTGGCTGGAGGGGACCAAGGAAAAAGAAAATGAAGGAGATGGGTGGAAAGAGGTAGGGCACCATACACTTTAGCTCAATCTTACCTCAAACTCTCTGAAGGCCAGCCTAAAACCGGCGACCTCCCTCCCGGCGGCGCCACGTCCTTTCCGGTCACTCCGCTGTGACTCCTGCCTGCTCTTTTACTCTAAAGTGACCTCCGCGCTCTGCGTGCTCCTCCGGCCCGCTACTTAACTAGGGCGCGGGTCCACTGCCGGCACCAATACACAGAGCCCATTTTTCTTATTATTCGAAACAATTGTGCTACTTTTAAAAAAAGTTTAGCCTAATATGTATCTTTAGATAATTATATATGGATTTTCTATATAAATATATTGTCTTATATTTGAATTTTCAAATAGTAAAGTACTTTATAAATTATTTGATTTATTTTTAGAATAGCCCTATTTATGTTAAAATATAAAGTGCAATAATTTGTAAACAACAAAAGAATCATTATTTTTAATTCAATCATTAAGCAAACAAACAAAGTACTTTTTTGTTGTATTTTGTGAGGAACTAAGGGCATCTCAAACTGAAAAACTCAATTTTCACTTCAAAATTCAGTTTTATATCAAACTGTAGTAATTTATCTCTAAACTAACTCCATTTTCTAACATCAAAAAAAAGAATCTTTTGTGTATATTCTTTCTCATATTTTATTTTATATTTTGTATACATATATTTATTAAAAAAAATTAATGGGTGAACAGTGGATTTTTTGCGATCGAATGGAGCAAACCAGCGATGCCAAACAAGTGTTAGGCATTCGGCTAAAAACGCTCTAAAGAACTTTGAAAGAAAGCAAGAAATGAGAGCATAAAAATTATCTCCCATACAAGTGAATTTTTTCCTTAAAATGAGCAAAAATGAAGTAAAAATATTACATAAATAATTTTTATTTAATTCCTTAATACAAATGACTCTTTTAAATAATCTGAGCTTTGTTAACTAATCAATTAAGCTAAATTGGTGGAATAGCAAAGTTCATAAGTGCAAGGCTTTATAGCCCAATGGTTAAGGCAGATTTATCATTTGTTTGGTTCACAATCACAAATTTATCTTTTGAAATAAAATGAATGTAATGTAACGGCCAGTGATCCAAAGGTGGTAGCTAGGAACTTTTATTTGGTCCGGTGCAAGGACCTAGAGGAAGATTCGGTTTTGCCTAAAAAAATACAAATACCGAGTTTTTTGAAAAAATACCGAGTTTTTCAAAAAACTCGGTATTTGCACTTTTTGACCTATTTTTGCCTAAAACCGAACCTTCCTCTACATCCAGTGAAAGGACCTAATAATTGCTCGGTAGCTAGAGGGTGGCAACGGTTGTGGCTGACAGCTAGAGGTGGTGATCGTCGATGGGTGTTGTGGTCGACGGTGGTGGCTTGAGGCTAGTGGATGTGGCCGGCGGTGGTAGCAAGTGGCAGTCAAGCAAGCTTGTTTATAGTGTAAAGCATTCTCATTCAAAATTGGACAAGTTTACTTTACATTAAAAAAGAACTATGAAGGTTTATACTACGTTTACTTCAAATTCTTTTTTTATTTTTATCATCAAACCAACCACCAAAATTGTTAAAATCCTGCATTTGAAATACTTTACACCCTAAAATATTTGCCTTTACTCAAATTATTCATACTTAGGTAAAAAATATTAGAAAAGAAGTGAAGCGTATAAGAAGAGGAACAAACTGCCTAAGCTTATAATTTAAACTTTTGGTAACAAGATAATTAATAACACCAACTTTAAGGTGGTCAGCCCAATTCTAATTAAACCCGTCATTGTCAATATTGAAAAGTACATATAAATCATTCATTATAAAATTATGGGAGGCACTAAGTTTATGGGTGGATGTGTTGCCAAATATGTAATGAATTTATTAGTGAGGAGTTATTCATAGTTAATAGATTTCTAAAAAATTCACATAATTAGAATGAATCTTGAGAAAATATTCAAATCGGAAGCTTTCAGGATTAAATTTAAAATAATATGAACTCCAATTTCAATAAATTTATAGTCAAACTAAGTGTATCGATATGATGAACTCATCGACACAAAAAATGATCTGACTTGAGTCCAAATGAACCCAAGGCAAGCACTTGAAGTATTTTTGAAAACTTTGAATATTAATTGAAGGATAAAATGATCATCAAATCTCAAATGATTATAATTAAATCAAACGATTCAACGAGACAAATTCAAAAAAACTCAAGATCATTCGATTCCAACATCATGAAGATGCTCAAATGTTGGATAAATAATTTATATTCAAGGGAATCAATATGGACTATCTAATTGAGTGTTTTGAATTCTGACCAAATTTTTTTTTAAAAAAAAAAACTCTCTCTAAAAAAAGGCTATAAATAAGGCTTCATTTACACCCAAAGTGAGATTTAAGAGCTAACATAGTAAAAAAACTCTATTGCATTTGCGGACAATTATCGTTGAGGGCCACCATCAACAATTACTGTCACCATCATTAAACTTTTGAAATATAAATATTTTTATTGACTATTAACGTCTAAATATGATGTGCTTTAATTGTCTACTCGTGGACACTTGGTCTTTGTAATCGCTACAACAAGAATCAAATAATTGTATTAAATTGTTTGTAATCTCATCTTCTTTAATTATGAGGCAATGATGATCTATAGTTTTCTATTATTTATTGGATTCATTCAACTGGCCAAGACCTAATGATTTTTCCCTTTTTGTGTTATTCACTTTAAAAATTCTAATGTCTCCTACAAACTTCTATTTGCATATGTTGAATAGTTGCATAAAACTAAAATATTAACATTCTACCACCATAAATTTTTTAGCACAAAATAATTTATATCGTATGTGGGAAATCATTCCAATATGATATAAATATCTTTTTAATTATGGGCAATCAATGCCTCAATTAAGGAAAACATATTATAAGTGGTGAAAGTCCCCCATGACTTACCTTGTAGTGTTGTATGCATAGGATGGAAGAATTTCAAGTTTAAATCCTACAACTCCAAGAATATGGTGCACAATAAAAGAGCACCACCACAATATTATGGAGTTCTTCCACCAAAAAATCAACAATAATTTATGAATGGTGTCACTCAAAAAATACACCCTTAAGTTGTAACTCCCCTTCCACCACAACCTTAACAAGTTCTCTCCAACATTACTTATTCATTACATCATTCATATATTGCTCGGCCATTTTGTAATCCTCCACATGGAGGACCTAAATAAACATCACTTTATTAGCACGCCTCATCATATTATAAGATATTAGTTGTAACATCTTATTCAAGAGGAATTTCCTTTGAGGAAAAGAAATTAATTTTTCCCTTGCCATAACTTTCAATTTTCTTCATCCCTAATTGATGTAATTCCTCAGCATACCATTCCAATATGGTTTATTTCTCTGGAATTAATTCATAAATGGAACTTCTCACATTCAATATGCTTTTCATGTCGTCCATTGATAGGTTTTCCATACAATGCCAAGGGATCAGCTCGCATATGATTCTACTCTCTTTTAAATAGAACTATTCATACTTTTGATGATATAGTTAAGTTTTTTATTGAATAATGTATTAGCCATCAAAATATCATAAAAAACTCCTCTCATCTTTTTAGGATTCACCAAAATGAGGGAGAAACTCTAAGATTTTTCTTCTTAAGCATGAAAAATTCTGAGGTGGACCTGGAGTTATTATAAGGTGCTTTCTTGGAGATCTATGCCACGAACCTTTTTCACTCCCCATTGATGTGAAAGACTAAACACTCTTATTATGATCTTATTAATGGTGTAAAAGCTCAAATAATTGGTTACGAGGTCATCAATGCTCATCAAAAGTAAATCAAAATATCCTCCAGCAAACGTAAGAATTCATAACAAGAAATTGATTAGCCTCTTTAAAGAAAAAAAATAGAAGCAACCAAAAGACCAAAGATGTCATTTTCATCAAATTTAGCTTGGGTCGTTCAAAAACACCACATTAAATACATTCAGAGCTAATATCATATTGGAGATCAAAGGCTAAAAATCTCATTAGGTACAAGTTTATTTGGTTCTTCAAAAATTCATAAAAATGTTACAAGCCTTAAAAAGTAAAAATTGTTTAGTTCTTTGAAAATCTGAGAAAGTAAAAAATTGTTTATTCTAAAAAAAATCTTAAAGGGTGCAAGCCTTAAAAGCTCTTAAAAAATTGATGTCCTTATGCTCTAGTTGGAGTCCAACATCTTAAAGATTTCAAATATGTCTCAAAGATATATAAAGAACTTAGTTTCACTTGATGCAAGCTCTTGCAAATGTTGAGTTACTCTTACATAATGAAAGATAGTTCATTGCTCTCAATAAATTAATTAAAAACATCAATTTGTACATAAAGAAATATACATTTTGTTAATTTTTTTTATAATAACACATCCGTGGGGGGATAGTGCTCTGAGAAAAACCCTAGCCGCTTTGCAATCTCCTCTATGTGAAATCCCTTTTAGGATCTGGCTCCGGCGATTGTCGGATGCCAGCTTCTCCCCTCCTCTACCATGGATGCCTTCCTCTCTCCTCATGATTTCCACCCACTTCCTTCTTCATCAACATCCCCCACTGTTCCTATGGCCCTAAATCATCTGTGGTCTAATATCGTGGCGGCTCTAGAAATCCCTTCATCTTCCCTCATGATTTCCTTCTTGGATACTCCAGAAAAGATTGTTCCCTTCAACAAAGAAATGATAGCAGCTGCTGCTCCAGCGTGGGATCTCTGTTTGGTCGGATACTCTCTTGGTAAGCGCCCTTACTATGAGTCGCTGCTTGTTGCGGCAAAAAGAGTATGGAAACTGAAAGATAATTTTCAACTAATAGCTCTCAACGATGGTTTTTTCCTTTTTAAATTCACGATGCTGGAAGATTTTGATATGGTTTGGTCAAAAGGAGCTTGGTATTTCTTAGGAAAACCATTTATCTTTCAAAAATGGACTCCTTTGTTTCAACCTACTAGGAAAATTTTTCCTCTGTATCTATCTTGGTCAAGATTATTGATCTACCTCTTGTCTGTTGGAATTCCGAAGGGATATCAAGGATAGCGTCTAAAATTGGCATTCCTATAGAAATTGTTGCTTTAAGTGCGGCAAAAACCAAACTGACATATGCCTGAGTCTGCATTCAAGTTTCCTCATCAAAATTTCTAGAATTCATTCTTATTTCTTTGGAAGATAAAGTTATCCACCTTAAGGTGCAATAAGAGTGGAAGTCGAAGTTGTGTTCTCACTGTAACACTATTGCAAACTCATCTACTACATGCCCCTCTAATCCTAATCCAATCCCTCCCATTATTCCTCCCCCTAGGGGACGTGGCTTCTCTCGACAGCCGTAGAATACAACTCAATCCCAACCTCCAGCACCAAAAGCCAGTCTGGGAATAATTCTTACGAACCTCCTTCTATTCCTGTTACAAAATCTCTCCATAAAATTTCACCCTCATCCCAACTTATTACATGCCCTATCACTACGGGAAAACACGCGATTACCGACGGAAATAAATTCGTCACAAATTCCGACGGATTTTCCGGCGATTTTCCGACGGAAAATTTTCACCGAATTTCCGACATATTTTTCGACTCTCTTTCCGACAGATTTTTTTCGAATGCATTTCCGGCGGAATTTCCGGCGGATTTCCAACGAAAATTAAAAATTTAAGTTTTATTTTAATAACTTATTGTCAAATTAAATATTTTGTATTTAAAAAAATAACTTAAATTATTGAATTTAATAACTTAAATTATAATAAAAAAATTAAATTATAATTTAATTATTTAATAACAAAAAATTAAATGATTTAAATTTAAACTTAAATTATAATACAATTTTATAATTATTTATTTTATTAAATTAATTTAAATAATTTAATAATTTATTTTTAAATTAAATTAACTAATTTAATAATTTATTGTTAAATTAAATTATATTTCTTTTATCTTTAAAAAAAATTAACTTTAAAAATATTTGATTATTACTTTTAATATAGAGTAGTTATAAGTTAAATAAAAAAAGTAACAGTTTTATATATGTTTTAAGTGAAGGCTAGATGGTAAATGGTTGAAGCATAAGAGCGTGCAGAGAGGAAGGGGGCGGGTTTGAATCCCGCCAAAGGCAGATCACGCGAGGGCCTGTTCGGGCGGGTTGGTCTGTCCACTTGGGCTCGCTGGCCCTGTGTGGGTCGGGCTGGGTTGCTTCTGCTGAGCAGAATTTGTGTTTATTTTTTTTTTTTAATTTTTCTTAAACTTCCGGCGCAAAAAAAAATCTACCGGAAATATTTTTCCTACGGAAAATCCGCCGGTAATACACCGGAAATGTTTCCGGCGAATTATTTTACGCCGGAAGGCCTTTTTCGACGCGCGTCAAACAGGCAAAAATATTTCCCTCGGAAATTAGCATTTCCGACGGATTTTGGCCAATTTTACGGCGAAAATGTCTGCTGAAAAATGACGTTTTTCCTGTAGTGTATACATAACACAAATTCCAACCCCCCAACATCCTTCACTCCACCTCAAGTTATCCTGAATGCCCCTTCCTCTAACCCCAACAGTGCTTATGCCACAACCTCTCTACCCAACTCTTCCACTAACCCACCCACCACGACATCTTCCCATATTTTAAAAACTACACCTACGGTCCAACTATTCCAAAACACCCCCACCCTTCCTAACTTAAATTCCCCCACTAATTTATCTCCAGAACTACATGAAGTGGTGCTACCTGAAACTATGATACCCACAAATTAGGCTTTTAAGAATCCAGAGCTACAGGAAGTGGTGCCTCTAGAATTTATGATATCCACAAATGAGGCTTCTAAGAACATATTTGATGTACTACAATCTTGTAACAATGAGCAAGACATGCTCTACACGGATACATCTTCATTCTTTAAAGAAGAGTCACTAGACAACTCTTCTAGTAAAGCCAACACTTTCACTCAATCCAAATCTACTAGGGGGAGAGCCAAAAAACCCCAAAACTAAAAAAATAACTGATCAGTCCTTCCATTATAGGTTGGAATATCAGATGTTTTTCCTCCTCTGATAAGGTGTTTTGCAACAAACTTTGGCCCAATCTCTGAGGCTTGACATGTTTTGTATTCTAGAAAACAGGATCCACCTATCAGCTTTGTTTGATAATTTTTTCTTCAACTATCACTTGATTTTTTATAAGGAAGATAGTTCAATAATTTTCATTGCTCCAATTCGGGTAGAGCTTGGATTAAATGGTCCAGTTATAGGGTTGCTTTCAATACTTTCTTTATTTCCTCTCAAATGATCTCTAGCATGAGTAATTTTGTTTTATCTAAACCATTTATCTTATCTATTATATATGCCTCCAATGATCAAGAAGAGAGGAAAAAGCTATGGGAGGATATTAGTGTTGTTGCTCCATTGGATGATACCCCCTGGATTTTAATGGGGGATTTCAGTTGTTGTAGATTTCCCTCAGACAAGCTTGGGGGTAATGTTTTACATCAAAGTCAACTACATGATTTCAATGCATTTATTTTCAATCAAGTGTTCTTTTCCCAACTCGCACTATGTGGTAAAAAGCCCTTCCTGCTCTGATCATTGCCCTATTGTTCTTCATCCTGGGGAAAAAGTATCTTCCCCGCACAGATTCCTTTACAAGAATTATTGGGCAAATATTGATCAGTTCTAGTTAACTCTTTTGCCCATCTTCTCTGCAAAATCTAATGGGCATCCTTTGGTGGATTTCTGTAATAAGCTTAAATAGCTCAAGCTTTCTATCAAAGGCAACAATTGGGCTAATTCCAACTTGTTGGATATACATATGGAGGCGTTACAGCAAAAGCAAGAGTATTTCCTCAAAATTCTAAGTTCGGATTGTGATAATCCGGACATCACCCTTTCTCTCAAAAATGTCAATAATCAACACATGCTAGCTAACTCCAATTGGACTTATTGGGTTATGAAAAGGGCTAAAAGAAAATGGATGTCTCATGGTGAAGATGACTTAAAGTTTCTTTTCACTAAAATACAGATCATGAAGCATTATAAAAAAATAGCTCTTTCTCTCACCATGTCTATAGGTTCGTCTACCTATAATGATGTAGTTAATGGCACTATAAGCCACTATCAAGCCCTTTATAACTCCCAAACTTAACAACATGTGTATATAAGAAATTTTCCACTAGGAAACACCATTCCTTCTGATTTGGCTCAGAACCTCATCATGCCTATTACCAATCTAGAAATTAAGATGACGATTTTCTCTGGAGCCTCTATCTCTGCTCCAGGACGGATGTGTTCAACTTTGATTTCTATAAGAGCACTTGGCTAATTACAGACCCCTCCATTTGCAAAGCCATTAAGTTTTTCTTTCAAAATGGCTTCATGCCTAGGGTGGTAAAAAACACTGCAATCACTCTCATCCCCAAGAACAGTCATGCTTCTTCCTTAGCAGATTTCAGGCCAATCTCTCTCTGCAACACTTTCTATAAAATCATTGCCAAAATTTTGGCAATCCATCTCAAGCACATTATGCATATCATTATCAAAGGGAACCAAACTGATTTTATACATAAGAGAATATCCACCAACAATATAATTCTTGTTAAAGCATTGTTATTTCACTCCAGAACTTTCTCCAATTTTAGAATCATGTGTGCCAAACTTGATTTAAAAAAGGCCTTTGACAGTATCTTTAGAGAATTTATTTCTGCTAGACTCTTGCAAAAGGGATTCTCTAGCTTGTTTATCAAATGGGTTGAATCTTGTATTAATGATGTTTGGTTCTCTCTTTGTATCAATGGGGCTCTTGAAGGATTCTTCCCTTCTACTATAGGGATTAGACAAGGTTGTCCCCTTAGCCCCTTACTTTTTAGTGTGGTTATGGATGTTTTCTCTTGCCTATTGGATAGTAGTGCTTGCTTTCAAGTTCTCAGGTTGGTAATGATCATATTTCTCATCTTTTATATGCTGATGATCTCCTTATTTTTGGCAAAGCTGATGTGAAGAATAGTGATACTTTGGTTCAACTTTTGGACATTTTTTTTGCTGCTAATGATCTCTTCATCAATTATGATAAGAGCTCTATTCTACTTCCAACTAACTGCCCCAATGCTGATGTCATATGCTCTTCTCTTAAAATGCTTATGCCCTCTAAATGCATTAAATATCTGGGCATTTTGTGTGGTGCCCCGAGATCTAACTTGGAAAGAATGTCAATCAATTTCACAACAATTTACCAGAGTTATCTATAAACCTTCAGTAAGCAATCTATCAAACATCTATAAAATTTAAACATCAATATTCAAGTCGATTCATATCTCAAAACATCATGTACAATACTCAGGAACTATACTATCAATACAAGTAAAGAAACTATCCTGTCCTGAGTACAAAAGAATCATCAATCGATCAAAAGAACTAAAACCTGAAGATCTGGATCAATTCCTATCTCCTGCTCCCGAGCCCTGACCTGAAAATATTAACCACATATAATGAGCTTTACAAAGCCCAGCAGGTCACCTAATACCTATAACTGAAATCAAAGCACGGCGATGCTATCAATATGCATGTCAATCTATCAAATCCGTATCAGTCAATGGTCAATGAGTCTATGCAGCGGAAATCAAATCAGTAGTCGATGAATCCGGAAATCAATAGTCAATAAAACCAGTCAATGCAGCGGCAGGCAAAACGATAAATCAACTCAATCAATCAATATCGTCAATCAAATCGATGCTGTCAAGTCAATAGAATCTAATCAATGAAATCAATCAAATGAAAAGCGATACGGAACAATGAATCTATACAACAGTCGGTACGGTGCAGAAACAGTAGCAACAGCGAATCTATAAAATCCATAGGCAGTAGTAACAATGAATCTATAAGCAGAAATCAATTAATCTATAGGCAACAGTGTCAATGATTCTATACTATTCATGTCCATGCTATCAATGCAATATCTATATCTATCAATGTCCATATCAATGCTCAGTAGTCAATCGATGAAATCAGTGAAATCGTACAATACAGTAAATTCGATCAAATCCATAAAATTCGTAAATCGATACAATAAACATGCAATTAATACGATAATACTGAACAAGTATAATCAATGGTCATGTTGCTGTTGTAGAATCCATATTGCTGTTGTAGATATCAATACATTGGTTCTATGAAAAGAGTCGTCACTCTATTGCCCGTCGGCCGCCCGTCGGCATATAATCCCCTTATGACTCCCATCGTTATATCCATGATCCATGATCTATGATTTAAAGGAAAGCCCGTCGGCCCACCATCCTGTACAGGTATCATCTCCAACCAATGTTCAACCAGGTTATACGTGTTCCAGTATCAATAATCAATCAATAATCAATATTAGAGCAATCATATCAATAATCATATCTATATCGATTCAATCTATCAGTCTCAGACAAATCAGAAAAACTACGAAAATCGGGCAGAGTAACGGCAGTCTATCGAATTTACACAAAAATCCTGCAAAAATAACTAATTTCCAAATTACAATAGAATGTTCACAACATCAATATAAGACTATTATTCTATAGAATCCAAATCAAATCACGTCCTGATATTTTTCTATTCAATTAAAATCGCGTAGAATCAATTCCGACCGGTAAACTCATCGTAGAAAATACTCAAATCGTGTACAATATTCATATCTATAACATACCAAAAGTTGTGCGGTGAAAGTTGTGTCAATACAAAATCAGGTCAAAAGTTCGACTACAAAAACACAAAACAGTGCACAACTCGATCAAAATACAAAATCATCGAAAACAGAAATAGGGTTCGGAGTCCTTACAGCGATACAAACAAATCCTCCAACTGCGTCGTCGGACGAAAAGCGCTCCGCGGGCTCCAAAACCAAGCTTCCTCTTCTCTTCCTTCTCTTTCTCCCTCTTGCCTTTTCTCTCTCTCCAAAATGAATCCAAAATATCTAAAATCTGATATTTATTAACACTGATCGTCCTGGACGATCCAAATTTCGTCCTGGTACGATGGGTTCTCTGGACAAATTTCATACAGACGAAATCCAAATTCGTCCCGGGCGACTTGCTCTCTGGACAGATTTCGTACAGACGGATCGTCCCGACTGCTCCAGGTTCGTACAGACGAAAATGGCAGATTTCTTCACAAATTTCTTCAGTTCGTCCAGTACTAAATCCAGTTCGTACAGACGAACTGCACTAAAAAAAAATCAGCTTTTTGAAGGGTTTTACATTTTGATATCCCCGTACAATCTTAAAGTGGCTGATTTTTCTGTGCTGATGGAAGTTATTTGTCATAAATTGTCGGGGTGGAAGGCTAAAACTCTTTTCCTTGCTGGTCGATTGAAGTATCTTCGTTTTACTATATGGAATACAATTGCCTACTGGATTAGAGGTGCAATTATACATAAAGCAATTACTAAGCAAATTGATAAACTTTGTGCCAAGTTCCTCTACTTTGGAGAAATGACCCTTAAGAAATTGCATATGATTTCTTGGAAAAAATACATGCAAATCTAAACATCATGGTGGTCTGGGCATCCCATCTTTACAAGCTCTACAATTTGGTTATAATTGTCCACTTATTATCAGAATATATAATAACAGAAACCTCCTTTCCAATTGGCTTTTGTCTAAATACATATCACCTTGGAAGCCACCTTCTTCCAAAGCTTCTTCCTTTTGGATGTCTCTCTGTAAGCATGCTATAAATGCTAGAGATATGTTCAGCTTTAATGTTTTTCATAATTTCCCTATATCTCTTTATTTGGATCATTGGAATTGGGGCAAAAGATTGGAGGAGTTGTCGGTGTTTCAACCTTTACTGGGTATTTTTCCTCTTAATTCAACTTTGGATATTTTACTTAATGAGGATGGGTGGGTGATTTCTTTTGATCAATCTAATTTTATGCTTGAAATTCTGTTATAGTTACTTGTGGATAACCCTGTTTGCCTTGTCTTGAAGGAGGATAATGTTTCGGGGCTTCATAACTATCTTAATTACTTCTATAAGCATTTACTTATGGTTAATTGGCATCAGTTTGTTTGGCACAAAAAACATGTTTTATGTTTCTCTATTTTCTGTTGGATGGCACATACTAATGGACTGAAAACTGCCAAAAATCTCAAGCTCAGAGGAATTTCTGTTAATCCCCTTTGTGTTCTATGCAATTCATGTTTTGAATCTACTGCCCACTTATTTTTTGAGTGTGATTTCACTTATAATATCATTATTAATTTGATGCCTCTCCTTAAGGGTCACCTGCTTAGGCCAAACCTCTTCAGATTTTTGATAGCATTTATGGGACCAATGCTAAGATACGTTCATTCTATTATCTTATGGCTTGTTGCTTTGTTTACCTGATCTGTAAAGAAAGAAATGAGAGGAAATTTGGGAATTCCCAAGCATCCATTATTACGGTTTGCCATTTGATTCGAAGAGCAGTGTTCATTAAAATCTCCAAATGGAAAATTTTGAATTTCTGTTTCAGTTGATGTAATTCTATATACACAAGCTTCTATTTTGTTATGAAGCTAGATACTTTGGCGGAGCAAGTGCAGTTTTTTTGCCTTTTCATACCCTTCTGGCTTGAGAATTTGGTATTGGTGGCTGTGCAAGTGCAGTTTTGTTGCCTTTTTCTTATCCTTCTAGCTCAAGATTTTGGTATTGGTGGGAAATGATGTGCGAATTGCCTCTCCTCCCCTTGGACGATAGAGAATTTGGTCCTTCCTCATTGCAGCTGCTCTTTTGCAACAAGGGGATTGATCTGTATGAGGCAATTCATTTTGAATTGAGCCCTCTTGCCTTTTGGGTAGAATTGATCTGGTTTCCCTTTTGTTCCTTAGTTTTTGTATGTGTAGCTGTTAACACATAGCCTCCTTTGGCAACATTTTTGGTTGCTTTTTTATTGTTAGGTTTTTTTTCTGTCCTTTTTACACCTGTAACTAATTTCTTTTAATAGAAACGGGCCTCGCCCTCAATTTCTCCCAAAAAAAAAAAAAATATCACATGCAAAAGTGTTATATTTCTATGCCAACACTCTAACCCATCTTCCAACAAGCATGCTCTTTCCTATTAAAGTTTAATCAAATGAGGTAAATTTTTAATGGTTTCAACACCAATGCTAATGCTTTGTATTACTAGTATTAACATCAAATATCAATATCAACTAAAAATTAAACCCTATGAATTGGAGTATTTTCTTTGGCATCATCTCTTATATTAGCAGCATCAAAAGTTGATAAAAATTATTTCTCCATTGGGTGAGAATTTGACCATGGGATGAAAATGCTTTTGGATTAAAATATCTCCAAATAGAGATCACCAACCCTCATTCAAAAGAAAGACTAGAGTTTAATTGTAGAGATTAGAAATTTATATATAGGGTAAAATGGTACAATAGAGAAAATATTGGAGAGTGTAAGAGGATATACACCGCCTATCTAGGATAACCTTTCACAGGAGCTTGTGAAGGGGCAATTACATATCATCTATATAAGGCAGTGTTGAGCCTCTTTTAGGAGCTAAAACTATAACCTACAAAAAAGAAATTGGGTATGAATTTTTCTGAAGACTGCATCCATGAAGAATAATTCATTACTTTTGAAGGAGGAGTACTTATGCATATAATGAGGATATGCATCACGTATCCATAGTATTTTCCTCAAGCCTAGAAAAGGGGAATTATGTACGACCTATATAAGATAGTAGAAAGCCCCTCTTAAAAGAAATAATAAAAGCTTAAGAGGAGGGGAAGAGCAAATTTCATTCATGTGATGTGGTCTTTATGCCTGAAGAGGAAAGTATAAGTTACACAAATATAATTAAGAAAAAAAAAGAAAAAAAAAGAAAGAGGTATAACAATCTCTAAAAAAAGTGAAAAAAAAAACTCTCATAAGCAAAAAAAAAATCTAAAAAATTCAAAACATCTAAATTTTTTTAATTTGGCTCCTAATGGTGCCATACGATGCCTCTTAATGAGGCGCCAAAAGGAGCCATTGAGGCACCTCCTAGAGGAGGTGCCCACGCTGGGGGGAGGGGCTCAATAACATTTTTAGGGTCCTCATGAATTTTTTTCAACATTCTAAACTTAATTTTGATAATTTCAGAGCCCAACGATTCTCTATGATCAAATTCTAATAGATTTACATAATTCAAAGACAAAAATTTTAAATAATTTTCATTTCAATTGATACATCAATATCGTGAAAAGGCAAAATTATAATTAAAGATATTTTATTTAGTTCATGGCTTCAAGTGAAGTTCCATCTTGATGTTTAAAGGAGCAATAATGTCTTGTAATTTTTTCAAAATTATAATTTATCATTACAAAGTTTTTTAGTTGTGTAATGTATATTTTCAGAAGTAAAAGACTTCGGTGTTTGAGAATATGAGGGTGAATCATACATTTTGAGAAAACTCACATGATCAACATGAATCTCAAAGTAATTTTTGAATTGGAAACTATTATAGCTAAATTTAGAATACTTCGAGCTCTAATTCAAACACTTATAGTCAAACAAAATATATTGATGAGATGAATTCATCAACACCGAAAATAATACCACTTGAGTCCAAATGAATAAAAAAATTCAAGTACTTGAAACATATTTGAAAACTTTAGAATATTAAATGAAGAACCAAATACTCTCTAAATCTTATGTGCTTATAGATAAATTAAACGATTCAATAAGATGAATTTAATGAGCCCATGATCATTCAATTTTGACATCATTAGAACACTCAGATACTAGATAAACAATTTATGATCAATGGGATCATGTATGTAATGGAGTGTTTAAAATTTTGACCAAATTTAATAGATCCCCCCTCTAAAAAAGGCTACAAATATGACTCAATTTTCTACATAAAGGGAAATTCAAGAGCTGAGAGAGCTAGAAACTTCCATTATTTTTTTCAGCGATCACCGTTGACGACCTTCATCAACAATCATGCCACTATTAATAGACTTCCGTCATCCAAATATTGTCACATGACTATTAACACATAACCATGTTATTGGATTTTAATTGCCCGCTTTTTGTAATTCATATAACATGAATCAGACATTTATTCCCACATGTCCATTATCCCATCTTTAATTGTGAGGAATGTAGGATTTGTGTGTAGTACATTATTTAGTGGATTCATTCAACCAGGCCAGGCTACATAGTTTTCCCCCTTTTATCTTTTTCACATAATAAATTCCAATATATCTTATAAATTTTTATTTGTGTGTTGGATACTTGTTTAAAGCAATGTTATTAAATATAATACTGCCTAACACATGTGTTTATGGATATTTACAATTCACATTCACAAAAAAGTGAAATACATAGATCATTGCAAGGTTGAAACCAGCCTTAATTCTGCTAGGGGAGCAATTGCATAAAGACCGTAGTATTTTATTTTAATATAGGGGGATTTCCTCTAGATGGTTTGAAGATTAGATGTCCATGGTCCAAATATAAGAATAAAAAATTTATATATGTATTGAAATTATTATTCATTTATAAGAATATATTCATGAGAGACAACATTGAATGGTATAATTATGGCAAAGTAACAATGCATCAATCAACAACACATAAAGAATATTATGTGAGTCCTTATATAAGCATGGAGATGAATGTTATTGATACCAAATTATGATATTATGTTCAATGGACTAAACATAGAGGAGTAACCAAATTTATAAGAGAACAAAATTTATGTACTTCTTAAAGATGTAGTTGAACCACTTTGTAGTTTTAAGAAATCTCGATAATTTTGTGGTGCTGAATAATTGAGTTTGGTGGACTAAAAGGACTGAACAAATTCATAAGACAACATTTTGTAGTTTTGAGTAATATCAAAAAATATTTCTTTAATATAAAAATCTATTATTTGTCTTTTCCAATAAAAGAATTTTACTTTCAAAATGTAATCATTTAAGATTTCGTTTGGGACAATTTTTAGTCACTAATTTTTTGATGCCTTCAATAAATGTTTGCATTAAAAAGCTACTTTAAAAAGCAGTAAGAAAACTATCTCCAAGAAAGTCGGTGCAAAAGTTTTTAGAATCAAAACATTTTGTGTTTAAAAACTGTTCTATAAAGTAGTAAGAAAGTTATCTCAAATGAAGATAAGTCAATCAAAATTTTTAGTAATTATTTATTTTCATTGTACTTTGCTATTGGATGATTTCAAACTTATTTCACATCTAAGAACTTGTAAATTTATTAAGAATAGACTCACTAATTTATTCAGTGATGAATATAAGATGTGTTAAAGGCAGTGAAAAAGAAATAAATGTTGAGGTAAAAAGTCAAGTTAAACAAAAGGATGGTCCAAATATATTTTCATAGATATAGAGAAGAAAAGGAAGCAAAAAGAAAACTAAAGGATCAAAAGACTCTCACTCTATTGTTTGATGATGAGTTTGATGATGATGAGAGGGAGGAAAAAGATTTAATAAGACCATACTCCTTCATCCATCAACATGCTTTTAAGGCTTCGTTCGGGATGACTTTTTTTACTGCTTTTTAAAGTAGCTTTTTAATGCATAAATTAAAATTTTTATACTAGAGAGCTGTTTTAAGAACCAGTAAAAAGCTGTACCAAATAAAATCTAAGTTGAAGAGCACTATAAGTATTTCAAATACTTTCAATAAGTTGATGAATACTTTTGAAAAATTAAAAGAGAAATACTAACGCAATGTCCTTTAGAAAACTTGTTAAAATTTGGAAAAAAGAAAAAAAATATCCTTTGAACGATATTGAAAAATCTTATGAGAATATTGCTTATCATGAAAACGAAGTTACTAGCTTGACCACTGAAATAAATAAATTACTTCTTAGTTCATCTATTTTTTATGATCTTATTGACCTAATTAGTAAGATCAATTTTTAGAACATAAGCATGCCCTTTTATTAAATTACTTATCAAAGGCTTCCACTCCTTGTTGCAATCATGATCTAGATGTTTTACATGTTAAAGTTAATATATTAAGAAAAGAGAATACTAGTCTTAAATTAAAATTGAATGATTTATTTATTACTACTAGTGATACGGCATCGCAAAATCATCTTGATCGGGCACGAATCTCGAGGCAAAAACTAGTTGGAAGCTTCAAAAATTAATTTCGAGAGCATATGAACTCCGATTTCAGCAAGCTTACAGTCAAACTAAGCGTCTCGGAAACACGAACCCAACGACACCAAGATCAACCCAATCCGAGCCCAAATGAGTCCGAATCAAGGGTTCAAAGCGCTGTTGGAAGGTTCAAACCGCAATTTGAGTTACCAAACGATCTCCGATTTTGACGAGCTTATACTTGAATCGAAGGGCTCGACGAGACGAATCCAACGAGCCCAAGATCATCAAATTCCGACATCATTAAGGCCATCAAATGTCCAACGAACGGTGCATGATCAAAGGATTCGATATCGGCCGTCCATTCAAACCACTCCTTGTTCGCCCTTGATCTCACGCCTATTTACGGGCTATGCCACTCCAGAAAAACTATAAATAGAGCCCTCATTCTACACCAAGGGGAAGGAAGGGAAGAGAGAGAAGAGGAAGAGGAGAAAGGGGAAAAGGAGATTCCTCACCTCCTCGACCACCGCCGGAGCTCTTCCTGCCGCCTAAAGACGCCGGAACTCTGCCGAATTTTCAGGAAACGCAGGAATTCTGCACAACTTCCATGAGATGCTGAAATTCTTCCCAATTTACAAGAGAGTTCCCTCCTGACGCCGAAACTCCGCCCAAGTGAAGACGGAGTTCTCCTCTGCCACCAAAGACGTCGGACTTCTACCCGACGTCGGACCTTCACTCTTCGCTAAGTTTCTACCCGACGCCGGACTTCTACCGGTTATCAGACTTCGTTGGACGTCTATGCGAAGATGCATTTCTTTCCATTGTTGGACTTCTACCTGACGCTGTCCTACTGATCTTCGTCGTCAGACTACAGTCCTTTCGACCCCCGTCGCCAGCCGACTACGGTCCTCCTGACTTACGTCGCTCGCCGACTACAGTCTTTCCGACATCCGTTGCCCGTTGAATACGGTTCTCCTGACTTTTGTCACCCGCCGACTACAGTCTTTACGACCTCCGTCGCCCGCCGACTACGGTCCTCCTGACTTACGTCGCCCGCCGACTACAATCTTCCGTCGCCAGCTGACTACGGTCCTCCTGACCTTCGTCGTCAGACTACAGTCCTTCCGACCTCCGTCGCCAGCCGACTATGGTCCTCCTGACTTACGTCGCCCGCCGACTACAATCTTTCTGACATCCGTCGCCCGTTGAATACGGTCCTCCTGACTTATGTCGCCCGCAGGCTACATTCTTTCCGACCTCCGTCGCCCGCCGACTACGGTCCTCCTGACTTACGTCGCCCGCCGACTACAGTCCTCCATCGCCAGCTGACTACGGTCCTCCTGACCTACGTCGCCCGACGACTGCAGTCCTTCTAACAAAGCGAATACGTCGATAGTAGATCTTTGTATTTACACCATGTAATGTACTCCATAAGATGTACATCAAGCTAAGACCTTCCACCAAGGAAGGGCCTCATTTGTAATCGACTGCAATACTAGTGGATTCATTCAAACTGGGCTAGGCCCCGTGGTTTTTCCCCCTTTTACAGGGGTTTTCCACGTAAAAATCTTGGTGTCTCATAAATGCTAGACCCTCTCCTCTTATCTGATTGCGTGCCGGATTTTCGTACAATGCTAAGACGATAAACTTTATGTTTCTCTACCGCCGCGAATACTCCTGGACGCAACAACTAGCATATCTTTATGTTACTTAAGAAGCAATAAGAATGCCGTCTCAAATGAATCCTATGTTTTATTTGGGACAATTTTTTTACTATTTTATAAAGTAACTTTCTAGTACAAAAAAAATTTTTTGAACTAGAAATTTTGTACTAAAAAATCTGATTTAGAAAACATTAAGAAAGCTGTCACAAATGAGAGATATTATTACGTGCGGAGTTCAGACACATTCGAATTTTTTATTGTGAATATTGAATAGTTAAAGTGCATTAGTGACCAGTAAAAACGCAGTGGTGAACAGTAAATGCGCTTTTATCGTTCACAGTCACAAAACTGAACAATTCTCTGTGTCCGACCTCCGCACGTAATAATCTCTCCACAGATTAATCCTTACATTGCATGCTAGTTTTACATCAAGGGATTATTCTAGTTGTTTTACGCATATTTCTTATTCTTATCATAACTAACATATGCATTCTAGCTCTTTCTAGAAGGAAGAGTAGACTCAAAAGATTATTTATGTATTCACTTTGAATATATTATGTACTTATGATAATATACAATGACATATTACCCATATTTGTTCTTTTAGGAGACCTTCAAATAGTAATGTATGTAATCCAAAAGGAGCATTATATAGACCGAAATGGGATTGGGTACTGATATCTATATTGTCTTTATATAAATGAAATTTGATTATTTACCAAAGAATTTTGCTACCTAATAAAGAGAAATCAGATTATGTTTATTTTTATTAGGAGTTTTGGATTCCCCACAAATGCAAGATCTTATAGTTAAATTTGTTACTGGGCTAAGGGTCTATTTTGGACAACTTTATGGCTACTTTGATTTTTCAGACAACAACCATAATTTTCATTTAGGTAGTGCTTTATTGCTGATTTTTCGCCGCTTTTCAAAAAAGTTCTGTGATGGAAAATTACTTTCTACAGCCATAATAGTGAAGTTATTTTATTTACAGTAACTTCGCAAATAATTTTATAAAACGCTTCATCCATCTCAAATAAATCCAAAGTGACTAGTCCAGTGAGGCCACAGGGAGAAATCAGGATAAAGCTATCACCCAAGATTCACCAAATTTAGGCTTAGGCTTCATTTGGGACGGCTTTATTATTGATTCTTAAAACAGCTTTTTAATACAAAAGTTAAAATTTTTTTACTAAAAATTTGATTTAAGAAGCAGTAAGAAATCCGTCCCAAACGCTTTGTTTGGGGCTGCTTTCTTAATATGTTCTAAAGAAATTTTCTAGTAAAAAAGATTTCTACTTCAAAGGAATTTTTGTACGAAAAAAATTACTTTCGAAAATAGTAAAAAAATCATTTCGTTTCAGATAGATTTTTTACTGCTATCAAAATTAAGCTTCAATTTCATCATCATTAACACCAGAAAATTTCTAAGATGAGGGCAGGCTTATATTTTCATATGAAATGCGTTATATATTTATCAACTAAATAAATTATTAAATATTACATTAAAAATGGTTTAAATAATTAATTGATATATTTCATATTACTAACAACCATTAACATTCTTTTGTTTCAAAAAGGTTTACATAGTATACATCATGCTATATATTATACTGCTTTCATAATTTTTTTTTATTCTTACTATTAATCCTACAACAACCATTAGGTCCATTACAATTCCCTTCTTTCTGTGCTCAACTACTGAATCATGGCCTGGTTGAAAAACTTAATTCAGTTTGTGCTTCTCGAAAATCAAGCGACCTTACAAAAGCACTTGGAAGTGATTGAACTATCTGAAGTTAAATTCTCGTGTTTGTTTGGAATGAATCATTACGTTCCGCAAGCTACTCGTGACTCGGCTTAGTTAGAACTAGTTAACAACCTTTTAATTAACTAATCGAACAAGTTTGAACACTTCAGTAAATACTAAATTGATAAATGAATAAGCTTGAATAGCTTGGTGTTTCATTCGTTTATGATCATGAACAATGTCATTCAAAGCTTGTAAACAAACTCATTAAGATATGAGGACCAGTGGGCGGCATGCTTAACACATGCAAGTCGGACGGGAAGTGGTGTTTCCAGTGGCGGACGGGTGAGTAACCCGTAAGAACCTGCTCTTGGGAGGGGAACAACAACTGGAAACGGTTGCTAATACCCCGTAGGTTGAGGAGCAAAAGGAGGAATCAACCCGAGGAGGGGCTCGCGTCTGATTAGCTAGTTGGTGAGGCAATAGCTTACCAAGGCGATGATCAGTAGCTGGTCCGAGAAGATGATCAGCCACACTGGGACTGAGACACGTACTAGTAATTTACCTTTGATATATAATGCTTCATCAAATATAGTGGAAGAATTATCACCAATGAACGCTAACCATCAACTAAAGCTTCAGGTTTATATTAGGAAAAAGTTTCTTATAAAAGATATAACTCAAAGACGTAGGAGCAGTACCACCAATTGAAACTAATCCTCAACCAAAACTTCAAGTACATGTCACGAAAAAGTTCCTTACAAAGATAGAACTTTAGATGTTTCTCCAGCAATCATCCAATCTTAAGTTGGTGATTGATGGTTCAACACCTCAATGTAAGATCTCTTTTACACCCATTTTATCTTCCAATCTTGTTTTGACCTTGACCTACTTACTGCTTTTAGAAACGAAAATAATCTTTGCACCAAACATCCCATTACTAAATACCTATCAGGCTATCCTATGAAAGCCTATCTAAAAAAAAAAAAACCTATCAAATATGTGATGTGTTTGTTCCAAGAACTACACCGAAAGAATTAGGTGATTCAGATAGGAATTCAAAAAGTTATGGAATAAATAAGTGCTCTTAAGAAAAATAAAACTTAAAGTTTTATTGATGTATCGATTGACAAGAATATAGTTGGATGCAAATTGATGTTTACTGTAAGGTACAAAGCCAATGGCAATGTAGAAATATACAAAGCAAGAATTGTATGAAAGGGTTTTACTCAAATACATGAAATATACTACTAAGAGACATTTGCTCATAAGGCAAAAATCAACTCCATTCGGATACTTCCATCTATTGCTAATAACTCCAACTAGCCACTTCATCAATTTGATGTTAAAAATGCATTTCCAAAGGAGATATAAAGAGGAAATCTATATGGATTTGTCACATGGATTTGAAGAGACCATGGAAGAGGTAAAATGTGCAAGCTAAAGAAAAATTTATATGGTTTAAAATTGTCCCCTAGAGCTTGGTTTGAACAATTTAGAGATTTGGTTAGGAAGCATGATTTTATACAAAGCCAAGCAGCCACACTTTGAACTTTAAGCATTCGGTTGAAGAAAAAATAATAATCTAAATCGTTTACGTTAATGACATAACTATTATGGCTGACCATACTAGGATTAAAAATTTGAAGGGGAAGCTTGAGGTCGAATCTGAATTCTGAAATCAAGAACCTAGGAAGGCTAAAATATTTCATTGGAATGGAGTTTGCGAGATCGAAAGATGGAATTGTTATTAATCAATGCAAGTACATCCTTGATTTACATACAGGAACTGAAATGGCTGGGTGTAAGGTTGCTAAGACTCCGGCCATACCAAATATAAAGTTGAAAGTAACAACTGAAAGAGAAGTGATAGATCATGAATACCATAAAAGATTAGTTGGAAGATTGATCTGCCTGGCTCTTACAAGTCTGATATAAAATTTGCTGCAAGTGTAGTGAGCTAATTTATGTATTCACCAGGTCCCACATACTTTGAAGCAGCATTCAAAGTTCTAAGATAAATTAAAAAAAACACCAATAAATGGATTGTTGTAAAAAATAGAGGCCATATCTAGATAGAAACAAACATAGATGCAGATTGGATAGGTAACATAACTAACAGAAAATCCACCTCTGGGTACAACACCTTTGTAGGAGAAAATCTAGATACTTGGAAAAATAAGAAACAAAGTATAGTCGCTAGGAGTAGTGCTAAAATTGAATTCTAATCCGATGCAGACAAATGTTGAGAAGTGATATGGATAAAAAGACTAGTTGCAAACGCTGATTAAAGCGTACTGTGATAACAAACATGCAATTTTCTCAGCCCAAAATCCAATTTTACATAATAGATATATTGTGTCGGATTGAATATACACGGTGATAGAGTAAGAAATTTTCGTCTCAACGTTGAATGGATATCCAGCACACAAATAGAAGAAAAAAAAAGAACACCATAATTTTTACATAGAAAACACTAGAAAAAGAAAAAACCACTGGGTCACGCCCAGTTCAAATGATTCCACTAGTGTTTGATTATATTACAAGTGATTGACTTGTTCCTGAAATTGAGGACAATCAGATCACAATAATGAACCGTTGGGTTAAAATCCAGTTACGAACGGAGATTGAAAATTCGACGACATTTGGTGGTCGGGAGGAAATCCGGCTTCAATTGACGGTCGGGCAAAAATCTGGCTTCAATTAACAGTCGGGCTGAAGGTGTGGCATCATTCGGCGGTCAAGCAAAAGTCCAACGTCAGTCGTGACCAGGCAGAAGTTCGACTTCAGGCGCCGAACGGGCAGAAGTCCAACATCAGTCGGCTATCGGGCGGAAATCCAGCGGCAGTCGGTGGCTAGGTAGAAGTCCGGTGGTGGTCGAGGAGGAGTTTAGTGGCAACAGAGCTCTCTTCCTTCTCTTCCTTCATTCGGTCACTTTCCATGAGGAATGAGGGGTCTATTTATAGTTTTATGAGAGCGACATGACCATTAAATAGGAGGAAGATCAAGGATAAGTTGGGAGTTGTTTGAATGGACAACAAATGTTGATCCCCTTGATCGTGGACCATTTACTGGGCATTTGAATGTCTTAATGATATCATAATTCGACAATGTTGGCCTCGTTGGATTAGTTTCGCCGAGCCGCTTGATTCGACTATAAGCATGACACGTTTGGTAATCCAAATTATTGTTTGAACCTTCCAAATGTGCTTCGGGTCTTTGATTTGGACTCATTTGGGCTCGGATTGAGTCGAATTTGGTGTCGTTGGGTTCGTATTTTCGAGGCATTCAGTTCGACTGTAAGTTTGTTAAAATTGGAGTTCAGATGGTCCCAAATTTAATTTTTGAAGTTTCCAACTTGATTTAGCCTCGAGATTCGTGCCCGATCAAGATAATTTTTTTTATGATAGATCAAGATAAATGCCTCCTAAATTATACTTTGAAGTTTTTGTAGGTAAGATATCCATGGGCAACATCTTCATGCTAGATTGATGGGGAGTGCTGGAAAATATTCAATTGCATTAATTAATTCTGGATCCCTCCACCGCCTCCAGATTCTACACCATCACTACTCACGACCATAAAACCGTCCAAACTTGTGCATACCTTTTTTTGTTCTTTACTTTTATTTATCTTTATTAGATAGATTTGTTTCTTATTTTAAAATTGCTTATATGATCCCTGTAAGAAGATCAATCCCCGTATATATTATGTAGAATACAAGAGTAAGAGAAAACCTATTATTTTTCAATCTTTAACTTCTTTCATCTTCGTCTTTACAACACAAATACAACACAAATAAAAGCTTGTTAAAATGAGAATCTGATGATTACATCATCAGCAACTTCGACACGTGTACCATCGGAGACACCGGAGATCGACGGCCACAATCAGCAGTTTTATTTTAAGTCATTTTATGTAGTAGTTTATTTTATTTTTCAATTTTTCCATTTTCGTCCTTATGAGTATTTGGTCGCTATTGTAGTCCAAGGGGCATTTTAGTCTTTTATTTCCTTTGTCATTTTGAGTCCTATATATATGGTCATTTGTTATGTAATGGGTTAATGAATATTTTGAATGAAAATTATGTTTTGTTTCTACTTCTTCTTGCATGAGAGCTAGAGAAGGGAGAGAGCTCAAGGGGAGCAAATCGCAAGGCCCACAAGTCGTTGGAAGAGTCCGCGGCTCGTGGTTAAGTTCGTTTCCATTCTATCGGTGCTTCTTTCATCCTCATCCAACACCAAATTCCCCTACCGAGTTCGTTTCCATTCTATCGGTGCTTCTTTCATCCTCATCCAACACCAAATTCCCCTACCGTCTATTCCCAATTCGAACCCCAATTTCATCCCACCGACAACCTAAGGGAATCAACCGCTGGCCTCTCCCTTAGCCGCCGGCCACCCCTCCTCCACCACCTCCTAGCCAACCTCCACCCGCCAGCCACTTCCCAATTACCCCCACTTGTCCAATTTTTGAAATTAAAGTTGAATGATTTTCAAAAATTTCCTAATTTGGGGCCAAATTAGGAAAGTTTCCAAAATCAATTTGAAATTCAAATTGAAATGGATCTCATAATCTAATTTCCTAATGTGTATGTGCTAAATTGGAAAGCTCATAAATTGCTCCCACACCTCCTCTCCCTCTCTTGAACCCGCTGGCCTCATGGGGGTTTCTTCTCCCCTTTGAATGCTACATTAATTCTTCAATTAAAGCACTCATGGCCACCTAATTTGAATTCAAATTTCAAATTAAATTCCCCCAATTTCATGCAAAACCTGAAATTAATTTCAGGTTTTGAAATTAATCCCTTCCCCTCTCTCTAGAAACCGCCGGCCCCCTCCCTTCGATCCCCCCCCCCCCCCCAGTAATTCCCCAATCAATGCCTTAATTCCCTTTGATTTGAAATTCAAAATTCAAATCAATTCCCTCCCAATCTAATTAATTCTGAAATTAAATTTCAAATTTTGATTAGTCTCCTCTACACCCCAGTAAACCTCATTTCTCCCAACCCAAGCTCCCTCCTCCTTGCACCCGCCGGCCTCACCCTCTTCTTTGGGAAATCCCGCCGTCCCCTCCTCTCTCTCCTCTTCCTTTTCTCCTGTTTCCAACGGTGCTCCTTCATCTCCCGACAAGGATGCATGGCAGAACCCGAATGGAACTTTGGATTTGTGTATGACGATCGAGATCAAGTCGACATCCACCAATCGCTGTTCTTTGACGTGGGCTTTGATTTCAACGACACCGTTGAAGACTACATCAACCGTATCCAATACGCCTTGGTTGACGTAATCGACGAGCAAAGATTAAAGGGACGTTGTGTCATGCCCCGAGATCTAACTTGGAAAGAATGTCGATCAATTCCGCAACAATTTACCAGAGTTATCTATAAACCTTCAGTCAGCAATCTATCAAACATCTATAAAATTTAAAACATCTATATTCAAGTCGATTCATATCTCAAAACATCATATACAATACTCAGGAACTACACTATCAATACAAGTAGAAAAGCTATCCTATCCTGAGTACAAAAGAATCATCTATCGATCAAAAGAACTAAAACCTGTCAATCTGAATCAACTCCTATCTCCTGCTCCCGAGCCCTGACCTGAAAATATCAACCACATATAATGAGCTTTACAAAGCCCAGCAGGTCACCTAATACCTATAACTGAAATCAAAGCACGGCAATGCAATCAATATGCATGTCAATCTATCAATCTGATTCAGTCAATGGTCAATGAGTCTATGCAGCGGAAATCAATAGTCAATAAAACCAGTCAATGCAGCAGCAGGCAATTCGGTAAATCAATTCAATAAATCAATGTCGTCAATCAAATCGATACGGTCAAATCAGTGCGATCTAATCAATGAAGTCAAATGAGAAAAGCGATACAAGACAAGGAATCTATAAAACAGTCAATACGGTGTAGAACAATAGCAACAGTGAATCTATAAGTCTATAGGCATGTAATAACCCAAGATCCGTGTAGCGAAAGGATTCCTCTGATCGATCTTTCTTTTTTTTTTCTTTTTCTTCTATCGGGTTCCTCATCTATTTTTCATATCAATACCTACAAACATATATCCAGGGCCAGAGATAATTACATTACAGAAAAGAAACAGCAGCGAATACTATAATTCACATATAGTACAAACAGAGAAGTGACAAAAGAGTCCAAAAGAAATATCTACACTAGCCATACAGGCTACAAAAGAAAGCCTACCAAAGGCTACAAAACAAAAAGCTGAACTCGGCAGAAAGATCTTCAAACTGGAGGCCTTGCACCTGAAATATTAACCACATATAATGAGCTTACAAAGCCCAGCAGGTCACCAAAGCCTACAACTGAAATCAAAGCACGGCGATGCTATCAATATGCAGGTCAATGAAATCAAATCAATCAATGGTCAATGAGTCTATGCAACACGGAAATCCATCGTCAATGAAATCAAGTCTACACAGCGGAAATCAAATCAGTAGTCAATGCAGTACGGAAATCAATAGTTACTAATCAATACAGCAGTAAAAACATCGATAAATCAATACGCCTCAGCAATCAAATCAGTGAGTGCTCCTAGTCAATATCCAATCATCGTAGCAGTGTCTATCAAACAATACTATCAGTTTAATCAATTGTGTCGTCTATTCAATTCGTCGTATCTATATCGTCTATCAAATCAGTCAATCCAATTATTCAATACGATTTACTCGATATCAATATACAATATTCAATGACACCACGGTAGCGAAGACAATTCAATAATGACGACGTACAATGCTACAGTAGGGAAATCATCTCAATCAATAAAGCACTTTCCAGTCAATTATATCTATCAGCAGGGAAATTCATAGAACAATCGAATCAACTCAATAAGCAATTAAAACAAATCCATACAATGAAATCATTAGGTCAATTGAAATCAACGATCAGTTCCGTAAAGAAATCTATTCTACGATAAATCAAATCCATACGGCAACAATTCACTCAATCAATCAATTGATGATCGGTACAACGAATCAATGTATCAATGTATCAATAATATCCATATGTCAATATCATATCCATATCAATGTCGATGTCGGTATCTATCAATCGGTACAATCTATATCAATATCAGTGTCAATATCTATGAATCAATACGCAGAATCCATATCAATATCGGTGCCGGTATCTATGAAGCAATCAAGTCGATAACATCAAACAGAAAAGCAATACGATAAATCAACAGTAGCAAGTCAAATCAATGCTGAATCAATAGTATCAATGAGTCTATGAATCTATGCCGTCCATGTCCATATCAATGTCAATAATCAATAGTCAATAGTATCAATGCTCAATGATCAATCAATGAAATCAATGAATCCGTACGATAGTAAATCAATTCGATAAATCCATCAATATCAATGAATCAGTCGGAAATCGATAAATCAATGCATATCAGGAAATCCATACAATGGTCTTACTCGACAAGCACAAACACTAGCTATTATCAATGATCAATGATGCTGTTGTAGTTCGTTCAATGATGCTGTTGTAGTTATCCGCACGTTGGTTCTATGAAAAGAAAGAGTCGTCACTCTATTGCCCGTCGGCCGCCCGTCGGCATATAATCTCCTTATGACTCCCATCGTTATATCCATGATCCATGATCTATGATTTAAAGGAAAGCCCGTCGGCCCACCATCCTGTACAGGTATCATCTCCAACCAACGTTCAACCAGGTTCCCACTTGTCTTTCAGAATCGATCAATCAATGCAATAATCGATGCAATAATCAACAATAAAGAAATCTAAGACGATCATATCAATAATTATACGCATATCAATTCAATCAATCAATTTCAACCAAATCAGAAATCGTACGAAAATCGGGCAGAGTAACGGTAGTCGGTCAAATTTACACAAAAATCTCCAAAAATCACAATTCACCAAATTAATACAGAACGTGCACAGCAGCATTATAAGACTATTCTTCTACTGCTCAAACTAATTCGGACATCATAATAATTTGCAGTCAAAATAAAACCCCGCAAAACCAAAACGAACCGGACGAAATCTTCCAGAAAATAATCAAAACGTGCAGAATAATCATATCTACAGCATGCCAAAAGTTATGCGGTGAAATCTTCGCCAGTACCAAACCAGGTACGAAAATCACTTACAAAAACACAAATCTGAGCACCATTTTACAAAACCTCGAAATCTTCGAAAACAGAAGTAGGGTTCGGAGTCCTTACAGCGAGATAAACAAACTATTCAACAGCAACGAACGACGAAAATCGCTCCGCGGGCCCCGAAATCAGACTTCTTCCTTTGCTTTTTCGCTCTTTCTCTCTCCTCAAAATATCTGTTTTATAAAATGATTTTTCTCTCTCCTCAAAACGAGCTCATTTCCTTATATCATACATGGATCGGCCTGGCCGATCGTCTCGATCGTCCTGGACGATCAGACCAATTCTGGTCGTCCTGGCCGATACTCCAGGGCGATGATCAGGACGATTTTAGGAACAGTGCAGATCGTCCTGGACGATCTCAATATCGTCCTGGACGATTCTGTCCAGAAATAGCTCCAGAAATCAGCTGTTTTCAATGCACTAATCGGCCTGGACGATCCAAACTTCGTCCTGGCCGATTCTGGGAGGAAAATCACTTTTTCAGAAGCTACAGCAAAGGAACGAGGTCTCACAATCTCCCCACCTTAGAAAAATGTCGTCCCGACATTTCCCTAACGGTACAGAGCAAAACAAAAGCAAAACGAAACAAAACAGAACTAATCCAATCATTCAATAAATCACACAAATCACAACGAAACAGACGATAAACAAAACTCGTACCAGTCTCACCAGCAGGCACGGAAGGAACATCTTCCATCATGGCTTGTACTTTTCCAGTCTGAACAGTCAGAACAGGTCCTTGCCTAAGTTCAGAACTCGGGCAATCAGTCATTCTATGTCCATGTGCACCACATCGGAAGCATTGCCCTGTTCTTCGATAACACTGTCCCGAGTGTCTCTTTCCACAAAACGTACAAACATTAATTCTTGCTTTGCTACCTTCCCCACTTTTCTTGCTACGCCCAGAGCGTTTCGCTAGCTTGTCACTCACCATCTGAGCAACCATCTCAGCAAATTTATTCATATTTTCAGATGTGAGAGGGAGGTTAGCAACAGGTTCAGACTCAATCTTTTTGCCTTTCGGATCCATTTGCCTGATCAATACAAATCATTCCAATCAAAACCGCGGAAATCAAATACGTATAACAAAACAAATCAAATCAAATAATGCAATCATCAACTCTGGATATAATCAAATCCTTTTCACTGCACTTGCTCTGATACCAATTGTAATAACCCAAGATTCGTGTAGCGAAAGGATTCCTCTGATCGATCTTTCTTTTTTTTTTCTTTTTCTTCTATCGGGTTCCTCATCTATTTTTCATATCAATACATACAAACATATATCCAGGGCCAGAGATAATTACATTACAGAAAAGAAACAGCAGCGAATACTATAATTCACATATAGTACAAACAGAGAAGTGACAAAAGAGTCTAAAAGAAATATCTACACTAGCCATACAGGCTACAAAAGAAAGCCTACCAAAGGCTACAAAACAAAAAGCTGAACTCGGCAGAAAGATCTTCAAACTGGAGGCCTTGCACCTGAAATATTAACCACATATAATGAGCTTACAAAGCCCAGCAGGTCACCAAAGCCTACAACTGAAATCAAAGCACGGCGATGCTATCAATATGCAGGTCAATGAAATCAAATCAATCAATGGTCAATGAGTCTATGCAACACGAAAATCCATCGTCAATGAAATCAAGTCTACACAGCGGAAATCAAATCAGTAGTCAATGCAGTACGGAAATCAATAGTTACTAATCAATACAGCAGTAAAAATATCGATAAATCAATACGCCTCAGCAATCAAATCAGTGAGTGCTCCTAATCAATATCCAATCATCGTAGCAGTGTCTATCAAACAATACTATCAGTTTAATCAATTGTGTCGTCTATTCAATTCGTCGTATCTATATCGTCTATCAAATCAGTCAATCCAATTATTCAATACGATTTACTCGATATCAATATACAATATTCAATGACACCACGGTAGCGAAGACAATTCAATAATGACGACGTACAATGCTACAGTAGGGAAATCATCTCAATCAATAAAGCACTTTCCAGTCAATTATATCTATCAGCAGGGAAATTCATAGAACAATCGAATCAACTCAATAAGCAATTAAAACAAATCCATACAATGAAATCATTAGGTCAATTGAAATCAACGATCAGTTCCGTAAAGAAATCTATTCTACGATAAATCAAATCCATACGGCAACAATTCACTCAATCAATCAATTGATGATCGGTACAACGAATCAATGTATCAATGTATCAATAATATCCATATGTCAATATCATATCCATATCAATGTCGATGTCGGTATCTATCAATCGGTACAATCTATATCAATATCAGTGTCAATATCTATGAATCAATACGCAGAATCCATATCAATATCGGTGCCGGTATCTATGAAGCAATCAAGTCGATAACATCAAACAGAAAAGCAATACGATAAATCAACAGTAGCAAGTCAAATCAATGCTGAATCAATAGTATCAATGAGTCTATGAATCTATGCCGTCCATGTCCATATCAATGTCAATAATCAATAGTCAATAGTATCAATGCTCAATGATCAATCAATGAAATCAATGAATCCGTACGATAGTAAATCAATTCGATAAATCCATCAATATCAATGAATCAGTCGGAAATCGATAAATCAATGCATATCAGGAAATCCATACAATGGTCTTACTCGACAAGCACAAGCACTAGCTATTATCAATGATCAATGATGCTGTTGTAGTTCATTCAATGATGCTGTTGTAGTTATCCGCACGTTGGTTCTATGAAAAGAAAGAGTCGTCACTCTATTGCCCGTCGGCCGCCCGTCGGCATATAATCTCCTTATGACTCCCATCGTTATATCCATGATCCATGATCTATGATTTAAAGGAAAGCCCGTCGGCCCACCATCCTGTACAAGTATCATCTCCAACCAACGTTCAACCAGGTTCCCACTTGTCTTTCAGAATCGATCAATCAATGCAATAATCGATGCAATAATCAACAATAAAGAAATCTAAGACGATCATATCAATAATTATACGCATATCAATTCAATCAATCAATTTCAACCAAATCAGAAATCGTACGAAAATCGGGCAGAGTAACGGTAGTCGGTCAAATTTACACAAAAATCTCCAAAAATCACAATTCACCAAATTAATACAGAACGTGCACAGCAGCATTATAAGACTATTCTTCTACTGCTCAAACTAATTCGGACATCATAATAATTTGCAGTCAAAATAAAACCCCGCAAAACCAAAACGAACCGGACGAAATCTTCCAGAAAATAATCAAAACGTGCAGAATAATCATATCTACAGCATGCCAAAAGTTATGCGGTGAAATCTTCGCCAGTACCAAACCAGGTACGAAAATCACTTACAAAAACACAAATCTGAGCACCATTTTACAAAACCTCGAAATCTTCGAAAACAGAAGTAGGGTTCGGAGTCCTTACAGCGAGACAAACAAACTATTCAACAGCAACGAACGACAAAAATCGCTCCGCGGGCACCAAAATCGGACTTCTTCCTTTGCTTTTTCGCTCTTTCTCTCTCCTCAAAATATCTGTTTTATAAAATGATTTTTCTCTCTCCTCAAAACGAGCTCATTTCCTTATATCATACATGGATCGGCCTGGCCGATCGTCTCGATCGTCCTGGACGATCAGACCAATTCTGGTCGTCCTGGCCGATACTCCAGGGCGATGATCAGGACGATTTTAGGAACAGTGCAGATCGTCCTGGACGATCTCAATATCGTCCTGGACGATTCTGTCCAGAAATAGCTCCAGAAATCAGCTGTTTTCAATGCACTAATCGGCCTGGACGATCCAAACTTCGTCCTGGCCGATTTTGGGAGGAAAATCACTTTTTCAGAAGCTACAGCAAAGGAACGAGGTCTCACAAGGCAGTAGTACAAATACGATGTCCATGTCCATGCTATCAATGCAGTATCTATATCTATCAATGTCCATAACAATACTCAGTAGTCAATGCTCGGTAGTCGATCGATGAAATCAATAGAATCCGTACGATACAGTAAATCCGATCAAATCAAAAGAGCAGAAATCGATAAAGCAATAAATCCGTAAATCAATACAATAAACATGCAATTCAATACTATATACTGAACAAGTACAATCTACTGGCTATGTTGCTGTTGTAGAATCCATATTGCTGTTGTAGATATCAATTTACATTGGTTCAATCAATAAGAGTCGTCACTCTTTTCGCCCGTCGGCATATCAATCAATAAACTCCTTATGGCTCCCAATCGTTATATCAATAATCAATGGTTTAAAGGAAAGCCCGTCGGCCCACCATCCTGTACAGGTATCAATCAATCTTCTACCAATGTTCAACCAGGTTCCACTTGCAATCAGTATCAATAGTCAATTCAATCAATAAACAATTCAATAGTCAATATTAAAGCAATCATATCAATAATCAATGCAATATCAGTTCAATCTATCAATCTCATACAATTCAGGAATCGTACGAAAATCGGGCAGCGTAACGGTAGTCGGTCAAATTTACACAAAAATCCTGCAAAAAGACACAATTTCCAAATCTTTCCAAATTACAGTAGAATATCTATAACATCAATACAAGACTATCGATCTATAGAAGCCAAATCAAATCAGGTCATGATATTATTCTATTCAATTAAAAGCGCGTAAAATCAATTCCGACCGGTAAAATCTTCGTAGAATACAGTCAAATCGTGTACAATAATCATATCTATAACATATCAGAAGTTGTGCGGTGGAAGTTGTGTCAAATCGAAATCATGTCGAAAAGTCGACTACGAAAACACAAAACAAATCCCAACTCGGTCAAAACACAACATCTTTGAAAACAGAAACAGGGTTCGGAGTCCTTACCACGAGATCTTCTCTTTTCCCAACAGCAGCGTCGGACGAAAAGCGCTCCGCGGTCTCCGAAAACCAGGTTTTCTCTTTTTCCTTTTCTCTTTCTCTCTCCTCAGATATTTCTGATTTTAATTTTGATTTTTCTCTCTCCTCAAAACGAGCTCATTTCCTTATATCATACTCATATCGGCCTGGCCGATCGCCTGATCGTCCCGGGACGATCAGACCAAATTCTGATCGTCCTGGACCATTCCCAGGGCGATGATCAGGACGGTATTGTGAACAGTGCCGATCGTCCCGGACGATCTCAATATCGTCCTGGACGATCCTGTCCAGAAATCCTTCCAGAAACACACCAGAAATCAGCTGTTTTCCATGCACTGATCGGCCTGGACGATCCAAACTTCGTCCTGGCCGATTCTGGGAGGAAAATCCAAATCAGAGAGGAACAGTAAGGGAACGAGATATTATAATCTCCCCACCTTAGAAAAATGTCGTCCCGACATTTCCCTACAGGTACGAAGCAAAACAAGCAATGCAAAACGATTCGATCGAAAACCAAATCTAAATCAAAACTCGTCGAAATCCATACAGAACACACAATGCAATCAATCAAATGTCACTATGCGATGTTCATATGTCAATATCAATTGGTTAGTCAAATCAATCTTACCAGTAGAACCTTCTGGTCGTTGCTGATCCTCACGATGCTGTAAACTCTGTAGACTGTAGATGCGTGGCACCACTGGAGGTCGTGGCGCAACCGTCTCCCTCTGGTCTCTGACAGCTCTATCATCCATCCGGTTCCCTGATCTCTCACTGTAGGCCCTCGAGGCAACAGTCCTCTGTTGTCCTGTCCCCGTACCAGAATCAGTACTTTCATCCAGTCCTTTCTGAGGACAATTTGCTGCTCTGTGCCCTTGCTGTCCACAATGAAAACACTGTCCCGTCACTAGGTAGCACTGACCTGCATGTCGTTTGCCACAGTGAATGCACGTGCCAGAACCACCAGATGATACTATCGATGCAGATCGTGACACAGATCCCGATGCAGATCCCTTCGAACCCTCATACCTGCTTCTCTTCTCTCTATCTCTGTCTCTACCAGAATCATCTCGTCGTACGTCATCTCTCCTCCTCCTGATATCATCGTACCTCGATATCGGTGTCGCCAGTTCAATCTCTATCAATCGGGCCCGCTCCACTAGCTCAGAAAACTCATGGATCCGGAAAGGTACTAGTGGTTGCCTCAGCTCTCTGTTCAATCCGTGCAGAAATCTATAACATTTGTCTTCGGCAGTAGGGATCAGGTGAGCAGCGTACCTCGCAAGTGCAGTAAACTCGGCCTCGTACTGCATCACTGACTTGCGGCCTTGCTCCAATTTCATGAAAGCTTCCTGCATCTGTCGCTGAGCTGACGGTGGTACAAACCACATCCTGAATACTGCAGTGAACTCATCCCAGGTGATCTCAGCATTGGTCTTCCCCTGAAACTTCTCTCTCTGCTGTCCAATCCACCATCTCTCTGCCTCACTCTCCAACATGAATACTGCCAATGGTACTTTTCTATTCCCCGGACACTGCATGCTGTCAAAAATCTTTTCCACCCTCATAATCCAATCCTCAGCAGCCTGTGGTCCTACAGCCCCTTTGAACAACGGAGGTTTCAGCTTGTGGAACATCTGCAAGTGTCTGTCAACTTCTTCTTCTTTGCTCCCACTCATCTTGCTCTGGGCATCCCCCATAACATGTGCAATCGCAGTAGCTAACTGCATCATACTCTCTGAAGGTACTGGAGCTGCGCTGTGTTGCTCATTCGGTACACTGGATTCTGCCGGAGGATCCATATCTTTTCACCTGCACATTTCAAAACAATAATACACATATGCAATGATGTATGCCAATGAAGCTCTTAAAGCTACCCAATCTACCCAATCTCTAAATCCAATCCTACAACTCTGGTAACAATCCATTCTTCCAATAACACTGCTCTGATACCAACTTGTCATGCCCCGAGATCTAACTTGGAAAGAATGTCGATCAATTCCGCAACAATTTACCAGAGTTATCTATAAACCTTCAGTCAGCAATCTATCAAACATCTATAAAATTTAAAACATCTATATTCAAGTCGATTCATATCTCAAAACATCATATACAATACTCAGGAACTACACTATCAATACAAGTAGAAAAGCTATCCTATCCTGAGTACAAAAGAATCATCTATCGATCAAAAGAACTAAAACCTGTCAATCTGAATCAACTCCTATCTCCTGCTCCCGAGCCCTGACCTGAAAATATCAACCACATATAATGAGCTTTACAAAGCCCAGCAGGTCACCTAATACCTATAACTGAAATCAAAGCACGGCAATGCAATCAATATGCATGTCAATCTATCAATCTGATTCAGTCAATGGTCAATGAGTCTATGCAGCGGAAATCAATAGTCAATAAAACCAGTCAATGCAGCAGCAGGCAATTCGGTAAATCAATTCAATAAATCAATGTCGTCAATCAAATCGATACGGTCAAATCAGTGCGATCTAATCAATGAAGTCAAATGAGAAAAGCGATACAAGACAAGGAATCTATAAAACAGTCAATACGGTGTAGAACAATAGCAACAGTGAATCTATAAGTCTATAGGCAGTAGTACAAATACGATGTCCATGTCCATGCTATCAATGCAGTATCTATATCTATCAATGTCCATAACAATACTCAGTAGTCAATGCTCGGTAGTCGATCGATGAAATCAATAGAATCCGTACGATACAGTAAATTCGATCAAATCAAAAGAGCAGAAATCGATAAAGCAATAAATCCGTAAATCAATACAGTAAACATGCAATTCAATACTATATACTGAACAAGTACAATCTACTGGCTATGTTGCTGTTGTAGAATCCATATTGCTGTTGTAGATATCAATTTACATTGGTTCAATCAATAAGAGTCGTCACTCTTTTCGCCCGTCGGCATATCAATCAATAAACTCCTTATGGCTTCCAATCGTTATATCAATAATCAATGGTTTAAAGGAAAGCCCGTCGGCCCACCATCCTGTACAGGTATCAATCAATCTTCTACCAATGTTCAACCAGGTTCCACTTGCAATCAGTATCAATAGTCAATTCAATCAATAAACAATTCAATAGTCAATATTAAAGCAATCATATCAATAATCAATGCAATATCAGTTCAATCTATCAATCTCATACAATTCAGGAATCGTACGAAAATCGGGCAGCGTAACGGTAGTCGGTCAAATTTACACAAAAATCCTGCAAAAAGACACAGTTTCCAAATCTTTCCAAATTACAGTAGAATATCTATAACATCAATACAAGACTATCGATCTATAGAAGCCAAATCAAATCAGGTCCTGATATTATTCTATTCAATTAAAAGCGCGTAAAATCAATTCCGACCGGTAAAATCTTCGTAGAATACAGTCAAATCGTGTACAATAATCATATCTATAACATATCAGAAGTTGTGCGGTGGAAGTTGTGTCAAATCGAAATCATGTCGAAAAGTCGACTACGAAAACACAAAACAAATCCCAACTCGGTCAAAACACAACATCTTTGAAAACAGAAACAGGGTTCGGAGTCCTTACCACGAGATCTTCTCTTTTCCCAACAGCAGCGTCGGACGAAAAGCGCTCCGCGGTCTCCGAAAACCAGCTTTTCTCTTTTTCCTTTTCTCTTTCTCTCTCCTCAGATATTTCTGATTTTAATTTTGATTTTTCTCTCTCCTCAAAACGAGCTCATTTCCTTATATCATACTCATATCGGCCTGGCCGATCGCTTGATCGTCCCGGGACGATCAGACCAAATTCTGATCGTCCTGGACCATTCCCAGGGCGATGATCAGGACGGTATTGTGAACAGTGCCGATCGTCCCGGACGATCTCAATATCGTCCTGGACGATCCTGTCCAGAAATCCTTCCAGAAACACACCAGAAATCAGCTGTTTTCCATGCACTGATCGGCCTGGACGATCCAAACTTCGTCCTGGCCGATTCTGGGAGGAAAATTCAAATCAGAGAGGAACAGTAAGGGAACGAGATATTACACGTTGGATCATCATTGGATGACCATCTTCCTCCACCACTCCAACCATCTTTCCAAGAACGACGATCTTCAGTTCCTTCTTTCTTGGAGTGACCTCGATTCTAATGTGGAGAATATTCTGCCGCTAAAGCCTAGACTATTTGAGCGTATGAGCTCCAAAGGTAAAAGCTCTCATTATTAAATTGCGGATTGTTGGTTAATAGCTCTTAGTATTGCTACTATTTTGCTTATCTACTAGGTTTGGTTAATCTACGTGCTCCTTCGCCTAAGCAAGTGAAAAACTAAGGTTCTTTATTGAAATTCCTTGTTATTGCAATAAGCTATTAATTGAGATTACATTGTCAACTATTCTTAAATTTCTTATCAAGCTCCTTTTGCATGTGGTTTCACATCAGCATCTCTATGGAAATCTTTAAATTATTTCATGAAAATATGGCAATTATTATGGATGGATACAGATCCTCTAAAATTACAATGGAAATTGTAGGTGCAATTATCTTAGATATGGCCATTTCATTTTGATTATTTAAAGCCTGGGCTTGAATTAAACTTGTTTTCTCAAAATCACTTACATATTAATAGACTCAATACCATACAGCCTTTTAAATTAAAAAGGACAGAAATCTTATAAGGAATACCTTAAAAATAAAATAAAAATCCTACATGGAACTTGTTATCCTTACTTATTCCTATAATGAGTTTTGCATTTACAAATGTGTCAATGATAGATGTTAATATCTAAAAAAACAAATTTTCATTATGTCATAAATGAAGATAAGTAACTTCTAATGGTTATGTCTAAACGCTGAGAATTTGACTGAAATGAGTGAAAAGAGATTAAAAAGCTCAAATGAATGAGAGCATAATCGACCAATCAATCATTAAAATTTGATCTCAAACCCTCAAGTCCTTCAATTCAACATAGCCAATACGACTTTTTATTAAAAAATCCCAACAGGATTTCTGTATGGAAATGACATGCCAGTATCTAGTCTGCCTCTGAAATCTGCTATAAGCGCTATTTTCTCATCCATAAAGGAGACAATGATCTTGGCCATGTCCTATTTAAAATTTGCTTTGAGGATATTAAGTAAACCCTCTAGACTTTATTGTGGAATGAAGTATAATGGAAGTAAAGTTTGTTGATGCTGTCAACAATTTGTGTTGAACACAAAATCCAAGGCAATTTTCAAGGCTTGTTAACTGCAAGGTAATATCCTTCAAGATCATAATAATGGATGCTACTTTATCATTCAGATAGTCGAATCTTACAATCCTCAATCAAACAATTGTCATCCTCCATTAAAAATTAGAACAAATCACTAGTGAATTCATTTTTGTTGAGGAAGCAAAAAAGAATAAAAGTTTGTAGAACTAAATGAATTTTATTTCTATTGCATTTGACCATCCTACATAGTAAGTCATGAAATACTCTCTACTGATGTTGATCAAGGTGAAATGCAATACAACGATGGAGAATGGATTTCTGAAAAAATGGCGAAGAGTTCTGTACATGCCATGTTGGCTATGAGCAATGAAAGGTGGCGTTCACCTATGGTTTTATAAACCCCTTGTGGTGTTGAAGTTGTCGGTATTGGAGTTCATCTACAAATCTTGGATGAGATGGGAAATTCTAGAAGAAACGGCGATCCAGGATCAGTAAAAGGATGACGAAGATGATCGGTCTAATGAAGATTGGAACAAACGGGAACTAGCGAAGCTTGGGATGGCAAATGAGAATCACCGAATCTGGAACTAACAATAACAATGGGAAATAGATTAGCAACTATGGCTTGCTATTGGGAAGATGATTGGAGTCTCCTTCTCTGTGAGTTCTTTGTCTCGTTGAATGCGAGTAAGCGCCATTAACAAGATCCTACGTTGTATTTGAACATTTCGATTTATTCATCACTCAAAAAATTTGAGGATGATAGAAGAAGCGATGAGTTATTTGCCAATGATTCATTTATTACATATCCTCACCCTCCCTAAATTAGCACCCCGACAAAAAGATGTTGTGAATTCACAAATCACAACAACTACAGATTCAAAGCATCAACAACACATTCTATTCTACATTCTAGAAATAAATCAGCAAAAGCATTCAGATACCGCATTCAGCAGCAACCAACCTCTCTGAAGCTGCACGGAGGCGTTTCATCGAACACCTGAAGAGTAATAAGTCAATCATTCGCCGTAGCCAGCTGAACGGAAAGGAGCTCATCTTCTGGTATAGTACGGATAACACAATCGGAGAGGGGGTGGGAGACGCAGAGGAGAGCGTATCCACTTGCGATGACGTCTTCACTGAGCATGCCCTCGCTCTGGTCGACGGCACCGCTGAGAAGGCGAGCAGGGCAGGTCATGCAAACCCCGAGCTTGCAATCATGGGGAACTTCAACTCCCTCTTCCAGTGCTCGCCCTAGTATTGTCTCGTCCTCGCCTACTTCTAATGTACGCTGCTCTCCCTCGTGCTCGATTATGACTTTGTATGCTCTGCACCACTTAGCGAATTGATGCCGCCGCCGACGGGATCCGGCGGGGGTCGGCGTCGGTAGGCGACACTGGTGAAAGAGGCGGATTGGGGTTGGTTTGATGTTGTGCGGAAGTAACGGAGGGGAAACGGAGAAGCGAGTTAAGCTTGTCGCCATTGCAACGCTATGAATCGTTGTATTGTCCCACAGTGTAGCTCCTGTTGCTGAAGCCTGCGGTAGGTGGGAGCGTGGGTGGGGCGGATAAGGTGATGGGCCATATATGATTTATATTATATTTAAAATAACACAACTCTTCTTGACCTATTGGTTGAGAGCTTTTAACTAAGAGGTCTAAGGTTCGAGCTCATGTATATGTGTTGTGTGTGTGAATTTGTCTTAAATGACCTAAATGTCCCCAAAAAAATATATATTTAAATAGAATATACGATAAATATTTGCTTATGAAGTGAAATTTTTCTTCCAAGTTCTAAGTTTATCTTATCTTTATTTTTTTAACAAAAAAAAAAAAAAAAGAACGATCATGACCGTCCATCTACTGGATGTCCATTCATGAACGATATATAAAAGATACAGTTCCTGCCGAAGCTAGGCATATAGTGTAAAACCCTAGCGGCCGCTTGCTGCAAGGAGACGGTACAGAGAAACAACAGTTTCCTGTTGCAAGAGAAAGCTAGGAGCCATGGTGGGAGACGTTCTTTCACTTATAACCTTTGAAACTTTCTTACTTGATATTCGCTTCAGAAATTTTTTTCTTGTTCTTATCTGCTTATTCTCATTTTTTTGTCTTTAATTGCAGTCGCTTATCGCGAACGAAGATTTTCAACATATTCTTCGTGTTCTGAACACAAACGTAGATGGGAAGAAAAAGATTATGTTCGCCCTCACATCCATTAAGGGCATCGGCCGCCGCTTTGCCAACATCGTTTGCAAGAAGGCCGATGTGGACATGAACAAAAGGTTCTTGTTTCATTGATGCTATTTGACTTTGATCGGCTCTTTTATTTAACATCTATTTTTTGATGCTATTAAAATAGTATGTATTTGTAGAGCTGGCGAGCTTTCAGCAGCAGAACTTGAGAATCTGATGACGATTGTTGCAAATCCCCGTCAATTTAAGATTCCGGACTGGTTTTTAAACAGGAAGAAGGATTACAAAGATGGGAGGTACTCTCAGGTTGTGTCTAATGCTCTGGACATGAAGCTTAGAGATGATCTGGAGCGTTTGAAGAAAATCAGGTCTGTTTCTACTTAATTTTATGCCATCTTACTTTCTGTTTTATGCAGTCAAATTTGCTGGGAATTGTTTATTGAGCAGGATTTGTTCTTCTGTGGCTCAATCAAACAAAAATTTTTATGTAAAAATAGGATTTTTTTAGTTTTCTGTTAACGTTAACAGTGAATGATCAGATGGATGCCACCAAATTCTATGTTTTGTTTTTTACTTAGTATTTCTATGTTATGAACTTTATGTTGGACTACAATGATATAATAAATCAGAATTGCCTATGAAGTGCTTTGGAACATTTCTTCTGCAGGTAGGTGGAGAGAGTCAATTTAGCCAACATTTCCTTCGATCTTGTTTGATTTTTTCCAAGGAAGCATTAGTCATTATGTTATTCCCACCTGCATGTTCTGCTAATTACAATCCTTTGCATAAGCCATTTACAAGTTTTTGTATCTACGTTATTTTTTAAAGCAAGCTAAGGTACTTATTTCTTTCTGTGTAAACTAAATTATAGTTCCAAGGTTCTCTGGTTAAAGGCCATTTTATTGTAGTTTATTTGGCCACATTTGAAATAATACTATAACATAAATTCGAAATTTGTAAAAAACAATTCACAGATATTTTGAGTACCTGAGCGCCTCTCTTTTTATGTAAGCCTAGTGTCTTGATCGGAGGTATCAGAAGTGGCCATCTTTTTTCTCACTATATATATATATATATATATATATATATATATATATATATATATATATATATATATATATATATATATATATATATATATATATATATATATGGTGAGTTTGACTTCTCTTTGCTTTCCTAAAAAATAAGCTGCACTACTTGTCCATAAAATTTGTAGCTTTCCCTGCAAATTATAATTATGTATAAGTTGGGTGTATAATGAGAATGGTAGGTTGTAAGTTCTAACATATACCGGGTCTTGGATGCGGCATACTTGTGTTTTGTTCTATCAATAGTGTGTGGAATGAATTACTAGGCAACTCTATTTCCTTTGTACAATGTCATGTCATCAGAAACTAGTGGTGAAACACTGTGAAATAAACATTTTTACCTACAAATGAAAATAATTTATAGCGAAATTGAGGGTTTCTTGTTTTCCATTCTATTATATCAAACTATATTGGGAATGTGGTCATATTCTCAAAGGAGGAGATTGATATTGCAAGAATGAGTGCTCTTTTAGGAGGCTAACATTATTATGTAAAAAATTTGAAATTACTTGATATATTTTGATTTGTTGGATTTCATTTAGACTTTGAGGGCTTCTGTTTTTTCAATCCTTCTTGTGGTGACTCCAATTTAACTGATAATAGCGATGGAACAATTCCCATTATTATGTTTTCTTTCTGTAGTTCAATTCCCAATAATAAATTTCTTGTGACATTGCAGAATTATAGTAAGTTTTGGTGTGTACCATTGTTGCGAAACAGAATATCTTGTTGCTAACTGGATGCTAATTTCTAATGTGACAAGGCCAAGCATTTCTTAACCGGCTACATTTCAGGCAACCATTTTTTAGCAATATCACAAGGAAAATTTCTGCAACAGATTTCATCAAAAACTTTTGTTGGCCTCTGCCTTTTTCTTGTGATAAAGAGGCTGAATTTACTTGATTTGTAGATCATCTAATCTACCTCTTTTGCTGCCGAGTCAGCTTTAAAGTTTTAAATCCATTTTCTTTCTAAATTTTCTCCATCCATTTTCAATCTTCTCTTTTGTTTGCCTATGTGATGTTGGTTATTAGAAGAAATAGCTGTAGACAAGCAGAGATTAATCTCATTTTAAACTTCCTTTTTAGTATCCCATCATCATTTCTACCAATCAATTGCAGGAATCACCGTGGTCTACGTCACTACTGGGGTCTTCGTGTTCGTGGGCAGCACACCAAGACAACTGGTAGGCGGGGGAAGACCGTTGGTGTCTCCAAGAAGCGATAAGCTTTTCCTCATCAGCTTTTTAACAGAGGTCATGTTGGTGTTTTGAACTAAGAAAAACTATCCAAGCATTTTTTTCTTTTATTTTTCAGCATTTTCATTTGAAAGAATTGTGTTTTAGCTAAACCTATTTTGATGAAGTGCTTAGTGGTATTTTTTATGATCGAGAAATGGAATTAGTTGGTTAATGTAGTGTTTCTTGAAAGAGATTTGGAACATCGGCAGGCAAATGGGATCTGTATATATCAATATATTGTTTGCTCACTTAAGCTGCTTCCCAATTATGCTACAGGCAAGCCAAATACGTCCCTTATCTACTCTGTGTTTTTTCTACTAATTCATCAAGTGGCAAATTATGCCAGTTGATTTGTTATCAGTTGTATGTTTTTGAGTGCTTGCAAAAGTAATATTACCATTTTCTTTCTCAGCTACAATTTCTTTGATATCTATATATATATATATATATATATATATATATATATATATATATATATATATATATATATATATTGTGCGGGCGCCGAATGCTATCCGAAGATCAACTTGAGTTTGCCACATCTCCCTGTGCTCGGTATCGCTGTTTAGTGTTGGTCGGTACTGTGGCTTGGTGCTGCTAATGTGACGCATTCTGAAGAACACAGCAGTCCTTTAGACTAGCTGTTTCAGGCACGGGAAGAAGAACAGAAATTTGCCGAAACAAACTGGAGAAAGTAATGTTTATTATTATGCCTAGACTAGATACATAATAGCCTTTAAATAGACTTTACAGAATAGTACCAAGACTAGTTATTTACATATTTACCACAACCTGTATTTATTTATTAGTATGAGATTTATTTATTAATAGTCCCCCACAAACTGATGGTTTCTCTGTTACCGACAGTTTGAGACGAAGAGTTTTAAATCTCAGAGTGGGTAAGGATTTAATAAATATATTAGCTAGTTGATCAGTGGTACTTATAGGAAATATGCGAATATTTTTGTTTTGTATGTGATCCCGTACAAAGCGTTGATCTATTTCAATGTGCTTTGTGCGAGCATGGAATACGGGGTTATTAGCTAGAGCAATTGCAGACATATTGTCGCAGTATATCCGTTGGTTGGTATTGACGAATGCTGAATTCAGCGAGTAATTTTCGAATCCATATGATATCTGCCGTAAGAGCCGCTAAGGCACGGTACTCGGACTCCGTGGATGAGCGTGCGATCGTATGTTGCTTCTTGACTGTCCAAGAAATCAGTGTATCACCAAGGAACGAACAAAACCCGGAGGTAGACTTTCTAGATTCCGGATCACTTTCCCAATCCGCATCTGAAAAGGAAGTAAGTTGAAAATTAGATTTAGAAATAGGAAGACCGTAGTTTAGCGTACCTTTTATGTAGCGTAAAAGACGTTTGAGCAGAAAAGCATCCTGAGAAGACGGATTATGCATATGTTGTGATAAAAGATTCACACTATATGCCATATCCGGACGCGTAAGAGTAAGATATTGTAATGATCCAGTTAATCTGCGGTACATAGTAGGATCCGAAAGAAAATTGTCTTGAGGTATGTCAGACGGTGGTTTAGTGCAAGTTGGATTGTGAATGGGATTGCATCTACTTAATTTCGCCAGATCAAGCAAAGAGTAAGCGTACTGTGCTTGAGAGAGAAATAGTTTGTCTGAGGAACGATCAATTTGTATACCAAGAGACTTGCTTGCTTGGCCAAGATTTTTCATGGCAAATTTTTGGCTTAACTATTCAAGAATCTTGGTAAGATGATGAGTGTTATTTCCAGTAAATAAGATGTCATCTACATAGATTAATAAGAATAGTTGAATATTGTTTTTATTAAATAAAAATAGAGAAGGATCAGAGACACTATTTATGAAACCAAGGGATAGAAGATACTCCGTAAACGTATTGTACCACTGCCGCGGCGCTTGTTTGAGCCCGTACAGTGCTTTGTGTAGTCGACATACATAAGTCAGATGAGATGGATCTTCAAATCCTTTTGGTTAGTGCATAAAAACCGTCTCCGAGAGATTGCCATGAAGAAACGCATTCGCAACATCTAATTGATGTACCTGCCAATCATTAGCAAGAGTTAGAGTTAGTAGAATACGAATGGTAGGTAGTTTAGCGACAGGACTGAATGTCTTGGTGTAATCGAGACCAAATTCTTGATTATTTCCTAATGCCACAAAACGTGCTTTGTGCTTGACAATAGACCCATCGGCATATAATTTAAGTTTGTACGTCCATTTGCAACCTAATACTGTAGATGTTGGTGGTGGGACCAGACTCCAAGTGCCCTGTTGATGTAGAGCAAGGATTTCATCTGCCATGGCCTTACGCCATTCAGGGTATTTGACAGCATCTGAATAATTGGTGGGAGTATGCAGAACAGGATCATGATTGATCTGATGTAGCAGATTTAAGCGGTTAACAGGTTTGAGAGACCCTGTTTTATGCCTAGTAACCATTTGATGGGCATTGGGAGCTGCAACAGGAGATGTCGGAAGCACGGGTTCTGTATAAGCAGGAGTTTCCATAGTATTATTAGCTGACTCTATTTGATCTAAATGTGAAGTTGTTGGCTGAACCGTGGAATAGTTGGACGGGACGGATGATGGCAGACCACTGCAATTTGACACAGGAGTTAGCAAGAAGGGAAGATCTGTAACACTTGCATTGGTAACACGTTTGGTGTCCTGCTGTTCAGAAAACGGAAAACATTGCTCGTTAAAAGTCAAATGCCGAGAAACAAAAATTTTATTTGTTGATATATCTAAACATTTATACCCTTTGTGAATATCAGAGTAACCAAGAAACACACATTGCATGGACTTAGGTTGCAACTTATGACGTTTATGAGAGGGTATAAGCGGGTAACACGCACACCCAAAAGTACGGAGATTAGTATAGTTAGGTGTGGTATTGTATATTAATTCGAACAGAGATAAGTTTTTGGTGTTACGTGACGGCATACGGTTTATAATATAGACTGCCGTGAGTACCGCATCAGGCCAGTAGGAATAGGGTATTTGAGCAGTGTGTAAAAGTGACCGAGTTGTCTCGATTATATGCCGATGCTTCCTTTCTGCGACTCCATTCTGTTCCGGAGTATAGGGGCACGATACTTGATGTAATATACCATGGGTTTGCAGAAAATTAGTAACCGTGTGGCTAAGGTATTCACCTCCGCCATCTGTACGAATGCACTTTATTGATTTTGTAAAATACTTTTCAATTTGCTTTTTGAAATTAAAGAATACTTGAGCAAAATCGGATTTATGTTTTAAAGGGAACAACCAAGTAAATCTAGTACAGTCATCTACAAATATAGCATAATATTGGAAACCTTGCAACGAAATACAGGGTGCAGGTCCCCAAATATCCGAATGTAACAATTCTAAAGCATGTGTCTTGCGTGTAACAGATGTTTCGAAAGGCATTTTATGGGCTTTCGAAGTATTACATGTCATACAAGATTTGGGAAAATCAATATGTAAATGCGGAAAAGAAGAAGCAAGAATTTGTAAAATGTTATTGTTAGGATGCCCAAATCGATTGTGCCAAGAAAATGTGGGAACCCGAGCCGTAGAGTAAGCATGATGAGGAGGCGTCGGTGTGGTTGTCTGGATTTGGTATAAACCGTTACGGCAAGGTCCTTGAAGAAGAACTTCGTGAGTCTTCAAATCCTTTAAAGAAAAACCATTAGGATCGTCGAACTCAACGGAATTATTGTTGTCTTTCGTGAGTTTAGAGATAGACAGTAAATTATATTGAAGTTTAGGTGTGTGAAAGAGATGTGTTAGAGTAAGCTTACGATCAGGCGTGGATAACAAACATGTACCATAATGAGTTATACCTACTGAGCTTCCATCACCGATGGTAACGGTGTCTGGACCGTGATAAGGATGCGAAACCGATAAGTTTTCGATTGCATTTGTGAGGTGGGATGAGGCCCCGGAGTCCAGAAACCAGTCGGTAGTGTTTCTTGAATTTCCAGCCACAAGAGCTGTAGTATTGCTGTTTGCCACCGGAGGAATGTAGTTCTGGTTTAATCTGTGCCAGCAAGATGATGCACTATGTCCCTTCTTGAAGCAAATTTGACAGATGGTAGACGCGTTTGGATTTGAATGTCGCGGGTTGTTGCTTGGGTTTGTGCCTTTGCAGCGAGAACGACGACCCCGACCACGAACAGAGTAAAGGGCCGTGGTCGAGTCCGGTGCGGAGGGCAGACGCGAAACCTCAGATGCGACGTGAATTTCCTCACTGAGAAGAAGCGCGTACAAATTGTCGAGGCTGATGGGGGATTGCATAGTGCGAATTGCAGTTTTGAAGGATTGATAGGAGGAAGGGAGACCATTAAGAATGTGTAAGATAATGTCTTCGGTATCCACGGTGGATCCGGCAGATGCAATATTATCAACCAGAGTTTTTATTTCAGCAAGATACTGAGTCATCGAAGAGTTTTTGAGGGCAACATGATGTAACTCGTTCTTTAACTGAATAACTTTGGAACGATTCGTGGCTTGAAATCTTGTTTCAAGCATGTCCCAAATAGATACCGTGGAATCCAGGTGAATGATGTAGGGAAGAACAGGAGCGGATATGGTAGAACAAATTGCAGCGGAAAGGTTTTGATCCGAAAGTAACCAATTCAAGAAAGCAGGATTTGATGATGAAGAAGATGATCCATCGGAGTTGGATCGAAAACGTGAGGGTATAGGAATTTTCGAGTCAAGAAACGATTCAAAACCATTTGCACGAAAAACTTTGACGATTTGAGATCGCCAAATAGAATAGTTTTCAGCTGAGAGTTGGATTTGCACGATAGATTTTAGGTTAGAGACCACAAACTTGAGAGTGGGGGAGAGTACAAGGGATTCTTGCGGAGCCGATTGATCTTGTTCCTCCGTTTGAGATTAGGCTACTGTTGCCATCTTCGTTGTTCTTGAACGCCCGCTCTGATACCATGAAGAACATAGCAGTCCTTTAGACTAGCTGTTTCAGGCACGGGAAGAAGAACATAAATTTGCCGAAACAAACTGGAGAAAGTAATGTTTATTATTATGCATAGACTAGATACAAAATAGCCTTTAAATAGACTTTACAGAATAGTACCAAGACTAGTTATTTACATATTTACCACAACCTGTATTTATTTATTAGTATGAGATTTATTTATTAATACATTCTGTGTCCGGTCTCCAGACTGCGTTCTGCATCCTGTCTCCAGACTGCGTTCTCTGTCTGGTCTCCGCACATAATAATTTATCCTTACAATGAGAGGAACGTTCGTCATTGTCATGAAAGAGCATCTTGCCTTGTGATTTATATACATTGGTTTCAATGTCAGTGGTATATATATAATAGAGATATTGTGATGAAGGGTTAGAAGAGAATGAAGGAGATAACAGCTGAACAACACGCATGGAGGAAGATTGATCTGCTTCTTGCGTTCTAAATAGAATGGTTTGGAGCTTGCGGCTGTAGTTGCTCATCTCTTACTACCATGTTGTAGGTGGCTAAGCATTTCTCATAGCCAAAAAGTTCTCATTACATTCGGATATGCGGTATTTATGCAGGATTTTAGAGTTATGTTCTTCGCTATCTTGCTCTGGTAGAATTAAGGTCTAACTTATTGGCTCTGGGTGTTTTTCTCCTATTCTCGTTGAGGCCATGCCACCATTTTGCTTATTGGTTCCTCAATTAATGATAAACAAATATAAGAAAGAGCTGGATTAGTGATGCATGTAATAATAAGATTAATAGAATGATTTTTTTATTAAAAAAAGAAATTTATATAAAATATATTTAACATTAAAAAAATAAAACATTTATAAAAAGTATAAATTTGTATGAAAGAAATTATATATATATTTTTTTCAGATATCTCTGTTTTTTATTTTATTTTACTTTTTTCCCTCTCCCATCTGTATTTGAGAAGATTTGTTAGCTCTGTCCTAACTAGGGTTGTATGTTTGGACAAATCATGAGTTAACTTGAGCTTGTCTTGATAAATAGCTCTTGAGCAGGTTCATTGAACTCTCAGAGTTGATTCAGTAAAATAGGGGGATTTACATGCATACTGTTTTATTTCATGCTATTTATATATCTAATACTTAAAATTTTAATATTACATGTCTATCACACATAGATCAAATATGGGTGTATGAAATAAAATATTAAAATTTATAGGGTGATATAGGTGTTAAGAATGAAATATAAGAGTAATATATTCAATATTAAAATTTTATATGAGTAGTATAAATGTAACATTAAAGTTTTGAATGTTAGATATGTATGTAATATTGATATAAAAATACAAAAATTTATTAACATTCACGAGTTTTAAGTTTAAATTATATCTTATTTTCTATATCAAATCATTCTTCATTGTTCCTTTTAATTTCTTATTTTTTTACCATTTTATTACACTATTTTTTTTAAATTTTAATCCTTTTTCTCTTTCATAATAAACTCATAAAATTAAGCCAAAGCTTAAAATCTAACTTGATAAATTAATCGTCATTAATTTGATGTAACTGTTAGGGGTGTCAATTCGGGTCGGGTTTGGGTCGAACCCGAAACTGACCCGACACTGTTCGGGTCAACCCGAACCCGACCCGTTTTTAAAAACGGGTCAGGTTTCGGGACCTGAACCAGACTTGATTCGAGTCCGGGTCGACCCGACACGAATGACTCGAAGTTGATCTAAAATTGCTAGTTTTCGGGTCAAAATAGGGTCAATCTTCGATTTTTCGGGTCAAAACGGGTCAATCTCGAGTTTCCAGGTCAAATAGGAGTTTTCGTGTCAATTTCGGGTCATTTTAAAGTCATTTTCGGGTTACTGGGTCAACCCGAACCCAACCTGATTTTTAAAACGGGTTGATTTGTTGAACCCGAACCCGACCCGTTTTGGGTCCGGGTTGACCCTAACTCGGATTTTTCGGGTCAGGTTCGGGTCGTGTCAAAAATGGACACCCCTAGTAACTGTCATTGATGTAAAAAGCACTTATAAGGAATAACGTACAAGCATGTGACAAAAGAATACAAAGCCATATGGAGGAATAATCCGGTGAATTGTGCTTCCTATATTCTTGCACAGTTATTGATGAGAGTTCTGATTCCCATAAATCATTCACAAATGGGACAAGAACCATTTTTCTTTTTTAGGACTGACTTTTCTCTTTATTCCTTATGTCTAAAGAGTGATGAATCTGTTTCCATTTATTTTATGATTTCAAAGTATGTATTTTTTGGAGCTGTTATTTTTCTATTCAGGCCTAATATTTATCAAGTTTTCAATTATATTTTTGGGGATCACAAGTTATCTGCTAAGTAGAAAAATAATTACTATTTGGCCAATTGTGATTCCATTTACTATATTTAGAGAGAAAGGAATTGCATAAGGTATGTGAGCTCTCACTCTTGTATCAATACCGCTTTAATTTTATTAAGGAAGGCTATTAGAGTTAAGATTAGTATAACAACAACATCATCAAGCATTTGTCCCACTACATGAGGTCGGCTACATGAATCCTTTTTCGCCATTTTGTCATGTTAAAAATCAAATTCTCATTTAAATCTAATAGAAAAGGATCATTTTTAATATTTTATAACCAAGTTTTTTTAGGTCTATCTCTACCTTTCTTAACGTAAGTCAAATCTAATACCTTAACTTTCCTAACCGGGTCATTGAACGACTTTCATTTAATATGATCAAACCATCTAAGACGACTCTCTAATCTTATCTTCTACTGGATATAATCCAACCTTTTCTCATATATGCTCATTTTCTATCCTATCTTTAAGGGTAAAGCCACTCATCCACCTAAGCATCCTCATCTCTGCAACACAACTTAGTATTCTCCTTTTCTTTTAATGGCCAACATTCGGAACCATAAAACAGTTGAAAATTTTTTGACAGATGCTTAACATTATTATTCTAATACCTTTTTTTTGGCTTTATGTCATGATATATTATATGAGTTTTTGGAAGAATGTTTTTGCTGGTGTTTTTGTTCCTCTGTGATTCTTTTGGTTTCACCAGGTCTTGACTGTTGGGTTTTAAATTGTTGTTTCAGTTAGTATCTTTTGTCAATTTTGATGTTGCCTTCATAGGATGGTTATTTGCCTTGGCAACTTGGGGGGATTATTTAATGTTGGCCATTTTTGCAGAGGTGTTGCGTAATTCCTGAGTCTTGTAGGCCATGGTTTCATTATTTTTTGTTTTCTTTTGGTAAATTTTTTTTAGGTTGTCCTTGCAATCTTTAGACTCATATGTGCTATATTTTGTTGTTTTTTAATTTTTGTCTCTTTTGAGGCTTCATTTGTTATTCCTTTTTCATTTCAATGAAAATAGGGCTTGCCCCAATGATGTGTCTTTTGTGTTTTTCAGTTTTTCTTTGAATGTTAGTGGTGGTTAGGATTGTAAATGAATCGAATATGAATGGATTATAATTTTATAGGGTTTGATGTGGGCTCCGAAAATTCACATCCCTGCCTATCTGCGGCCCCTTTTCCTTTCTTCGGGCTATCGAGGAGAGTCTTAACGCTTAAGTTATGAGGCAAATTTTCAGAATGCAAATTGGATTTTGAATTAGACATTATCCAGAGATTTCACCCTCATTTTGCAAGGATGTTATGATCTAAGTTTAGGTTTTCTATAGGCGCAAGCCCCTATAGTTAATTATCCCTCCGAATAATGAGAGAGAACTTTCGATTAAGGCTAGTTATCAAACTGATATGTAATATCCGGCGTAGTAGCAGCATGATTTGGGTATTTAAAAATTTAGTATTTAAAATTAAAAATTCATCACCCTACACTTAAAGCGGATGGTGTGTGTGTTGGGGGAGAGGAATGATGATAGACCCGATAAAGATCCTAAGGTTTCGTCATCACTGGTCATCACGATTCCTCTTGTGTGCTTTATAAACCTGGGATGAATGTTTATTTAAGGGGATAAATTTGAATACACTTTAACAAACACGAGGATTTGTGCCCTATTGATCATATCATATTAATTTTTTACTCAATGATTTGAAGTTGTTGGAGAACATACGGTCAATGACCATGGTCGTAATATAATGGTGTCATTTAACGATAAAACCACCCAGTCATAGGATCCCGGTCATAGCCGTTTACCTATGGTGCCATTTGGTGGCGAAACCACTGTTAGAAGACGCATTCCATGTTCTTGCTAGCGAGAGACGTATTGAGAATGAATCAAGATGATATTCTCGACTAAACATCTACTCATTATGAGCTGAAATGATTTTTAATTTGTCATCATCGACAAACTGTTACGGAGGATGGATGTGTATTTTTGCTTTAAGAATTTTGATGACTTATTTTAATTTTAAATATTGACATCTTTGAGTGTATTTCATAAAAATTTGTAGGCATTTTTAAATATTCGGGATCCCCTCCAATTGAGATCTTCTATTAACATGGTCATCTTCAGGGTTACTTTGTGGGCAATTTTATTTTTATCTGTTGACCTTATCGACTTTGTCAACTTGATGACAAATGATCAGGTTCGTTGTCAGCTTTTATGCTGTTATTAGCAAATTTCTTTGTTATATATCTTGAATGTCTAATATGAATGTATAAAACAAATATCTCAATCAATGTTGCGATCACATATTTGCTTGATAGTTCGAGCCGCGTCAACTCCTATCTATTCATATAGAAGGATCGGATTCGAACTTATGTTCATTTCTTGACATGCGGAGTATCCTCAGAATTCACGTGTGCACATACAACACGTTTGTCGGGGATATTTTAATGCATGAAGGGGCATTTTGGAATATTTGCTTATAAGCAATTGCTTAAATGACTATTATTGAAAGAGTGCACAAGATTTATTTTTAAAATTTGCAAATGCCTTATGTCCACTTGTACGAGCGTTGCAGATCTGGTGGCGTGGCGCAACAATGAGTCGAATTTTATCTGTTGCACATTGACAATGTATTTTAGTCATTTCATCTTATGCAATATTCAACATGCGGGGGTGTACTTATGCTTGTAAATGAGTTGCATGGTGCATTAGGAGTTTTTCACATGTTGTTTGCAAGCGAGCTAATTTATCTGGCGTGACAACCTGGTTTTGCAAATTTGCCGCCTTAGTTTACCAATGGCCTGCAATGTTTACTACAAATTCCCTGCTTCTGCTTACAGGTGAATTGTAGCGTTTGTTGAGTTTGGATGAATATGTTTGTGGATAGTGCGCCATCAACGAACATTCAAAAGTGGTACGTTGTTGCATGCAAGTGAGCTGCATTCAATGTATATTTTGCTAGTGGGCGGACCATTGTATGCATTATAGGCCTTCCATTATTATATGACGGCGAACTACGCTGAATGAAAATCTCCCAGTGCCACTCGTAGATGCTTGCATTTACCACATTATCCATGCATCTTGCTTGTAGGTAGCATGTTGGGTGCATGATGAGTTTCCTTCAGCAGCTCGTAGGTGCTTCTATCCGTTGCATATCAACTATCATTGCTTGGGAAGGAATTAATGTATTCACCTTACACTGAATGGTTGTTAACATTCACTATCAATTACTGCTCATCATCCATATATACATTATTGTTCGTACGACGAATCTTTCATCATTGCCAATTGGTGATCACATTCATCGTATATTGCACTGAGTATGTTTGCGAGAGGCTTCGTTATTTGCAAGCGAATTTGTGTTCATTTGTGTGTCACTATTGGCCATCAGTAAGCTATATTCATCACTGATTCTTCATGCACATCGATTAGCAGGTTGTTATATTTGCTTGCATATATTTTAGTATTCACAAGAGACTGGTCACCCTTACAATCTATCTGTTATTGTTGATTGTAGGGACTACTGTATTTTCTTACATAACTTATGTTAGACATCGACTATCATCATTTGTATGCAATTTGCAATATTATTTGGGGGCTTCTTTCATTTGTTTTCAATCAAATTATACATTCATTCCCATTTCATTGCTTGCAAGGTCGAATATGACTAGTTGTATTTTGATGTTGACTGCAAGGCGTGGTGTTGCTGCGTTCATTGCATATTTTTCATATATCCCTCACGAATGCTCCATCCATGATTGAGATGAATTGCTTTTATTTATGTTATGTGTTCCCCTCATATTGATTGATTGTACTTTATTGACTTTTACTTGCAAGAGAGCATTATATGGCAATTTGTTCATCATAAGTCTTCTGATTATTTATTAGTGTTTGTTTGAATGACTTAATCCACATTTTAGGATTTGCATTTTAATTTTAATTGTGCATTTTAAGGTTTATGATTCATTTCCTTGTTATTTCATTAAAGTTTTGCTCCTTGCAGTCCATTTATTCAAGTTCAGGACCTATGTTGCTTTGTTTGAGTTTTGTTCCCTATTATTCATTCAAGTTTGCAAGTTCAATCCCATATATTTTTGGTCAAGTTCAGGTCCTTTGTCAATTAAAATTTCGGTAGCCTCTTGGCGTCTTTCCCATTTTGGAGAAATTTGAGAAGCTGGGCCTTCCCACCATGCAATGAGAGCATGTATGGTAGGTGTCAGGCGACATCGTGGATGTGAATCTTCAATCCCACCATACTACCAAAGCATGTATGGGTCTTCGAGATACCTATTTGAAATGCGCAGTTTTCTTTCCCTGCAGGCATTAAAGCATGTACATGGGTACTTAAAGTTATCCCTGCCATGCTACGAGAGCATGTACAAGGCCTACCCGCCTCGTTACAAGCACCGCATTGGGCCCCTTCCAACTACGCTACGAGAGCGTGACAAAATGCATGAAATACCCTTTTTCTTTTTTATTTCCCTCTTTTTTTATTTTCTTTCTCATTTTTTCTTTCTTTCTTTCTTGATTTTCTTCTCTTTTTTGTTGGATATTAATAATAATAATAATATTATTATTATTATTATTATTATTAAATACTAATATTATCAAAATAAATATAAGAGGGAGAGATTACCTAGCTTTGGGGAGGTCGACACAAGCAACAAATCAGTTGATTAGAGGCTTCGATTGTTGGATTCAACTGGATTTGGGTGGTCAGGCCGAGTGTAGGGTTCGGGTGGCTTAGTCGAATAGGGAGTTTGGTCGGCTTCGGCTTGTAGACGAGTATAAGAATCTCAGGGAGGTCAGTTGTCTTGCGGCTGGATTTTGTGAATAGAGGGCTGATGCGATCGGTTTGGCGAGGAGATTCGGAGGGCTGTGCAGCTCTACAGGTGTTGTGAGAGTGGTGTGGCGGCAGGGGCGGATTCCCAACGATTTCATAGTAGGAGATGAGTGATGATTAATTCAATAATTATCTGAAGCCTTTCATTGAAAAAGATGTATTTAATTTTATTATTCAATATTATCAAAAAATATAAAATAGATTAATAAAATTATAATGATTTTTAATTTTCCTATCAATACAAGATGTTATCCGAATGGACAGGGCATGGGATACTGTAGCAGTGGAGGGATCAGAATTGAGCAGAATTTCGGTAGAGAAACGAGATGGGCAGACAGGATTTTGGCATATGTAAATTATATATTATTTTTGTTACTGTTATTATCTTATTTTTATTTTGGATTTGAGTTGATATCAACATTTGATTCATTTGTTCGAGTGTAAATGGGCAGAATTTGAGCGATATATAGTTTTATTCAGCTCAATTCATTAATTATTAAGTCAGACATCAATGAGGTCAAACTTTTCCAATCTTTTTGCCGGATTTAGGTTTTTTTTTATAATTTTCTTACTGTTTTATAAAGAAATTTTCTAGTACAAAAATTTCTTACAAATAGCGAAAAAATAATGACAAAAAACTGCACCAAACTAAACTTTAATATTCTTTCATATTTTCAATCTTTCTTCAAACATTGCTATGATCAAGAATGTAAATGAATAAAACATGATCAAATTAGAAATGTAATCGGCTTGATTCATTAATTATCAAGTTGAACACGAATAACTTTTATATACATAATTTTTGTATTTTTTAAGGATTAAATTGGCACACTAAACAAGTATTTTTTTTTCACAAATCAAACCATTCAAAGTTGAGGTGAACTAATTTAGACCACATATAAAAGGGTAGCAAATTAGATAGACTTTCAGTTCAATGGGGCATTCACAATATTAAAAACTATATAGAACACACAAGCTTGTATTTTCATTCATGGAATCTCTGAAATTCAGCAAATAACACTTAAAAAATGATGATAAAAATTGGAATGAGATTAGGGCTCATTTGCCAGTTAAAATTAGAAAGAAAGTTATAAAAATCATGAGAAACTTTATTTAACAAAACTGCAATCTTCATCAAGATGTATTCTCACTCAAATATTCTTTCCCCTCTTGAAAATATTAAAAAAATAAGAGAACTAAAAATGCAAAGATAAGCTGGAATAAAGAATACCGGTTTCCAGCTCTCTGGGCTAGAGAGATGCCTATCAGTAACCTTAGCAATCTCCAGAATCCTGCCAGTGAGTCCAACACCAATGATACCAGCTAATGTCCCAGCTGTATTTGAAACTCCCATTACAATCCCAGCATAACCTGGAGCTATATCCAGATGGTTTACAGCAAAGCCAGCTCTCCCTAATGCCAGAAAACCCAAAGAAACTGAAGAACAAAGCACAGTGCCAGAAGAAGTTTTGAACTGAGGTAGAAGAAATAAGGCCAAAGCAGAAATAACAAATCCAACGGTATTTAGAAGCTTGCGAGTTTGCGTTATGGATAAGATCCTCCTTGTGATGAGATGATCAGCTACCACTCCACCCATATTAGAAAAGATGAACATGTTCAGATAAGGCAGCATCTTTGATGATCCCATCTCCTGAAGACTAAGTTGAAGACCGAGCTCAAAGTATGTTGGAAGCCAGTTCATCAAAACATATAATGCATAGTGAAAAGTGAAGTTGTTCACCACAATGGCCCAAACTGGCAAGCTGAATATGATCTTTCTCCATGGGATTTTTGATAAATGCGGCAAATTCCCTTTCTCCTTAGATTTTGTTATTGGCAGTGCTCTTGCCTTGGGGTTGTCAGAGTAAGGCGGGTCGCTCGCAAATTTGAACCAAAGGATGCACCAAGTGATGCCCAATGCTGCTTCAACAAGAAATACAGACTGAGGACCTTGGAGTTTCACCAAACCTGGAAGCAAAAGCATGGCTGCAGCTGCACCAAGATACATCCCGGAAGTAGTTAGAGAAACGGATCGGGACCGCTCATGGGCTGGAACCCACTGTGCCAGGATTGTGTGAATGCAAGGGAAAATGAAGCCTTGTGCCGCCCCAACAAGAAGACGAGAGATCACCAATATGACGACTTGGTTTGGGTCCATCGGAACTAAGGCACATATGGAGGACCATAAAAGAAATGCCAAAAGCAGGATGCGCCTACCTCCAAGACTTTGTGCAGCCCATCCACCAGGGATCTGTGAAAGAACATACCCATAGTAGAAGGTTGAGAGTATAAGACCTTTGCTAGATTGATTTATACCAATGGCATTTGCAGCTGCGGAGTAAGCAATTGAAAAGCCCATTCGCTCAATGTAGAAAACATTTGTGCATAAGAATGTTAGAACAACAATCAAATATCGCTTTGGAAATTTCACTCTTTCCATGATTTAGAGATACTATCGAGCACCTTCATATCAACTTTTCAAATGGAAAAACAGAAAATTTGTAACATAAACATGTAGCACTCATTCTTGAAGCAAGAGGGGGCTTTAAGGAGGGTAATTTGCTTTACACCACTTAAGAGGATCCTGTAAAAAGTAAAAAAACGGAAAAGTGATTACTATAGATAAACAATCATAGGCTAATAAAAATTTAAACAAGGTAAATACATATCATAGAAAAATGAAAAATGATAACTAACTTTTGGAGAAATTCATAGGATATGATGTTCCATTACATGCTCAACATGCTAAGAGAACAACATCATCCAAACATCATCATCATTAGACTAATTGAAAATATTTGGGGTCAGTTTGTGTCCACATTTTGTATTCATTTGTGTTGAGTGCTACTTGATGTATTAAACCTATTCTTAGCAAATCATTCTAAACAATTTATATCTATGTTATCTTTAATCCAGACCTCTCTTGATCTTCTAACATTAAATTTATCTACTTGTCTAATGGATGCATTTTCTATCTTTTGATGTATATGTCCAAACCACATAAGTAAAATTTCAATTACCTAATCTTTTATAAATGTCACTCAAACAATTCTTGTAATGTAATCACTCCTTAATTTAACATTCCTTTCACACACATCATGTTAAAATTGTCATTTTTGTCATGCTTAATTTATATATCATCAACTTTAAATATGTTTGTCAACTTTTGCCTAGCAATAATGTCCATTCCAATCCAATCAATGGGAGATAACAGAGTAAATAACCTTATAATCAAAGAAAAGTGATTGTATAGATATAAAATCAAGAACAATCATTGGTTAACAAAAAATAAACCAACTTCAATAAATATCATAAGAGATGTAAAAAGATAACTTTGGTAGGACTCTACAAGTTATGGACAAATGATTCACATTACTTTTTCAACATGTTAGGAGAATAAGTGTAATTTGAAATATGAATATAATTTTTTTTCCAGCAACAATGTCTGTTCCAATCCTATCAATGGGAGACAGCAGAGTAAATAATCTTACGATAATCAAACAATTCAAAAACCACAATCAATTCTCATAATGTAGTCCATGGAACAATAACTAATTAGAAAATTTGAAATTGATGTGATATAATGATGATTAATTTAGATGTTAGCAAGCTCTTACACTTCCACCAACAAGATTTAAGAATGGCATAAATCAGGAGGTAACACAGTCTATATCTTTTTCATAAGATAAATGAGCACTTGGAATTAACTGATTTTTTTAACCATAACATCAAATTCTCAATAACCACAAAACCTTGTTGAGGAAAGGAATTATGCATCTCTGTAAAAAATATAGAAGCAAACTCTGATCCTTTTGTTAGCTCTGTCCTTTTTTGCTTTTGCATTTGATCAAATGTCTTTAAAAATATCATTTAAATTTTAGGAAGAGACCTCATTTCCATCGGATAAAAATAGCACAACTTGAAAACTCAAGCCAGGCTAAACGATTACAACTCAATGAAGGTAGTATTTATTCGCCACAAAAAAGAAAAAGAATGCAGGACTATTAGCACCACCAAATTAAGTTTAAATGCACTAGAAAAATTTTACCAGGTTTGCAACTTAAACTATTTAAAGAAGAATATCTTTGCAAACAAACAAAACAAGACAAAAGTTAGAGCATGGCAAAAGCACGTAGGCTGACAATTGCAGTCTCCTTCTAAGGCCTTCTCCAGCCGATCGGCATATGCGTGAATGGCGTTCGGCGTTCGTCCCAATCGGACGGCAATTTCGCCGGCATTTACATGCCAATGAACAGTGCGACGCCAAATTTGGCATCGCACTGTTCATCCGCCATTTTTTTTATAATTTATTTTTAATTGTAAATGTCTAAATATAAATTTATATTATAAATAATTAAAAAAAAAATATTGGCAGCAGGATTACATTGAAGATATTAAAATAATTCAAAAATTAAAATATTTTTTATGTAATTATTTTTTTAAAAATAAACATTAACATAAAAATTACGATAATTTTCATATCATACATATTTATAATAAAAGACATTGAGTACTACAATACTAAAAAAAAAACTGGAATCAAAATACAAAACAAATTCGGATATTAAATAAAATAAAATAGCAAGTTATGTGTTCTAATGTAATTTTAATTGTATCAAATATATATTTGCTTATTTAGAACATATTAATATCCCAATTTTTTTATATCGAGAAAAGAAACATAATTTTTAAAATTATCATAGGTTTAAAATTGATAAATATAAATATATGATTAAAAAAATTTAAAATAAAATAAGAAAAAGAATATGCTAGGAATATTCCTTTTTGTATGTTAGAAAATGAAGTTCGATTGGAGTCAAGTTACTGCATTTTGGAGTTTTACTGCATTTTGGAGTGAAAAATGAGTTTTTCGGTTGGAGATGCCCTAAAAGCTCCATTAATCTATGGGCCATGGATCTGAATATAGAAGTTCATGGGGTAAAATTGTCTCTTTTTTCTTCGAGCATATCATGTTGTAAACAAACCGTAACTTGCTAAAAGCTTAATTGGTTGCTTGAATTACAAAACATGGTACAGAAAATAAAGATTTTGAGGGAGTTTTGAGAAAGTTTGGGGAGTTTAAAATTAGAGTTGATGTCTATAACTACATCCAGCCAAATAAAATTCATCCATAAAACATTATTTTTAATTACATCCAGGACGCAAATTCTAGGTTTGGCCCATTCGATTGAGCTAGCCTAGGGAATCAAGCTGAATTCAATATCATACTACCAAGAAAGAGATGATTTGCTGTGGTTCATACAACTATCACTGACTCATCTTATTCTGGAAAGAACTTCAATTAAAAAGACAAGGCAAGGGCAAGCATTATAACTAATTAGTCTAGGGTTTTGGAATGAAGAAAAGTGCGGTTTTATAAACGAAGAACGAAGAAAAAATAGATTAAGCGGGACGAAGAAAGATTGAACCTGAAACCGAAATGGAGGACTACACCTTGACAGCTGATCTTCTCTTGCCGTCTTCCTCAGAGGCGGTGGCCGCTTGCGGGGAGCGCGAGCCCTCCCCGGCACTATCGGTAGAGAGGGAAGCCAGCAGGCCGAGTAGATTTAGACGGTAACCCGATTAGTTGACACACGATAATATATTCGGGTTAGGAACTCTGAATTAGGCCTATAAATCGCCTGCTTCGGGTCAACTCCTGGCTCATGTGAATATACGAAAGCGAGGAGAGAGGAGGGAGAGAAAGTCTCCTCCATGGTGAAGAAGGAGATTGTGAAGAAGGAGATCGTAGCACGATTACCGCAGCTCTTCCTGGTTGGGGAATAAATATCTTTAAAATTATATTATAAAAATCGAAATTATATATATATATATATATATATATATATATATATATATATATATATATATATATATATATATATATATATATATATATATATAATTTTTTGAATAAATATTTTACGCTCTTCATAAAATTTTTTATGCGGATTTTTTTCTCAGCCAAAATAGTAAGGAGGATTTAAGAGACACTTTTATCACCGACCGCTCAAAACGTGATGATAATGTCTATAATTATGATAATTTTATCATTAATCATGAAAAATTGTGCAATAAATAGAATAATTTTTTATGATTTTATATTTTAATTCATTATTATGGTTGGGGAATAAATATCATATACATTTTTGTATGAGAATATGATTATTTTTCCAGTCATACTCACTAGATAGTCATCATAATGAGAGTGGTGTTAGTCTTGATAAATGTGATGAGTTTGACTATAATTTCCAATTTGTGCAAGTAATGATGAAATTAGCTTTTTATAGAAGTATAGCATGTGAGAAGTTGATTCAATAGAGATATAGTAAATCTTGTTCGTCTTATCCTTTCACTGCATGACACATTATCAGAGTCATCATTGTATGATCTTGGTTAAAGAAAAATATGATTTAGGTCTATTAGATATAGCTATGATACATGTCTCATGAACATACATTATGATGATCATTGTAATCAATGTCATAAAGGAGGTGATTGTGACACTTGCAATATTCTAGTCGTTGGCATCAACTTTTGCACATCTACAATATCACTTAGTGTGTGGACATGTTTAGCTCAAGTTGTTTTCACTCACTTAATTAAGTTAGCAATTCTCTGTTTAGGGCATTTCACATGATTAAGTCTACAAAATCAATTCATTAATCCTTTGGTTTAGAGCACTATGGTCTGTTCTTTGGTCTCAATCACTATGAATCTTAGCCAAAGTAGACCCAAGCACTCTAAAATTCCAATGCTTGGTATGTTCATACAAGGGTCAATCATAGTCATTCCCTAACTTGAGGACTTCTAGATAATCTAGATAAGTTAATTCTAGCCCATGATCATCCCTAAGTTTTTACCCTAGTCATCTTTAAAAAATCCTAATACGACCCTAAGTATATGCTAACCATGGCTGACCTTAGATTGATCATAAACCTAATTGAGGCAATCTACCCGTTTGGGGTAACCCTAAAAGCCTCAATTATCCAATCAATTATATCTAACTACAAGTCAAACTTAGCCGAACCTCAACCCTATCTTGGCGCAATGGATTTGTGGTTTAATCCATCAAAATTTATTTCAAATATTTCAATCATATTTAAGTCAAACTTAATTGACCATTTAACCAATCAATTTAAATCTCTGCCCTAGGTTTGACCAAAATTCAAAACCTATCTAAATAGCTTGACCCAATAAGAAATTTGACCAAATTGAATCAATTAAATGCACAAACCTTTTCTAATCAACTCAAGTTAATATTAGATTAGCTTAAGTTAACCTTAAACCCTAGTTAGTCCAATGTGGCCTAATTGAGCTATAGGATCCAAATCCTTCAATTGGATAAACTAACCTTAGCTAATTCTATCATTTGATCCTAATAGGTTAATTATGTCTTGTTTGAGCATAATTGACCAATGGCTTAGTCCAAGTTTCCCTTGAATCCAAGCTAACCTATTTGGATCAACCCCTTTCCTAATTTAATCCAAATCAAACCATCCTAACCATATTCATGCTTACCTAAAACTTAGTTTGATTTAATTGCAGCAAACTAGACCAATTTCAACATTAGCCAACCCTAATTATGTTATTAAATCCAAGGTTAGAAATATATTATGGATAATGTAATAGTCCATATTTTGACTTAATCAAATAATATTTTAGGATTCATTATAAGTCCAATTTATAAACTATTTTCGCCATAATATAGATGTTATTGTGTTTTAATTATAATAAATTTCTTATAATTTTATAGTTATTATAGAAAATTGATACATGTCAGCATAATTGAGTTTTTTGGGACTGTTAGATGTCAGTTTTGCAAATCGATTTCACCACAATTTTCTAGATATGTTAGGCTATTTCATGTATATATTTTCTATAATTTTTTGACCCCTCGACTTAAAGATATAAAAGAATTTATAGGAATTTTATGCTAAAAATTTAAATAATTGGCTTAATTTCCAACGCATCCTTAAAAAATTTTATTATAAAATCATAATCCATTACCTATAATCTAAATAACCATTTCATTTTTTTATTTTCCCAAACCAAAGAAGAAAAGAGAGGATATAAGAGAGCTCAGAGATAACCTAGGGTTTGGAGGATTTATAGCCTTTTTATTGATCGGCCAAGTTGAAAAATTTGCTCTTCTCAAGGTAGGATACCATTATCCTACCTCTGATTTTAGTAATTTTTTATATTTAATATTTTATGAATTTTAGTTTGGTTAAAACTTACAAAATTGAGATATCTTTATTTTTAGCAAACTTTCATCGTGTAACTTCAAGCACGTTACAGTTTTAATCATTATATACATATTGACAAAAAAATATTAAATTTTTGTTGGGTAGTTTTCTATTTTGGGGAAAATTTTCTAATTTAAAATTTTTAAAGAAATATAAAAATTGAATAAATAGTTGTTAAAATCAAATAATATCAGTGTATGATATGCATACTTGTTACAGTGGATACATACATGATAAAAAAGAGCACAATGTATTTATTTATGAATTTTATTAATTTTGATTCACCTACAAATTTTACATGAATTAATATGATATAATAAACTAAATGTTGAGCATAAAATCATAATTTTACATGCATTAATATGTACTCCTCCACTTCAACCATCCAACTTAAACTCTACTAATAATATCACCATCTATTTCACCATCGCTCTGAACAATAGACCCAAGATATAAAAAACGTGTAATTAATGATTTGATCACCTAAAGTCACTATCCCTCTACTAGATCTATCATTACTAAAATTATAATGCATATGTTTAGTTTTAGATCTACTCAAAAAATATGCCTTTAGACTCTAAGGTTGACCTTCATAATTCAAGTTTACCTTCAACTCCCTCTCTAGTCTTATCAACAAGAAGAATATCGTCAACAAAAGCAACAAAAAGAATATCGTCAACAAAAGCATAACTAGGTTATAACCTTTTGCAATTGTTTAATGAGAAGATCCATGACTAAAGCAAAAAAAGATACAAGCTTAAGGCTAATCCTTAATGTAATCCAACTAAAATAGGAAAATACTTGGTCAAACTACCTTGTGTTTGAACACAAATAACAGTTCTTGCATACATATCCCTAATGACTTGAATATAAACATTATTAAACCCTTTCTTTTCTAAAATTCTTCATAGCACTTCTCTTGAAACTTTATCATATGTTTTCTTTAAATTAATAAATATCATATGTAGATCCTCCTTATTCTCTCTATACTTCTTTATCAAACCTTTCAATAAATGGATAGCTTCCATAGTAGACCTACCCGGCATGAATCCAAATTGATTTTGAGAAACATTAGTATCACGTCACAACATATGCTCCATAACTCTCTCCCATAGTTCTAAAGTATAACTCATTAACTTAATTTTTCTTTAATTTACACAATATTGTGCATCACCTTTATTCTTAATAGGAATCAAAACACTCATTCTCCATTCATCTAGCATCTTTTAGCCTTCAAAATGATATTAAAAATTAAACAAAGAAATTCCTTCATCTCCTAGGCATTTCCACACCTCTATTGGAATATCATCAGGTCCAACAAATTTTCATTGTGACAACAAACATTTAGGCAAATGAGAAGAGAACATAATAGATATGAAGCATAAAACCTTGCTAGAAAACTAACTCAAATCTTGTGCTACACATAAATGTTGGAGAATTTTTGTATCCTCAAACGGATTGCATACTTTATCATCGAGCACATCATAAGAACATGATATATCACCCCGAAGGGTAAAAATATCATTTCCTTATGGACTCATTCGTAAAATTTACAATTTTAACAGAGATTCCCCCACTCAATGTTTGGTTGAGTGGGATTTATTTATTTCTGGGGTACAGACATCCCATAGGGGCAAGCCCCTATAGTTAATTACATCCCAAGTTTGATTTGGGAAAACTTTTGATTAAACTAGTGGTTTTGCTTCTTTGGAAGTCATTTTAGACATTGGCTAAAATTTGATTTTTATCTTAAAATCCATGAAAAACTTGCTTAAAGGTTTTGGCCCTTTAGGAATTTCAAGGAGGAGTGGATCAACTTAGATTGGATTTTGGGAATGAAAGCCAAAGAAGATGAAGTAGGGGGCACTTGATTCTGAGATGAAACTCAGAGTTGCCCAAACTATCCTATGTTGGGCTTTATATTTTAACAACCTAATTTTGATTTAAGTTAATATTTTTATTAGAAGATTGGGGCTTACATTCCAATAACACATGTTGTAGGAATTGCCCGAAAGGTGAGGGCTTATAGGATGATTTGAAATCAACCCATGCCTCGGACCCTAAGACTAAGGTGAAAACTACCGATAGGTAGTGTCTCGAACCTAAAGCTAACGAGTGCAAAAGGGGCTTACAAACTACACCTCACAAGAGGTATAGCATGTCCGACCTCTGGATTTATTGTCCCGCCTGGAAGGGACTACCAGCTAAACTCCCCCTAATCGCTTTTAAAACCATGCTATCTGGTCTCAATGCAAATGTAGAGTGGTAGGGTTATTTTTATTTAGAAGGTAGGTCTTACAACTTGGCTTTGAGGCCAAGATGCCTAAGTGTGTGGGTATGCAAATGCTGACTCACAAAGAAAATAACTTTTGTTATCTAATCCTTAAGTGAAGGCTTTCTATATGCAACATGCTTGGGCTATGCATGATTATTTTAAGCTTTGAAAACTTGGCTCCTTGAAGGGAGCCATGCAATTTTTTTTACTTGAAAGACATGGAGCCTAATTTGATTTTATTTTTAGATTGCTTACATATTAAGAGGGTAGAAAACTTAATTTATCCTAAGAGCCTAACATGATCAAGTCTAGGCCACACCCATAAAAACAAGAGAAGAAATCTATGAAAGACATGCATTTCTATTGCGCACCCAATAAACATTTCAACACATGCTTTTGTATATAAATAAAGACAGAAATGTAAATAATGTCCCAGTTATTACAAACATGTTTGACAGCTGAGTTGCCTGCCATTATACAACCCAGTTATATTTACAGACTCTACTTGTGGGGGTCTTCAAGCTTTACCCTTCAAGGAGGTATTTGGGCTTCATCTCCAAAATGGTACTTTCTCCCTTGATCTTCCTTACTTTCTGATCCAAACCCCACAAGTTTTACACCCAAGATCAAATCAAATACATGGTGTAAAAAGAAAAAAACTTAAACCTGCAAAACAGAGTCATGAGACAATTTATATAACATAAATATGATCATCCCAAAATTGACCTAACACTTAGAGTGCTAAGTGCTAGGCCCTCTGCTTTTTACCCTATTGGCCACATCTTTGGGGGGTTTTAAGCAGTACCTATCATGCAAGTAATTTATTATTATTTATGAGCGCCCCCCCTTTTAGATATGACCACATGCACAGAAAAGCATTTATATCTTTCTACACTAACCACTTAAGGGCAAGTGTCCACAACGCAGACAATCCAAAAGTAAATCACTCCACAACATCAATCACATGCGCATACAAAGAAAAATCATAATCCTAGCATGCCTAAGGGGTTGTACATCTAAGTGTGTGAGGCTTGTGTGGTATGTCACACTAAAAGTCCTCCTAGAGTTTGGGTCTAAGGAAGGAGCATCCAACATGTGGCTTTTGAGCTTTGATGTTGGAGGAATTCTTTTCCTAACTTTTGGATCTAGGAGAAGAATGAATTCTTTTAGCTTTGAGGCTAAAGAAATGAAAGAAAGAGAATCCAACACATAGCTTTTGGGCTAAGTGTTGGGAGAATTCTCATTAGTTTGATATGGAATTATTTGTTGGATTTGGTTCAACAAATAGATGATTTAAGATTGAATTATTTGTTGGTTTTGATCCAACAAATAATAGACCTTCATGTGTCTAATTCACTCAATATGGGTTGAATAAATGAGATTTTCATACAACTCTTGAGTTGTAGAAAGAAAGGAAATTTCCCTACAAATTTAGTTTGTAGAGAAGAAAGGGAGAAATGCAACTTGGAAGTTGCAAAGTAGAAGATCTTCCTTGAACATTTGGCATTCAAAGAATGGGATTCATCCTTCCAATTTGAGTTTGGGAGCATGAAAATGATTTAAATACTCTCCTACAATCTTAACTTGTAGGAAAGAGGGAGGAAGATGCAACTTATGGGTTGCAAGTCCAAGAACATTCTCTGAGCATTTGGTGTTCAAAAAGGGAAAAGAAATCATTCTCCTAAATTTAGACTTGGGAGAGCGAAAGGGGAATCCCTTGAATACTTGATATTCAAAGGGTTATATCAATTCTCCTAAATTTGGGTTCAAGAGAATGTAAAGGATATTTGAATATTCTCCCACAACTTTGGTTTGTAGGGAAAATAGGGAATTATGCAATCTACATGTTGCAAATTTGGAAGGATCTCTTTGAACTTTTGGTGTTCAAAGAGAAAAGGTCATCTACTTAATTTTGATTAAGTGAATGGAATAGATTAGAATTTGGGTCCTATGTCTAGGGGGAATTTTACTTGTTAGTTTTGTGCTCCAACAAGTGAAATCAAAAGAACTTAGAATTGGATTCTAGGTTCAGATATTATTTATTGATGTTTGTGTTATAATGAATAAATAACTGATAAACACCCTACAATTTTGAGGTTGAAGGGGGAGGACATTTGAAAGTTGTGAAATCCCATGATTGTTCTTTGAACATTTTATATTCAAAGAGAAGTAACCATTCACTTATTTTTATATTAAGTGAATGGGGAAGTTTCTTTGAATATCTGGTGTCCAAAGAAAGAAACAAACATTCACTTAATTCAAATTAAGCGAATGGTGGAGTATTCCTAAGAGTCAGATCCTAAAGGCTTTGTTTATATTCTTTTGAGCCCTTCTAGAAGTCATTTGAGAACTTCTACATGGGCTTAATAGGGCATTAACAAAGGTATTTATTATCTTATGCTCCAACAAAGAAAAAGAAGGAACTCAGACTTCGACTCTGAATTTGTTTGTATCCTTTTAAGCCCCTCTAGAGGTCATTTGGGCACCTCTATATGAGCTTTGAAGGCTACTAGCAAAGGAAACATTGTTGGTTTTGTGTTTCCAACCAATGTAGAGAGAAAACTTAGACTTTGGTTCTAAGTTTTGCATGTATCCTTTTAGGCCCCTCTAGAAGTCATTTGGGCACCTCTATATGGGCTTTGAAGGCTACTAGCAAAAGAAACATTGTTGGTTTTGTATTTCCAACAAATGTAGAGAGAAAAACTTAGACTTTGGTTCTAAGTTTTGCATGTATCCTTTTAGGCACCTCTAGAGGTCATTTGGGCACCTCTATATGGGCTTTGAAGGCTACTAGCAAAAGAAACATTGTTGGTTTTGTGTTTCCAACAAATGTAGAGAGAAAAACTTAGACTTTGGTTCTAAGTTTTGCAAAGGTCCCTTTGAACATAATGATGTTCAAAGAGCTCAAAGGGAGGTATGCATTCTTCTAGCTTGGAGTCTTGGAAGAATAAGCAGGTCTCCTATAATTTGGATTGTAAAATGTGAGAGAGAGGTAATGCAACCTAGATGTTGCAAGATTGAAAGAGATCATTTGAACTTTTGGTGCTCAAATAAATTTCTCCATTCATTTAATTTAGGTTAAGTGAAAGGATGAGGTAGACTAGGATTTAGATCCCAAGTCCAAATGAGATATTCATTTGTTAGCTTTATGTTTAAACAAATGAAAAGGAAAAACTTAGAAATTGGTTCGAAGCTCAAGGATCTCATGTGACAGTAGATGGAAGTTTTGGAAAGCTTCAAGTTGATACACATGAAAGAAGAAATGATGTTGGGTTGTTGATTTTTGTCTCAACAAATGAGAGAAGTGAATTACTTGGAGTTTGGTTCCAAGCTTCTAATGATTCTTGCAACATCTTTGGAGCTTTAGGGAAGCTCCAAGTGTTATGCAAAAAGAGATGATTTATAGTTTGGAACTACAAATCAAGAGACAAATCATCGAGTTTTTGTGCTCAATGATGCAAGGCCTTCTTCTTATGCTAGGTTAGGAAAATGTCATAGGCTAAGGTCATAATCCCAAGCCTAAGGAGAAAACTCATCCGTTGATTTTGTGTCTCAAAGAATGATAGAAGGAGCCTTGAATTTGGATCTAAGCCCCAAAAGAAGATTTCATAAAATGACATGCTAGAATTTTTTTTAGAGAATTCTAAGTCATCATATGAAAAGGAGGGATGAGTGATTATTTGTTGGTTTGTGTCAACAAATAAAGGATCAGTCACTTAGAGTTTAATTCTAAGGCCTCACACCTCACGAAATGATACTATTTTGAGAGCTTTGTACTCATTTCATGTGATGAAAAGAGAATATCGTCTATTGATTTTGTATCAACAACTACCAAGTATGAACCTAGGATTTTGGATCCTAAGTTAACATGGTTCACGCGGTAAAGTGCTTGAAACTTCGGGACGTTCCAAACTCTTATTCATAAGGAGAGAGAAACTCTACTAGAGAGCTCCCAATGCATTAAAAAAAAGGTTCCTAAATCACTTTTGGCATGATTAGGAAATTGGGCATGAGGGCTCATTTGTTACTTTCATGTCACAACAAATGAAGGTTCGACTTAAGATTTGGTCTTACAGTCTTAAATAGCCCATATACTAGAATGTTTGGAGTTTAGAGAGGCTCCAAAGCTATTATGGATGATGTTTATCGGCACTCATGCAACATAGAACTTAGGACTTTGAGGAAGTTCCAAGTGTCAAATTTGCAAGGGGACATGCATGAGAAAGGAAATTTCTTCATCATTTCATGAACGTGAGATATTCAATGAAAGAAGGGATTGATTTCTAAAGCTTTGAAAGATTTTCTAAATCAATTTTTGATGTGACCTAGAGGACTTAAAAGATCTTACGGATGCCCTAAAGATGGATTTT